>CM046433.1:30248864-30393366 GCA_025506505.1 Flaveria sonorensis
ATGGATTGAACCCTTGCTATTTATTGTGAATACATGACGATAATATACACCCAAACCACTTATATATCTCATTAGTATTAATGAAAAATGCATGGCACTCAAGTGGAAATCCAGTGAGAGATTAAAGTTATGAATCATGATCTTTATTCTAATATTTCACTAGACAATGTTAATATGAAGTCAAATAGTAATTTCAGTGGACTTGAAGCTGCTACAAGAGGTTCCTTGAGTTAATAAGGAAGAGCTGAACCACAACTTCCAATTCCCCAAATCCAACAACAACAACAAATTATTTTCCATCGGAAACGTCTCGACCACATTTGCATCTTTCACTCCTAAACCACTGTCGCTAAATTAGGAAAAGTGACACCACTACGAGTTCGCTTAAATTCATTGAGTCATCTCCTGAGATAGTCCACGTCGTCTTCCCATATTTGTTTCAATTTGGCGGCCTACGCATGCTTTCAATGTGAAAACTAGGCGCTTCGAGGTCGATAATGTAGTTGGGCTGTCCGTCCCATACTTGTCTCTTGAACCACCAACTATGTTTGTAAAGTGATGTGCTGGCATCCTTAATCACGGGTATAACTGAGGTGTGAAAAGGTGCATACAAAAGCTGGAATTACTTATGAAGTAGGTTACTGAGACTTTAGTTATTTAAACAACATCCAGCCAACATGTTGCTATTAATGCAAGGAACATAATATTATTACTCAATCCTTATCAATGAGAATAATTATGAGTTGAATACCTTTGATACATAGCGTTTAATTATCAAAACCAGGATACCTCTCAAATGGGTGACTTTCATCTTATATAAATCTCAAGCTATCATATTTTAATTGATAGCCAATATTAATTGTTAAACCCAACTTGATGTAGACAAAAAACAAGATAACTAATTGAACATGTTGATTCAAAGAAAATATTATAAACAATTTATTCTTACTATCATGATTCAAAAGAAACACCGATAATAAGAAATTTTACACAATAACAGACACTTGTGATAGAGAAAAAAATAATTTTCATAAACTTCAAAATTTATCATATCCCAATGTTTACAGGAATATAAATTACAAACCAAAATTAGAATGGGCCTCAAATATAAACGGACAAAAAACTGGCTCGTAAACAAAGTCAAATAAAAATTATAAATAACATAAAAAGTTAAAATATTCATAGAATAATGCTTTTTTGAGTCGAAACGATGGGGGTTTGTAGAAATGTGCTCCTTGATCCAATGGTCGTTTTGACTGCTCATACGTTAAAATGAGGCCTTCTAACCTAAGTTATAGCCATTTTGATGAAGCTTATTTAAACAAACGATTCTGAGCCTCCAAATACAAAATATCTTGTTACCTCACACTTTGCCTCCAAATACAAACGATGGTGATGTATAGGTCGTATATTGTGAAGTTCAAAGGTGATAATCCACAGGTTACAAAAGGGGTTTAATATCTCATTAATGCAACATGTGCATTGAAAGTTTTAACACTCGGGTCAATCATAAATCACATGTGAATGCATTGACCGTGTGTTACTCCTATTAGTTTATAATATTTGTTTATAGTAAATTACACCAATGGTCCTTAGGGCTTTATTGAATTTTTGGATTTACTCTTTCAAGGTTAAAATGGCTAATATTTTGTTTCTCTTTTCTTTAGGGCCCGTCGGTATGTTAGTCTATAGTTAGTTATTTTAAAAGTTGTTAAAATGATCATTGGTACCATCCTTGTAATTTACCTTTTAAACTACATGCATGCATATATACGTATATATTAAAGAAATGTTTATATTTAACTTTAATTAATTATTATTAATATTTTTATTACTTATAAAAAACATCTTTTTCAAAATTGTTCAGATTAAACATTTTTTAAACCTTTCATATTTTAGAACGTGTTTTTTAAAATTTTGCAATCCCCGCCCCCTTCCACCCTCTATCTGATACCCAATCTTGTAAATACAAGTCAAATCTTTGTAACACAATTGTAAAGCCTAATCATTTTATCACGGTCGTAAGAAAAATCATCCAACTTACTAGTTTTTTTTTTGAGTCCTTGTGATAATTTTGATGAGTTTGGCGTTCTAAATATACTACAATTATCCAAGTTATACTCAAATAATTTCAATGAAAATGATAAAAAAGATTGCGGGTTGAACTGGCGGTCTGTATTGGCAAATTAAAAGCGGATATACAATTTGTCGTTTTGGATGGTTTATGATCAAGTCTTGTATAATTAATGATTGAAATAAGGAAACACCTCATTTACCATTGTAGGATCGGGGCAAGGGACCAATGCAACAGTTTCTCAATGTTTGGAGAGACTTAGAACACTTAGCAGATCAAATAGGGAACCGACTTAAAGGTGAAACAAAGAACATAGGTAAGGAACAGAGCAAGAACACAATAGGATGGTTTTCAAGAATGCTGTATATTGCTCTGAAGTTTTTTTACAAAGTGTTTCAAAGCTTAATTCTAATAAAAAGTACTTGAGATACTTTATACTACATCCTATAGCCGGCAATACTTTAAAGGTCAGCAACATACACTAATATAGATAACAAGATCAATGTAAAGTCAAAAGACAGATTGCTTTTTGACTGATGACTATGACATGTCATAACACACATCATAATATATTACAAAAAGGATAAAAGTACATAAGTAAAAGTTACAGACACTATGACCATATTCTACAATTGACAAAAGTATGGACTTTTCACCAAACACTATAAGTTGGTAAGACTTTTCAGATGGTAGCGAAAAGTGGTTCAACTTTGTCAAAAGTAAGCCAGATAAAGCATGTCTTCTCTATCTTCAAAAGAAATCATTCTCTTGGCTTCGGAAGATGCTGGATCAGTGTTGGTCTCTCAACACAAGTTTTATCTCACAAACTTACTAAGTCTCACTTGGCTAATGAAGCATAATCTCTAACTAAGTTGACAATAATATAATAAGTTAATGAATACAAGAATGGTTTTCAAGATACTTGTATATAGTATTTCTCAACTCAGTATTACAAGACTCTTACAAGCATGATTACTTAAGTTACAATAAGAAACTATATATACTACTATCTACAGCCGGTTATACTTGAAAACCAGCTAGAATTTACCACTAGACAAATACTATAATGCTAAAAGCAAAGTATCTAAGATAAAATACTATCCTGGATTAGGTAGTCATGACAGGTCCATTTATACTTCGGAATAATTAACTTCTTTCGAGTCTTTTGTAAGTCTTCATGACTTCATTCTTAGAAAGACTGTCTTGGATCTTCTAAGTGTGAATGCTTTGGACGAAGGACTACTTGGTCTCGGAAGACTTGGTTCTACCTTCGAAAGTCCTTCATATACTTCAGAAGGAAAACTACTTAATCTCGGAAGACTTAGTTTTCCCTTCGGAAGTTCTTCATACTTAAGCTTCAGAAGATCTTCAACTTGTTCTTCGGAAGAGCAGCTTTGTCTTTGGAAGACTTCTTTAATTGTACTTCAAAATACTCTAAGTGTTGTTTTGTTGCACCAGCCTCATATGATCCAACAAAGTCCCCCTAGGCTGATGCTACTAAAACTTCACTTCCTTCTGCTCCTTAAGGTCTTCAACACCAGGGAAAGAAAATATTTGCTATCTCCTTATTCTTCCCTGATGTGGTGGTGAGGAACTTGTACAAGTCATTCGTAGATAATAGATCAAGTCTATTGTTCTGAATGACATGTACCCTTTGCTGGGTCCTTCTGAAGAGAGTTAGTTGATGGGAATTATATTCATATTCCCATCTAATTATAGGATCAGAAGTTGAGCCTTCATCCATTTGAAGGAATGTTTTTTCTTTTGTAGTTATACCTTCTTCCTCATACTTTGCTCTCTTTTCAACTCTTCTTCAGTCTTGGCTTTCTTTGTAAGCTCAGCCAGATGAAGACTGCTCAGATGATTTCTAATGTGAGTAGCAACCTGAGAGTTAGTGGGATTGGAAAATGGTTTCTCTGCTAACTCAGTAATGTCAAATCTGCTGGAGTGTAACAGAGATGAAGTATCAACCCTGTTTACTTCACCATTCTCTCTTTTCATAGCAAAGCTATGTGAAGGTTCATCGAACCTCCACTGGACTATTTGTTTTCTAGGATTGATGGGTTTGGATGAAAGCTTGTCCCCCTTCCTAGAATCCAGCAGAGTCATTAATTTCCTTCTTAAATTCTTCTCTTCTTCAGAAAGAACAGCTAAATTGGTTGCAAGAATTAGAAGGCTTGGTCTAGTCTTCCCCTAGGCAGATCAAGGAATGCATCTTTTATGAGGGAACTGGAAGAGCCATCAAGACATTTATGCTTAATTGTCTCTTCCTCACAAAAGATGTTGCTCATTTTGTGTAGTTGATGAGCTTCTTCTTGATCTCCTTGAACTCTTCTAAGGTCAGGGGCTTAGATGTTTCAGAAGATGGTTTGGTTAGAGATTAGGTTCTGGGTTGTGTTTTGGGTTTGAGGATAGGTGGTGGTGGTGGTTGTTAGGATGTAGTGGGTGAGGGTGTAGGTAAGGCTGATGGTGTGGGTTCAGGGGTGTGAGGCTTTATGGTTGGTTCAGTTTTGATGGGGAAGGGAAAAGGTGTGGATGTAGGTTGTGCTGGTTTGGGTGTTGGTGTTAGTTTGGGTGCCATCTTCTGAACCCTTGATGTTTGAATTACCTCCTGCCTTCTTCCTAAGCAAATTTCAGCCTAGATGTCACTGACACGTCACTGTAGGATCTTTAGTGATATAGGACCCACTTGTCTGCTGGAGAAGCCAAGGGCTTTGAGATAAGTTTTCATCAATTCCTTATCTCCCTCCTTTTTGGCAGTAGCAAGTTGTGCCTCTTCCTTCTTCTTCTTTTTCTCCCTCAGCTTCTCCCTAACTTCCTTCTTCCTTTCTTTATTGATCTGATCTTGTTCTTTGTGGAAAAGAAACATAATTGTATCATAACTAAAAGGTGCCAACTCCTCTTGAGAATAGCCTCTAGAGCAGAGAAAGGCTATTCTCTCCATCTTTTCCCTTTCTATAGCCTCCTCCTTCCTTTTCCTCTTCTCCTCTTCTTCGGCTAACCTTGCTGCTTCCTCTCTTTCCTTTTGCAGCAAGGTAGCCTTCTTCATCTTCACAAGATCATCAAGTGGGAGTAGAAGGATTTCTTCATTGGCTACTCCTAGGCTGATGAGCCTGTCAATGACCTCCACTCTTTTTTTGTTGTTGATACTTTCTTGAGCAGCTGTTGATGCTTTGCTACTTGCAGCCAACAGCTTCCCAGTATCAACTCTTCCCTTCTTCTTGAGCTTTTCCAATCTTTCCTCCTCTAAAAGATCCTTAGTAGTGAGCTTCCTCTTCTCGTTAGGATTAGAGGAAGATTCAGCCATTGGAGACTTAGGTTTAGAGGATTCTGGTTGGGGAGAAGGGGTTTAAACTTATGGTATTTGGGATAGAGGGGTTGTAAGGAAGTCCTCACTATTTACCTTAGAGGCTAGGTCAAGAATGGCTTCTGAGATGAATATATCATTGGACAAGGAAGACAGTTCCAGTATTCCTTCCGCAGCTTGGATTTCTACTTCAGAAGTAATTGGAACGGCACTACTTATCCCATCCAAATTGGTTGCTGGGCCATGAGTCTGTATATCCCCTTCAGAGTTAATCTCATGTTCAATAGAGACCTTAGGTTGACCAACTTCCTTTTCAGAGGTAGGTGGTGCACTCAGCCTTTGAAGCTCCTCAGCTCCAAAGTAGGCAACGACTACATCAGGGGAAGGTTGTTCAATGGATGAGCTTATCATAAATGTGGTTAAAAATCTATTAAGGTCTATAAGCATCTTTGGGTCCACTTGAATAGAATGTGTAGGGTAAAAAGAAGATATGGCATCAAGGGAAGTTGTTGTGATGGCAAGGCAGGGTTCCTCATGTCTTTGTTTCTGTACATTCTCCCCTTTTTTGGTAGCATCATCTTGAGAAGTAGATGAGCTGGAGGAAGAACTTAAAGAAACCTGGATTGGTACATGCCTAACAAACTTCTCAATTTGTGTCTTAGCTAGTTTAGCCTTGAGATTTTCTATCTCAAGTTGCTGAGTGGCAGACCTATTCTCTAAAGTCTTAACCTTTAATTCAAGGTTTGAGACTTTAGAAAGAAGGTATCTGACAATGAGTTTCAGACTACCCATATCATCTTTTGAAGAATCATTAGGAGATGAGATAACATACCTAGTATGTTCATCATTACCACCAGTAATGGTTTTTTGGCGCCCTGGATACCCTTACATGCTAATGTCTCTTACAGAGTCATCAAGGGGCAAGGTTGTAGTAGACTCAGTCTCACTTATGTTACCACTATTCTGAGAGGTTAGTGAAACACTCTCATTAGTGGTAGCTGAGCCTAAATGAGTCACCTCCACACTAGTTTGACTCACCTCAGTTAGGTTTAGCTGATGTGGGCTAGACATTAGAGGTTCCCTAGGGCTCAGTTGATATTGAGAGTGGTGTGGTAGATCAACATCATGGCCCGAATGAAACATAATGTCCTCATCAGGTCAGGTTAATAGATCAATGAAGAATAGGGAGGTTAAATCTAATGACCCCGGACCTTGGTCAGCACCTAAGGGTCTTTCTGCTAGAGCAGATGATCCTATGAAGTTGGTATCCCTTTTTGACTGCTTAGGGGAGTGTTAAGACTCACCCTGAGGGCTAAAGGCTTGAATTTTGGGCTCGTCAGGTTGAGACTGAGGAGACTCAACGCTGACATTAAGGTCAATGGTGGAGGATGGTTGGACCTCTGGCTGAGTCGGAGCCCTGAGTTCCACTCGAGCCTTTTGGATTGAATAGAGGGGACCTAATCAATCAGAGTAGATTGATCAGGGGTTTGGTAATCTTTATTGGGAGGAAAGAAGTGATTTGCATTTGAATGGTGGTGTCTGGTGTGGGTTCATCACCTGCTTGGCTTGCAGGGATATCACCAGGAACCGTTGGCTCAAGCATACCTGGAAGAAGATCAGTGAATCTTCCAGTGAAGTTGGTGGACACCTTCTTCAAGGTTTTAAAGATGCCAGTCCGCATGTGAGGGACCAGTAGAACGTTTGCACATTGTAATTTGTTCTGGTCCAAATCACATTTGATTGTATGCTGAATGAACCGGGGATACATGTAGAATGGATCCCGGGTGAGATTGCTTCTTAAGTTGTTTAGCACAAAGCGTGAATAGTTGAAGCGCATACCCTTTACCAACCCATGGACTAGGCAGCCCAAATCATATTGGATTTGATCCCATCCCCCGGACTTGTTAGATAGGCAGTGCAGGACGATGTGCAATAAGAACTTCCAATTGTAGGAGAAGTTAAATTTATAGATAGTAGACTTGCTCACATCACCACCATATCCCATCTAAGTGTAAGTTTCTTCCAACTCAGATTTGGGGAATTTAGTAGGGGTGTAACACCCGGAAAATTTCGGTAAAAGAAAAGAAAAAGAAAAGAAAAGATGAGGGATAAAAGGGAATTATTTCAAAGTAAGTTATTAAAGGTGAAAAAGTCAAACCTACCCATAATGGGTTTAAAAAGGTGATATGGTCTCCCATACCTCTTCTACCAGACATACGACTTTCTGTTACAGTGAGAAGAAGGAGCTCCCATCTGAAATTAGAGAGAGAAAGCGGTAGGAATCTTCAGAAGGTAAGATTGTTAAGTTGTTTCTTCTCAGTTTTAGTTGGGTTTAAGCTTCTGTACCGATCTTTATGTGTTTCTTTGTGTTTGGTTGCTTGGTTTTTTTGCGTGTTTATGTGCTAGAACTCCAGGTTGCTCTCAGGTTTGGAGTGTTTTACTCGAAAGCTGTTAGAGGTGAGTTCTAAATCCCCTCCTTTACATGTTTTCTACTTGTTTAGGGCTGATATGTATATCAAACTTTGTTTTATGAAACATACTATGGTTTTTCACGAAAGTACAACTGTTTATGAAAGATGTATGTTTTAAAAGATTTCTGTGATGTTATGTGTAGTTGTTTGTTATGTTTTAAGTGTGTAACTGGTAGATCCATGCTAAGTATATGTTTAGAAATGATGTTTGGGACTATAAACTACATAAGTTAAATTGCAGGTACTGGACTTGGTGTCCGCTGTAGGCACTTGAGCATGGATAAGATGTCCGCTGTGGACACTTTGACTCTTAGAATGTTTTAGTCATCTGTTGTGAATACACTTAGTGTTTCATTCATGCGCTGTGGACTTGGGTCAAGTGTGAGAAATCTTCTGAAGCCAAGGAAGAAATCTTTCGAAGCCCCAGGAAAGGGAACATGTACAAGATGGATTTGCAAGAAACATCCTTATCAGGAGAAGTTTCTTGCTTTCTATCTAAAGCAAATAGTGATGAGCCCTTCCTCTGGCATAAAACAATATGCCATGTAAACTTTAAGAAGATGATTAAATTAATTAAGAATGATTTTGTTACTTGAATGCCAAAGAATGATTTTATAAGTGATGATCACTGTGTTGTATACCTGAAAGGAAAGCAACACAAGGTGTCTCACAAGCCAAAGGAAAGGAAATCTATCACCACTCCCTTACACTTGTTACAAATGGATCTCTTTGGCCCTACTAGTGTAATGAGTTTAGGAAGGACCTAATATTGTTTGGTGATCACAGATGACTTCACAATATACACTTGGGTCTTCTTCCTTATAACTAAGGATGAGACTCCTGAGATCTTGAAGAACTTCTTTCTGAGAATTGAGAATCAATGTAATCACAAGGTCAAAATCATAAGATGTGATCAAGGAACTGAATTCAAGAACCAAATCCTTGATTCATTTCGTGATGAGAAAGGTATTACAAGACAATATAGTGCTCCTAGGACTCCTCAACAAAACGGTGTTGCTGAGAGGAGAAACAGGACACTTATTGAAGCTGTAAGAACCATGCTGTCTGACTCTAAACTGCCTATCACCTTCTAGGCAGAGGAAGTGAACACTACCTGCTATGTGCAAAATAAAGTTTTAGTAGTCAAGACTCATGGTAAGACTCCTTATGAACTATGGCACAAAAGGGGACCTTTCATTTGTTTCCTCAGATCATTTGGATATCATTGCACCATCTTTAATACCAACGATCAAATAGCCAAATTTGCTGAGAAATTAGATGATGGATATTTTATTGGATAATCTTCCCAAGCTAAGGCTTATAGAGTATACAACCTCAGAACTAGAGTAGTTAAGTAGTCTGCCAATGTGACCTTCAATGAACACACACCCAGTGTTAAAGGTTCTGGTCCTGATTGGCTGTTTGATCTTGATTTAGTTACCAATAGTTTTAACGAATATTGTGAAGATGTTTTAGGATCTACAGGCAGCTTATTAATAGGAGATTCTGAGCCAAGATTTAAGCTGAGAAGACCAAGTGATCAAACAACTTCAGCTCAAGTGGTAACTAACCCTGCAGTTGGAAATCATGTCAATACAACCATGACAAACTCTTCAATGATACATCTGAGGTGCCTACAAATTATAACACAGAGGCACATAACTTAAATGAAGGGGTTTCTAATGTAGGAGGAGATGGAGGTAGTGAAAATGATCAAGAATTTCTTGATACTGATTACCACTCCATAGAAGACAACATCAATGATGTCACACACTCGATGGATCAAGTTTTACAGCTAAATGTGCTGATATGGTGGGTGATACTCAATCACCAATTATAAACCAATTTAGATCTCTCCAACCAACTTGATGTGATTCCTCAACTGAGAATCCACAAGTCCCATCCCACCACAGACATCATTAGAGATGTTGAGACAAGTGTAAGAACAAGAGGACAAACCCATGACAAAAATGTTTGTCTTCACTCCTGTTTCTTATCCTAGATTAAGCCTAAGAAGGTTGATGAGGCTCTGAAGGATTAAGTTGGGTTGAAGCAATACAGGAGGAGCTGCTTTAGTTCAAGACATAAAAGGTTTGGAACCTATGCCGTCTTCCTCATGTGAAGACACCAATGGGTACGAAGTGGGTATTTAGGAATAAAAAGGATGATAGAGGACTTATTACCAAGAATAAGACAGACTAGTTATTCAAGGATACACACAAGAAGAATGGATTGACTACATAGATGTTTTTGCTCCTGTAGCAAGACTTGAAGCTGTTAGGATATTCTTTGCTTTTGCTGCAATAAAAGATTTCAAGGTGTACCAACTTGATGTTAAGTGTGCCTTCTTATATAGGGTGATTGATGAGGAACTGTATATCAAACAACCACCTAGCTTTGCAGACCCAGATCATCCTGATTAGGTCTGCAAGCTTAACAAAACTCTTTATAGGTTACATCAAGCTCCAAAGACATGGTATGAGACACTATCATAGTACCTCTATTAGCATGGCTATAAGAGGGGTACTATTGATGGAACACTCTTCATTAAAGGAACAAGAAATAACTTGATGCTGGTTCAAGTTTATGAAAATGACATCATCTTTGGGTCAACTAATCTGAAGCTCTATAAAGAATTTGAAAAGCTAATAAAGAATAGATTTGAAATGAGTGCCATAGGGGAACTCAATTTCTTTCTACGAATTCAAGTGAAGCAGGTTGATAATGGCATCTTCATAAACCAGTAAAAATATGTGCAAGACATTCTTCCCAAATTTCTTCTGACTGAGTGTAAGGTTGCTAAGACACCCATAGCTAGAAACCAGGATCTGATCTTGAGGGGGAGTGTGTTGATGAACATCTCTATAGAGCTATGATTGGGTCTCTTATGTACCTTACAGCTAGCAGGCCTAGTATCATATTTGCTATATGTATTTGTGCAATATATCAAGCCAACCCCAAGATGTCATACCTGGTTGCTGTCAAAAGGATTCTCAGATATCTCAAAGGTGCTCCTAAACTGGGCTTTTGATATCCAAAGAATTCTTACTTCAATCAACTGCTAAAGCTGAATACATTGCTGCTGCAAGCTACTTGCTCAAGTGCTTTGGATTCAGAATCAGATGCTGGACTATGGATTCAACTTCAAAGAGACTCCCATCCATATAGACAACAATAGTGTTATCTCCATTATAGAGAATCCTGTGCAACACTCAAAGACAAAGCACATCAACCTCAGGTATCATTTGATTAGAGATAATTTTAAAAAAGGATTGATAAAACTAGTCAAAGTTAACACAAATGAACAATATGCTGATCTATTCATAAAAGCTTTTGATGAATAGAGATTTAAGTATCTTGTATCAACTATTGGGATGATTAACTTTGAGTAGATTGTTCATAAACAAAATTCAATATTATTTTTTCAAATATGTGTGTCTTAATTTGTCTATGTCGTCATCTATATAAGCCCAGTTTACTTTGGAGGTATCCTTCAAAATGATATTCCTTAGAATGTTAAGAATTTGATATATTTTCTTTCAAAAGACATTAAGTTTCCTTTGGAAAAAAGTTGTGTCTTCAAAACTAATAACTACTTACTAAGAAATTTACCTTCGGAAGAAATTCTGATATATTTTCCAAAAGTTAAATATGCTTCTAAGTACTTATATGTCTTGAAGGACTATTTTCTTCCGATAGCAATTAGGTCTCGGAAGCTTTATTCTCTTCTTGAATAAAATTTCTAATATTTGATATCTTCCGAAGCAAAATTTGTCTAAGAAGTAAAAATACTCTAAATATTTTTCTTCGCAAGCAAATTCTTGTAAAGCTAAGTAATATCTTACGAAGTCAAATTGGCTTCGGAAGTTTTCTCAAACCTTCTGAAGACAAATTACCTTCGGAAGATTTTAGACTTCCAAGAAAACTACCTTTTTGGGCACTTTTTCAGAGTTGGGACCGATATTCGGATTTCAAAGTTTACCCTTTTTGCATTAAGTTTGTCTTAAATACTTATCCTATATATATTTGTACAAAGTTTCCCCCTCTTCACCTTCCTCTTCATCTATAAAAGTTCAAACCCTAAATTTACCCACAAACTGACTATGTTCTCATCTTTCTTCACTTCTAAGCTACTCAAAATGGCCAATCCTAATCCTCGAAACTAACCACATTTTTGCATACATTTACACTGGCAACACAATCAAGTTGCTCTGTTATCATCTGAGAAGGATCCAGGTTTCTTAGATGTGTGCCGCTTCTTACCTCTCTTAAACTACCTCACTGCCCTGACAATAGACCCTCCATTATATAAAGATCAACTCCTAGAGTTCTTGAGGACCTTCCAAGAGATCATCTTGGATAGTGAGAAGGCATTGTCTTCCATAGTGTAGGGGAGGAAAATTTTCATAACTCCAGCCACCATCAAGTCTCATCTGAGGCTGGATGATGCAGAAGGCAAGTTCTCTTTCCAAAAATCCACTGTAAGTGACTCATTCCGGCAGATGGGCTATGAAAGGGACTACTCTATCAGAACCTTCAAGAAAGGTAAGGTTTCCTCTCAATGGAAGTACCTCCTCCATGTGGTAATCCACTCTCTATCCAACAAACATGGATGTTGGGACCAAATTCCTGAGGACTTATCCTATATAGTCCATGGGATGGTTCAAGGGTCAAGTTCAAGTATTCCTAGTTTGTCTATACAAACCTTCTTGCTAACTTGGACTCCTGAGAATATTATATGCTCCCTAGATATGTTTAAGGAAAACAACTAATATTCTTAAACTGGGACAGATGAAGCTTGACATCTTCAAAACAATAAGAAAGTCAACTGTTGGCTTCTTAGGGGTAGAAATAGCTCTGGTCCTAAAAATATTGGAGCTCATTGCTTAAGGTGACAACTTGGAAGCACCAGCCAATATTGAACCCACACCTTCTACATCTGCAACACCCATAAAGCCACAAATAACCCTCACCCACTCAAGAAGATCCAAACAAACCCCTGCTCAGTCTACTCGCATATCAATGCCCATGTGGGAGGAAGTGGAAGCAAGAGCTCCCACTTCGCCTGAGGAGCAGACCACTTCTATTACTTCTATGATCAGTGCTGAGGTTCCCCATGCTTAGCCTAATGAGCTAATTACCCCAGCCTTAAGCCTTAACTCTAAGTCTCAAAACTCTAGTGATCACCCTTTAGGGAAAGCTACCATCCTCAGCTGTTAGATCTCAACCAACTGATTCTCAAACTAGAATTCTATGCTAATGAATATATGGCCTTCAATGAGTACGATGAGTCTCTTTCTCCACCCCTGCTCAAGGAGAGATGAGTGCTCCTGAATCACCCATATCTAGCCCACGTCATCCAAGCCCAACTAAGATGGACCTTCCTGAACATGTTTAGGAAGCCCATATGGAAAAGGATCTCACTTTTTCAAGTGATTATATCATTAAGACCTCAACCATGGCAACCCAGCCCATTGACACTTATTTTGAAGTTGTCATTATGCAGGGGAAATCCAGCAGCCAAGAACCCCAACCTGGTGATGAGGAAGAAGACTTTGGTCCTATTCTCTCATCCCCCTATGATTCTTCTGATGAATATGAGGGGAGTATGCAACTAACTCTGCATCTATTTAGTTTCTAAGGTAAGTCACCTAGAATTTTAGGTGACTACCTTACAAAGACAGGTCAGTGACCAGCAACATGAAATCACCGATCTCAAGGGAAAGTTAGCTGAGAGATCAGTCAGGCAAACTTAACTAGGTCCATAAGAACCTATGGATGTAATGGACCTAAGCCTTAGCTCCCCTAAGAGGGTGATGCTACCAAAAAAGGGGAGAAAGTCCTACCTATAATCACAGAACCTGAGAGTTCTGCCCACAGTATGGACATAGAGGACTTATTACCCTCACTTGTAGTTGTCCATACTCAACAACCTTCTCAAGCCCACATTAATGTGGAATCCCCTGATCTAAAGCCTATTTGAGGAGGGTATACCAAGGGAAATTTCAACCCCATCCTACTATAATGAAAATCCATTAGTGGGATGGGGTATAAAGTTGATAGGAGAGCCCCGGTACTCTCTAGATCTCAGGGACAATAAGAGATTTTAATTTCTAAAACTGAAGATACTATGAGAGCTTCTCTCTAGTTGACTTTCCACTTGCCAACTCAAGTCAATCTAGGCAAGCTACAAGGTTAGCTAAGAAAATTCAAGAAAGGGTGATTAAAAACAACAGATTGTTATACTTGAATTCAACAAACAATAATCATGGTGCGGAAACCCATGATTAATGCTATGATATCAGTGTGTGTATGTGTGTGTGTGATTGCTAGTGATTAAATGCTTGAATAATAATAACTGCTTGATTGTATTGATCATTCAAAAGCTTACAAAGGATTAGGGTAGTATGCTATTTATAGCCTATACAAAGAGCTATATACAATTACTAAACTACCCTTATGTAAACGAAAATTACATAAATAATCCTAAGTCTATAAGCTGTCGGCTGTGGATGATTAGCTGTCCGCTGTGGATGTTAAGATCTCCGCTGTGGAAGACAGATAACTTGTCCACTGTGCCTTGAATGGTTTCCGCTATGAACACTTGTATGTTTTCTTTGGTAGTTGTCCGCTATGGAATGTTCATCCGCTGTGGATGAACATCCCCTGTGGATGAACATCCCCTATAGGCAGTTCATCAACTGTGGACTTGGGCATCCGCTTTGTGTGTTGTTCATCCGTGGTGGGAACTTGGACTTGATCTTCATCCGTACATCCTCTTAGTTATCCGCTGTGGACAACACTTCATCCGCTGCAAACACTTAGCAAAAATTCCTTTTTATCTACAGTCCTGAAAAAGAAATTTAAGCAATATAAGTGTATGTTATGAGTATTAATGATACTAATGTGTTAGTTAACGATTGTTTGAATGTTAGAACACATTATGTTTGATTATGACAAGCATTATCCTTTTAATGCACTTGTTGAGTCCAATAATACTCCCCCTAAGGATGATGTTGCCATCTCTTTTTAATGTTTGCTTGTTAGTGTTATGTTTGTTAGTAACTATGTGTGTGTTTGTGTTTGTTATGAATGATTGTATTATTTGTGTGATTGACTTAGAATGTTTGATTGCATATATGAATGTTATGCATTATTGATTGGTTGATGAATGTTCTGATTACATGGGCAAATTGTCAAGAACAAGGCCAGACTGGTTGTCTAGGGGTTTTCACAAGAAGAAGGTATTGATTATGATGAAACCTTTGCCCCTGTAGCCAGACTGGAGGCAATTAATTGTTCTTAGCCTATGCTGCATTCCACAATCTTAAAGTTTTTCAAATGGATGTCAAAAGTGCATTTTTATATGGTAAAATAAAAGAAGAGGTTTATGTGTGTCAACCACCAGGTTTTGAGGATAATAAACATCCTGATTGGGTGTATAAACTTGATAAGGCTCTTTATGGGTTGAAACAAGCTCCTAGAGCCTGGTATGAAACACTGTCAAATTTTCTTCTTCAGAATAGTTTCACTAGAGGCTCCATAGATAAAACTTTGTTCATTAAGAAAGTGGGTCAGCATAAGCTCCTTGTTCAAATTTATGTTGATGATATTATTTTTGCATCCTCTGATCCACAGTTGTGTGATGCATTTACAAAGTTGATGCAACAAAAATTCGAAATGAGTGCCATGGGAGAATTACAGTTCTTTCTAGGTTTGCAAATCAAACAAAAGGCTGATGGAACTTTCATTCATCAGTCAAAATACACAAAGAGTCTTTTGGAAAAGTTTGATTTACAAAACTGTAAGCCCTGTTCTACTCCCATGTGCAGCACCACACAACTGGATGCAGATCAGAAAGGTAAAGCTGTTGATGAAACACTTGATAGATGTATGATTGGGTCCTTGATGTACTTAACAGCTTCTAGACCAGATATTATGTTTGCAACTTGTGTTTGTGCTAGATTTCAGGCTGCTCCTAAAGAGTCTCATTTGATTACAGTCAAGAGGATCTTTAGATATCTGCAAGGTACTCAATCTCTAGGTCTTTGGTATTCCACTGGGCACTCTTGCAAATTAGTTGCTTTTTCTGATAGTGACTATGCAGGGTGTAAATTAACTAGAAAATCAACTTCTGGTGGATGTCAATTCCTAGGCAACTGTTTGGTTTCTTGGCAGAGTAAGAAACAAACATCTGTTGCTACATCCACTGCTGAAGCCGTGTACATTGCTGCTGCAAGTTGTACATCTCAGGTACTCTGGCTTCAGAATCAATTATTGGATTATGGCATTACAGAGACTAAGACTCCATTACTAATGGATAGTGCTTCAGCTCTTTGTATTGTCAAGAATCCAGTCCAGCACTCTAGGACCAAACATATTGAGATCAGACACCATTTTATTAGGGATTGTTTTGAAAAAGGTCTGATTGATCCAAAGTTTGTTCCTAGTGCTGATGAGCTTGCAGACATATTTACTAAGCCTTTGGACAGTTCAACTTTCCAAAACCTAGTGTTAAGGCTTGGTATGCTGCAGCTAGAATAAGTGACAACTACTGATGATCTCAGTCAACAAGTACTGATGAGCATTCGTATACTATTGTCACAAATAAGTACTGATAAGTTCTTTTATCCTCAGTAGTTTTCATAACTACTGAAGACTAAATTACTTAAAAGTACTGAAGTACTCTATCTGTTTAAAAGAACTGATGTGGTTACAACTACTGATGTAGTTACAACTACTGATGTCAGTATAACAGATAAGTACTGATGACCAATGAAACGTCTGAAAATCAGACAAAAAGTCTGATAAGTGTTGAGGTCAGAATGAAACAACTGATGAGCTATGAATTGACGACAACAGCTGATGAGAAACTTTTCTCTTCAGTTGTTTCTACAACTGCTGTTTCACTTCATACAACTGAAGCCAAAACCATGTCTTCAGTAGTTTTACAACTACTGATGACTAACACCAAATCTTCAGTTGTTTACAACACCTGAAGCCAAAACCATGTCTTCAGTAGTTTCACAACTACTGATGACTAATACCAAGTCTTCAGTTGTTACAACTTCTGAAAGTTAAAACCAGGTCTTCAGTTGTTTTCAAACAACTGATGACAGCACCAACACTTTCAGTCGTTTTATATCATCCTTTTCTTACCCTTTAAATACCTAAACCTACTTTCAAACGTTTCATTAGCCGTTTTATGTCCTTCACTCTCTCAACAATGGTGACCATGAAACTCAAACCCAGACACAACTGTGTTGCCTACCTCTCAAAATCGGCCTTTTGGAACAAATTTGATAATGCCAACGATCTTATGGTAGATTCCCAGTACCGAACCGCTTTTCTACTGAATCCTACCATATACCCCGATTCCCTAAGCCAATTCTGGACCAACGTCTCTGTGCAAACTGGTGAGAATGATAGCCAAATCACTCTCCAGTCGTTGGTTAACCAGAAACAGGTGGTCATCACTCCAGACATCATTCGACAAACCCTAAATCTACATGATGCCACCTGTGTCACAGAATACCCGAAAGGCACAACTGATATGTCTTTCATCAATAACGGGTATGAAGGAGATTTAAGTGCTACCACCATTCTGAAGAAGCACTTCCATGATGCTGAACGTCTTATATTCCACATGGTGAATGTCTGCCTTGCATCAAAAACCTCCTCATGGGATCAGATGTCCTCCCGATGGCAACATGTATTATACTCTATCTTTGAACGACAAAATCTAAATTTTTCTGAGATAGTTTTCATGGAACTAAAGGATCTGGCTTTGAAACCTGTAGCAAACAGATGGATATTATATCCTAGGTTTCTCATGGCCATAATTTTAAATCAGCTAAAATCAGACGGCCTTGTTGGCCTTGGAGTCCCTGCTCCGGCTGTATTGCCTGAAGTATACTCCAGGCACATCTCTGACCCTACACTGAAAGGGGCTGCCCGGCTGCTAAAACCCAAGCAGCGGGAACCCACAGCCTCCACTTCCAGATCCAAAGTCCCCACCAAACCCAACACCAAAAAGCCCAAAAAGGCTACTCAGGGAGATGAGTCCCCTGAGGATGCCCCTGTACGACCAATACAGGAAACACTTACTGGTTCTAACCCCCCAGTAGTGTCAAAGACTCCACTAGCCCTAGCCGCTCAGGCATCCTCTCAACAGGATCCTGATGCAACCATAATTGGGGATACCACAATGCTGGAACCTATCTCAATTGAGAAGGTTACCATTGAAGAGCACCAGTCACCCCGGGTGCAATCTGCTTCAAACCTATCTCCAAATGCAACCGCCCCTCAAAGCCTAACCATTATAGTTGCACAAGTACTGAGTCAGCTGCATTCCTCTCCTCCTCCCCAGAAACCAATTACAATGGGGAGAACCTCAACAGCTGAGGAAGAGGACCAAAATGCTGCTGATAACCCACAGCACAGGGGTTATAATGTTCAATCTCCCCGTGTAGAGGAGGAGGTTAGAACATCTGGTGAGGCTGCCACTTCTACTGATTCAGCAAATGAACAGGATGCAGTTGGTAACATCTCTAAGACCTCACCAGAGGCAACTGCCGATGAAGGACTCAGTCCTGAGGCAGGAAGTCCCCAGAATCAAGAACAAAGGGCACATGCTACAACTGATCTACACTCAGGGAATGTACATCCTGATTCAATCAGGAGGTCAGGTGATTCAGCAAAGACTGATGATAACCTGGGCTTTTTCTTCGATGTCTTAGCCCATAACACAATCCTTGAGGCTGAGGTGAGCAGATTCAAAGAACTGCTTGCCAAAATGTCTCAGGATCAAAGTCCATCTGCCCCAATAAACCCACAGATGGCACCTTCATCTGAAGGTTCACCAAACACTCAGCCACTACACTCAACTGAGCCACCAGCCACTGCTTTTGGCACCACCTCTCAGGGACAGAACCCCTCTGAGCAGATGGTTGCTACCTTTCAACATTCCTTACCTCTCATCACTCCCATCATCAATGAGATTATGCATAAAGCCATTGATGAGAGGATCTCCTCAAATCTACAAACACTTGTTAATGATGCTGTACAAAGAAAGCTTTCTGCCATTCAAACCCCTGAACCCAATGCACCCAAAAAGGGGGAGTCTAAGGCAGTGAAAGAAAGAAAGAGAAAGAGAGTGGAAGATGAGAAACAACAAGAGAAAGAAAAGGAGTTAGAAAAGGAAAAATAGCTGATCACATACAAGAGAAAGAAAAGTGCTGAAACTCAAAAGCCTAATGAAGAGAAATCATTGGAAGATCTGGTTAAAGAAGCTGATGAAGCTCACAGCTGATCAATGGACAGAATAATAGACCAACTCTTCAGACAGGGCTTTGATACAGCTACATTAGACACTGAGATCAGAAGGCTGGAGATTAAAGAGATACAAGAGAGATGGGCCAGTTACAGTGTGATGGAAAGGGAGAGGTTGGAGATAATGATCAGGTTTATTGCAAAATACTTAGGAAGATCATTAATTGAGATTAAATCATGGACCAGAGACAGTATTCTGGCAATAACCACCAGAATCTGTGCTTCTGAAGCATTCAATAAGGGGTTGATTATCGAAGCCTTAGATGAAGTAGGTGCTGGGAAGAGAACTGATATGGCCAAGCTTTCCAAAGCCAAACTTACCACAAAAATGCTAGATCAGCCTTCCCAAACTCCCACTCAAAAACAACCAACCCCACAACTCTCCAAACCAATCCCTAAACCTAAACTTAATCCAACTCAACCCTCAAAACCAACTCCCTTACCCCAAAAACCACCTCAAACCACATCCAATGATGCACCCAGAAGGAGGAGAAGGGTGTTGAGGATGGAAGAAGAAGAAGAAGAAGAAGAAGAAGATGATGAAGAAGACAGTCTGCCAATCTCTGCTGTTCTAAAAATACCTGAGCCCAGAAGTCAACAAATGATCACACCAGACTTTAGAGACAAATGGTGAAAGTTAAGATTGAAGAAGAAGAACAGCAGAAACAGCACGATGAGCAACTTTTGAAGATGGTTGACAAAGAGTTTCCTCAGTCATCATCTATACAAGCCATGAAGAAACACGCTCAAAGGCTGTATGCTCTCAGGCATATCTTTCAATATCAAAAAGAGAGAGTAAGGATTTGGCCAGACCCCAGGGTTAGTTCTAGAATTCATAAGAAATCCATACCAAGTAGATACAATGGCCAAGTGAGAAAGACCATAGATGCTGTTATTATGTTGGCCATTGTAGTCTCACCATGGGAGATACTTGAAGACTTCAAGATAGCCTACAAGTCAAAGATGACCCCTCAAACTCTAATGGAGAACAAAATGGTCAAGAAAGGGTTGTTATACAAGATGCTTGAAGAGATCAAGAAAAATGAACTCCAGTTGTTATTAGAAGGGACTCACCCAGATGAATTTGCTTACAGAGAGATAACAACTGTTGAGTTGAAAAATGGAAAGACAGTAAAGTACCTATCAGAGTACTATGGCCCAGAGTTTTCTTCGAAGGAGAAGCAGAAGAACTCACTAAGGAGGAACAAGTTGTTCTCCTTGAGGCCTACATCAGAGAGTCTTATAGACTCATCAATGGGAAGTAGGTTTCATGGTTGGGATAACAGCTCTGTGTCCAGTTCCCCAAGACAGAGTTCCCTTCCATCCTTTGACATTCACATCTACTGAAACCTGTTCCCTGGCCTGTGCTTATCTGATATCTTTGAAGCTGATCAAGAGAGTATTTCTGCCAAGAATAAGTGGGACCTCAATATGCTTAAAGGTTTTGGCTGCATTGGTTCAGGGGGAGTTTGTTGGACCAAAAGAACCAATGAGCCTGATCAGAAAAACCTTTAAGTCCCACAGACATTACAACAACTGAAGTAGTCTGCAACAGCTGAAGACATCAACTGATAACAAGGTCTGAAGACAAAGTCTGAAGTGAAAAAAGCTGAAGACAAAGTCTGAAGCTAAAGAACTAAAGACAAAGTCTGAAGACAAAAGCTGAAGACAAAGACTGAAGACCAAGTTTCAGATGTTGTCACAACAGCTGAAGAAGACCTCTTCAGTAGTTGTGATGGTTTCCTTTCAGTAGTTATATTTTCCTTTCAGTTCTTTTGTAATCAGTAGTTTTATGTTTCTTGTAATCAGTACTTGTAGTTTCAGTAGTTTTAGTTTCATCTTGTACTTAGCATACTCTGAGATGTTCTCAGTTGTTGTGAACATTCTCAGTGGTTTGCTTACTTTCAGTTGTTTGTGATAATTCTGTTAAATGTCACTATCAAGTGACATCAGCAGACGTCACATTCCTTTATATAAGGAATGCTGACCTAATTGTAAGGTGCGAAGCTTAGCGGCTGATATAGCGAAGCTTAGCGGCGGATATACCGAAGCATTTGTGCATGAATGATATTATCCCTTTTGCAGAAAACCCTCTTTCTCTATAACCGTGTACTGTTCCATTGAATATCTATTGTGTTCTTGCTATATTTCTAATTCTTGTTCTAATTTCGTTGCAATTCAACTCTAATTGATCAAATTAGATCACTGATCCTGTCACATGTTTGATTGCACGTTTGAATGTTTGACTATTTGTCTGATTACAAATGTGCAATCAGATTACACTGTATGTTCTAATTTGTATGTGTTTGCTTGTATGATGTGATACTTGTATAATTGACCCTTTTAATATGTTTATTGTCTGTTATGTATGTTTGGATGTTTGTTTGTTGAAAGGTTAGATTGTTTCTTTTTTTTTTTCTGTTTGTTTGTTAGAAACCTTTCTGAGTATGATGGACCAGCTTTATCAACTTTCTTCTAAACCTCAGCTGTGACCTTCAAAGATTCTTTAATATCTTTCTCAAGTTCTTGATCTTTTGCAGCTTCTTTTACTTGGCCAGATAAAGGAGTGATTCTCAGTGCATTTCTACAGTTCACTATATGCTCAACAAAATAGTCAACAACACTTTTTTGCTCATCACATTTGCTCTCAATTGTTAGATGCACCAGCTATTCAAGAGTTGATTGGTCTAAGCTTTGCACATCGATGTTGCTAAGCAGTATGGTTACAACATGCTTACCCTTCATGATCTCAAGATCATTGTTGTCTGATATTCTCATGCCTATAATGCCTTTAATGTGTGTTAATAGTTATTGTTTGGTTTCAAGTCTCTGTTTGAGTGCAGCATTTACATATACAGTGCCCAAAATTCTAAGCATGTGAATGAAATAACGTCAATCTCCCTTGCATAACACATCTTCAATTGTAGGGAATGTCTTGGTTTTCAAAAATAAGACATAAGAAGGATGAAGGAGTTTGATTTCTACAGGATCAAACAACCTTATGTCTGATGCTTGTTTTCCTTCTCGCTTTCTCTCTAATACCAATTCAAAATGTGTTTCATCATAGTACCACTTGGTAATTTGATGATCGTACTCATTACCATCAATTTTTTTCATGATTAACTTTAAATCTCATGATCTTAATTGATATCCAACTCTTTCTAACAATTCACTGTCAACATGAGTTGATGATTGTTCTTCAATTTGATTCTTTTGTTTGCTGGCTAACTGTTGCTCTCTTCACAACTTAGCCAAATGAAACTTGTCTTCTCTGTCTGCTTTTGCCTTCATCTCAATATGACATCTATTCATATAAGATCTCAAGATATAATAGAAATTTGCTCCCCTGGGATTGTTTATGTGATTGACCATCCTTAATTACATCAGGTCCAATCTGTCTTCATAGCTTAATGATCCCAGTTGTGATATGTATGATAAGTATTGGACAAGTCCAGATACTCTCTTTATAAGCACATCATCCCAGATTTCATCATATTTCCAAGAAACAATCTTTCTCTCTTCAGCAGATGTTGTTAGAGTGATTTGTCATACAACTTTACAAAGTTGGTGTTTGCATTGATCATCTTTATCACCTAATTTCCTTCTGGCCATAGCCTGCGAGGCATGCATTGCCTAGATTCTTCTATAGGATGAAGCTCAGGTGGAGCTTGATGGTAAGTTGATAGAGATGATGCTGGGTGAGGTTTGATGATTTGTGCTTTAAGGTATTAGCCAACATGTTTTTGTATATGCCATGTCTTTCATCTGGGATAATATGCCAGCATGACCTGTATGGTATTCTTGTGACTCAACCAGCTTTTCACCTAGAAGTAGGTCATTTTGTCTATGTTGGACCAAAAGAACCAATGAGCCTGATCAGAAAAACCTTTAAGTCCCACGGACATTACAACAACTGAAGTAGTCTGCAACAGCTGAAGACATCAGCTGATAACAAGGTCTGAAGACAAAGTCTGAAGTGAAAGAGCTGAAGACAAAGTCTGAAGTGAAAGAGCTGAAGACAAAGTCTGAAGTGAAAGAGCTGAAGACAAAGTCTGAAGTGAAAGAGCTAAAGACAAAGTCTGAAGACAAAAGCTGAAGACAAAGACTGAAGACCAAGTTTCAGATGATTGTCACAACAGCTGAAGAAGACCTCTTCAGTAGTTGTGATGGTTTCCTTTCAGTAGTTGTGGTTTCTTTTCTGTACTTATAGTTTCAGTAGTTTTATGTTTCTTCGTGTACTTAGAATAATCTGAGATGTTCTCAGTTGTTGTGAACATTCTCAGTAGTTTGCTTACTTTCAGTAGTTTGTAATAATTCTGTTAGATGTCACTATCAAGTGACATCAGCAGACGTCACATTCCTATATATAAGGAATGCTGACCTAATTGTAATCGGTGCAGCTTAGGAAAACCTAGCAGCCGCCACACCGAAGCATGTGTGCATGAATGTTATTATCTCTTTGCAGAAAACCCTATATCTATATAACCGTGTACTGTTCCATTGAATATTTATTGTGTTCTTGCTATATTTGCTTAATTCTTGCTCTAATTCCGCTGTGATTCAACTCTAATTGATCAAACTTAGATCACTGATCCTAACAAATGGTATCAGAGCGGGTTAATCATTGATCGGTTTAACAATTGATCATTGAAACTGCTATTTTGATATCTATAGTTTGATCGAATTAGCATATGTGCAAGAACTGGTTATAAAGATTGATTTTCTGCTGCTTCTGGTTATTTAATTTGAGTTTCTTCTTGGTTCTTATTGAGTTTGTTGTGTTTTTGTGCAAAATCTTTTGAAACTTGATTGATTTGGTTTGAATCTGAGAATGACTACTCCATCTAATGATCCTCACAATACTGGCTCCTCAACCAAGCCTCCGATGCTGGTTAGGAGTGAGTATAACATATGGCAACGAAGAATGCTCCATCACCTGTCTGTTAACAGTTCAGGTTGTTGGACATCTGTGGTTCATGGTCCACACAAGCCTATGGTGAACAATCCGGAGACCAATCAAATGGTTCCGAAGAAGAAGGAGCAATACTCAGATGAAGATCGTAAACTGTTTGAGATTGATGCTAAAGCCCATGGAATTCTGGCCATGGCACTGCCGAATGAAATCTATTCTGGGCTTATGCATCATGAAACTGCTCATGACCTCTGGAATGCTTTGAAGGAACAATTCGGAGGAACTGATGAGGTCTTAGCAAACAACAGAGAAATCCTCGCCCAACAATATGAGACATTCTCTCATAGGAAGGGTGAGACACTGACTCAACAGTTTGAGCGTTTCTCCTGCTTGATCTCTGAACTGAAAATGGTCAAGCAAGAGTATACTAACAGCCAGATGAACAACAGATTCCTCAGATCACTGCCTGAGAGATGGGACACATACACCATTGTCCTACGCTCCAGTGCAAATCTGGATAGCCTATCTCTCACCCAACTCCATGGGAAACTGCTTACATTTGAAAGAGAGATAGAGCAGAAAAGGAAACTGGCATCATCAGGAAAGCTCTCTGATGACTTTGTACCAGGTAACACTGCCTTGGTCGGTCATGAGTCAGAATATGCTGGATCAGAAAGTCATTATGATGAGCATATAGATTTCTCTTCAAACAGTTCTGATCATGCATTTGTTGGTGTTGACAGTCATTCTGGGTGTAATAGTGATAATTTATGTTTTATCATGGATGATTTGCAAGGTATTGCTGATGATGATTTAGAAGAGATGGATATTTTGAGCCAAATGGCCCTGATCAATATCAGATCTCAAAAGTTCTACAAGAGAACTGGTAGGAAATTTCCAGGACTCTCTGGCAAAACCAAAGTTGGTTTTGACAAGAGTAAGTTGAGGTGTCACAAATGCCACAGGCTTGGGCACTTTGCAAGAGAGTGTAGATCAACTGGATCTAACTCCTCTGCACCCTTTGTGACCTTTCCAAGCAATAGTTCACAAAACAAAGGGCAACATCCTGCTAGTTCTGGTCATCACTCACAACCTCAATCTCCTGCATACTTTGTCCCTCAGGGTTCAATGCCATATCCTTATCCCTGCTATTATATGCCACAGCCAAATCCAGTTCATGTCCCTATAGCACAACAACCTCAAGCCCTACCTGAGCCTCAACCATCTCCATCACAATCTCAACCTCATCACAGCTTCTTCACACCAGGAGTTGTTGACTGGAGCAGCTTACCAGATGATCTTTCTGGTTTCAATGAGCAACTATCTGCTGGTGCTGGTCAACATGGTGGTGAACATCCTTTTGGGAATCTTGCTCTCATGGCCCTGGAGTCTACTGAGGGTTCCTGCTCAGATGCTTCATCTTCACAGGTAACCCAGATATCTTCTGAGGCTAAAGCCAAGTTATGTTCTGAATCATGCATAGCTGCCTTTGTCTCTATTAGAGAGGCAAATGTAGCTTTAATCAGTCAAAATCTTGAGCTTGAGAAAACTATTTCCAAAAGAAAAGATGAGTATGTGTCTGCACTTAATGACAAAGATGATGAGATTTACAAGCTTAAATGCCAACTTAATGATGAAAAGGCTAAGGTAGAGGTCATACTCGAGAACCACAGAAGTCTCAAAGAGACACTTGCAGCTACCCAAGTTGAGTGTGACCGATGGGTAACATCCTGCAAGGGATTTGAAATGCTTCTCAGCAAGCAAACAGCTTCAAATGTGAAGTTTGGAATAGGTTACAATCATACTGCACCACCTACTGATTTTACTTCAAAATCAATAGTAAAATCTGAAGGTGAAAGTAATTTCCAAACCACATCATCATGTGATTCATCCTCAAATGATAATACAAAATTAGAGGATGAAGTCAGTGTTAAGATCTCAGCAAATCAATTGCCTGATGGTTTAAATGCTGATAAACACATGAAGCTGAGAAATTCAGATGTTGTTCCTCAAAGTACTCCAAGTACTGAAGGGCAAGTCACAACATCTGAAAAGCATTTCAAATCTGATGAAATAAAAGGATTAACAACTGCTGAGGAATCTATCATACGGTCTTTCAGGACGGATAGAGAACAGCTGAAGAACAAGTCTTCAGTTGTTACCGATCCTTCAGTACTTAACACAAGTACTGAAAGGAGGAAAGTACTGAAGATCACACCTTCAGTAGTTTCCACTTCAGCAGTTGATCAATCCAAGATGAAGAATAAGCCATGTGAAATATGTGGTAAATTCAATCATCTATCTGATGAATGCTGGTACAAAAAGGGTTCCAAACTCAACAGAGATAAGCTCATTAAAGAAGAAATAAATAAAATGAAAAATGAGTTTGAAACCAAGTTTGTACCACAGTCATCTAAAACTGATAAACCCAAGGCCTCACCAAAATCCAAAAAGAAGGATGGGGTTTATCAGAAAACAGCTGATAGTGTTCCTCATGATAAACATCAGACGAAGTCTGTGAATTTCAAGAAGGAGGAAATGGTGGGTCACAGGAACTCATCAAAAACAAGTACTGATGTGTCAAATGAGCTGAAGGCTTTAGCAACAAATCAGACACAACTTGTTATGATGGTTCAGCATTTGTTGGGGAGAGTTAACCAACTAGATGCACCTGTGATCAAACCACTGAAAAGGAAATCCAAGCCCAAATCTAAGAATTCCATTTCAGCACCATCTCCACCTTCATCAGCTGTTAATCATGAGAAACAAGTTATGGTTAAATCTGTTGATGAAAACATACCCAAAACCAAAAAGGTTTGGGTCTCTAAAGCTAACTAGTTTCTTATGATATATGCAGGGTTCTTCAGCATGCCAAAGAAGCATCTGGTATGTAGATAGTGGAGGATCTATGCATATGACTGGGAGCAGTTCTCTTCTTAATGACTACTCTCAAGGAAAGAAGGGATTTGTCTCATTTGGAAATGATGCTAAGGGTTACAAGACTAAGATTGACTAATGGATAGTGATTCAGCTTTGTATCGTCAAGAATCCATCCAGCCCTAGAAAATTCGAGATCGCCACCATTTTAATTGGATTGTTTGAAAAAGGTCTGATTGATCCAAGAAGTTTGTTCCTAGGCGATGTAGCTTGCAGATACTTTCCTAACCTATTTGGACATTGCACCTTTCAAAAACTGTGTTAAGGCTTAGTATGGTGAGCTACCAATAAGTGACAACTACTGATGATCTCAGTCAACAAGTACTGATGAGCATTCGTATACTACTGTCACAAATAAGTACTGCAGTTCTTTTATCCTCAGTAGTTTTCATAACTACTGAAGACTAAATTACTTAAAAGTACTGAAGTACTCATCTGTTGAACAGAACTATGTGGTTACAACTACTGCTGTAGTTACAACTGCTGATGTCAGAATAACAGATAAGTACTGATGACCTATGAAACATCTGAAACTCAGACAAAGTCTGATGAAGTGTTGAGGTCAGAATGAAACAGCTGATGAGCTAAGAATTGACGACAACAGCTGATGAGAAATTTTTCTCTTCAGTTGTTTCTACAACAGCTGCTTCACTTACAACTGAAGCCAAAACCATGTCTTCAGTAGTTTCACAACTACTGATGACTAACACCAAGTCTTCAGTTGTTACAACACCTGAAGCCAAAACCATGTCTTCAGTAGTTTCACAACTACTGATGACTAATACCAAGTCTTCAGTTGTTACAACTTCTGAAAGTTAAAACCAGGTCTTCAGTTGTTTTCAAACAACTGATGACAGCACCAACACTTTCAGTCGTTTTATATCAGCCTTTGTCTTACCCTATAAATACCTAACCTACTTTCAGACGTTTCATTAGCCGTTTTCCGTCCTTTCACTCTCTCACCAATGGCGACCATGAAACTCAAACCCAGACACAACTGTGTTGCCTACCTCTCAAAATCGGCCTTCTGGAACAAATTTGATAACGCCATCGATCTTATGGTAGATTCCCAGTACCGAACCGCGTTTCTTCTGAATCCTACCATATACCCCGATTCCCTAAGCCAGTTCTGGACCAACGTCTCCGTGCAAACTAGTGAGAATGATAGCCAAATCACTCTCCAGTCGTTGGTCAACCAGAAACAGGTGGTCATCACTACGGACATCATTCGACAAACCCCCTAGATCTACATGATGCCACCTGTGTCACAGAATACCCGAAAGGCACAACCGATATGTCTTTCATCAACAACGGGTATGAAGGAGACTTAAGTGCTACCACCATTATGAAGAAGCACTTCCATGATGCTGAACGTCTTATCTTCCACATGGTGAATGTCTGCCTTGCACCAAAACCTCTTCATGGGATCAAATGTCTTCCCGATGGCAACAGGTATTATACTCTATCTTTGAAACGTCAAACTTTAAATTTTTCTGAGATAGTGTTTATGGAACTAAAGGATCTGGCCTTGAAACCTGTGGCAAACAGATGGATATTATATCCCAGGTTTCTCATGGCCATAATTTTAACACAGCTAAAATCAGACGGCCTTGTTGGCCTTGGAGTCCCTGCTCCGGCTGTATTGCCTGAAGTATACTCCAGGCACAACTCTGACCCTACAATGAAAGGGGCTGCCCGGCTGCTCAAACCCAAGCAGCGGGAACCCACAGCCTCCACTTCCAGATCCAAAGTCCCCACCAAACCCAAAACCAAAAAGCCCAAAAAGGCTACTCAGGAGATGAGTCCCCTGAGGATGCCCCTGTAACACCAATACAGGAAACACTTACTGGTTCTAACCCCCCAGTAGTGTCCAAGACTCCACCAACCGTAGCCGCTCAGGCATCCTCTCAACAGGATCCTGATGCAACCAAATTGGGGATACCACAATGCTGGAACCTATCTCAATTGAGAAGGTTACCATTGAAGAGCACCAGTCACCCCGGGTGCAATCTGCTTCAACCCTATCTCCAAATGCAACCGCCCCTCAAAGCCCAACATTTATTGTTGCACAAGTGTTGAGTCAGCTGCATTCCTCTCCTCCTCCCCAGACACCAATTACAATGGGGAGAACATCATGAGGAAGAGGACCAAAATGCTGCTGATAGCCACAGCACAGGGGTTATAATGTTCAATCTCCCCGTGTAGAGGAGGAGGTTAGAACATCTGGTGAGGCTGCCACTTCTACTGATTCAGCAAATGAACAGGATGAAGTTGGTAACATCTCTAAGACCTCACCAGAGGCAACTGCCGATGAAGGACTCAGTCCTGAGGCAGGAAGTCCCCAGAACCAAGAACAAGGGGCACATGCTACAACTGATCTACACTCAGGGCATGTACATCCTGATTCAATCAGGAGGTCAGGTGATTCAGCAAAAACTGATGATGACCTGGGCTTTTTCTATGATGTCTTAGCCCATAACACAATCCTTGAGGCTGAGGTGAGTAGACTCAAAGAACTGCTTGCCAAAATGTCTCAGGATCAAAGTCCATCTGCCCCAATAAACCCACAGATGGCACCTTCATCTGAAGGTTTCCCAAACACTCCGCCACTTCACTCAACTGAGCCACCAGCCACTGTTGTTGGCACCACCTCTCAGGGACAGAACCCCTCTGAGCAGATGGTTGCTACATTTCAAACTTCCTTACCTCTCATCACTCCCATCATCAATGAGATTGTACATAAAGCCATTGATGAGAGGATCTCCTCGACTCTAAAAACACTTGTTGATGATGCTGTGCACAAGAAGCTTTCTGCCATTCAAACCCCTGAACCCAATGCACCCAAAAAGGGGGAGTCTAAGGTAGTGAAAGAAAGAAAGAGAAAGAGAGTGGAAGAGGATAAACAACAAGAAAAAGAACAGGAAAAACAGCTGATCACATACAAGAGAAAGAAAAGTGCTGGAACTCAAAAGCCTGATGAAGAGAAATCATTGGAAGATCTGATTAAAGAAGCTGATGAAGCTCACAGCAGATCAATGGACAAATAATAGATCAACTCTTCAGACAGGGCTTTGATACAGCCACATTAGACACTGAGATCAGAAGGCTGGAGATTAATGAGATACAAGAAAGATGGGCCAGTTATAGTGTAATGGAAAGGGAGAGGTTGGAGATAATGATCCGGTTTATTGCAAAATACTTGGGAAGATCATTAATTGAGATTAAATCATGGACCAGAGACAGTATTCTGGCAATAACCACCAGAATCTGTGCTTCTGAAGAATTCAACAAGGGGTTGATTATAGAAGCCTTAGACGAAGCAGGTGCTGGGAAGAACTGATATGGCCAAGCTTTCCAAAGCCAAACTCACCATAAAAATGCTAGATCAGCCTTCCCAAACTCCCTCTCAAAAACAACCAACCCCACAACTCTCCAAATCAACTCAACCCTCAAAACCAACTCCCTTACCCCAAAAACCACCTCAAACCACATCCAGTGATGCACCCAGAAGGAGGAGAAGGGTGTTGAGGATGGTAGAAGAAGAAGAAGAAGATGATGAAGAAGATAGTCTGCCAATCTCTGCTGTTCTAAAATTACCTGAGCCCAGAAGTCAACAAATGATAACACCAGACTTTCAGAGGCAAATGGTGAAAGTTAAGATTGAAGAAGAAGAACAACAGAAACAGCACGATGAGCAACTTTTGAAGATGATTGACAAAGAGTTTCCTCAGTCATCATCTATACAAGCCATGAAGAAACATGCTCAAAGGCTGTATGCTCTCAGGTATACCTTTCAATATCAAAAGGAGAGAGTAAGGATTTGGCCAGACCCCAGGGTTAGTTCTAGAATTCATAAGAAATCCATACCAAGTAGATACAATGGCCAAGTGAGAAAGACCATAGATGCTGCTATTATGTTGGCCATTGTAGTCTCACCCTGGGAAATACTTGAAGACTTCAAGAGAGCCTACAAGTCAAAGATGACCCCTCAAACTCTAATGGAGAACAAAATGGTCAAGAAGGGGTTGTTATACAAGAGGCTTGAAGAGATCAAGAAAATGAACTCCAGTTGTTATTAGAAGGGACTCACCCAGATGAGTTTGCTTACAGAGAGATAACAACTGTTGAGTTGAAAAATGGAAAGACGATAAAGTACTTATCAGAGTACTATGGCCCAGAGTTCTTCTTCGAAGGAGAAGCAGAAGAACTCACTAAGGAGGAACAAGTTGTTCTCCTTGAGGCCTACGTCAGAGAGTCTTATAGACTCATCAATGGGAAGTAGGTTTCATGGTTGGGATAACGGCTCTGTGTCCAGTTCCCCAAGACAGAGTTCCCTTCCATCCTTTGACATTCACATCTACTGAAACCTGTTCCCTGGCCTGTGCTTATCCGATATCTCTAAAGCTGATCAAGAGAGTATTTCTGCCAAGAATAAGTGGGACCTCAATAAGCTTAAAGGTTTTGGCTGCATTGGTTCAGGGGGAGTTTGTTGGACCAAAAGAACCAATGAGCCTGATCAGAAAAACCTTTAAGTCCCACGGACATTACAACAACTGAAGTAGTCTGCAACAGCTGAAGACATCAGCTGATAACAAGGTCTGAAGACAAAGTCTGAAGTGAAAGAGCTGAAGACAAAGTCTGAAGTGAAAGAGCTGAAGACAAAGTCTGAAGTGAAAGAGCTGAAGACAAGTCTGAAGTGAAAGAGCTGAAGACAAAGTCTGAAGACAAAAGCTGAAGACAAAGACTGAAGACCAAGTTTCAGATGATTGTCACAACAGCTGAAGAAGACCTCTTCAGTAGTTGTGATGGTTTCCTTTCAGTAGTTGTAGTTTCTTTTCTGTACTTATAGTTTCAGTAGTTTTATGTTTCTTCGTGTACTTAGAATAATCTGAGATGTTCTCAGTTGTTGTGAACATTCTCAGTAGTTTGCTTACTTTCAGTAGTTTGTAATAATTCTGTTAGATGTCACTATCAAGTGACATCAGCAGACGTCACATTCCTATATATAAGGAATGCTGACCTAATTGTAATCGGTGCAGCTTAGGAAAACCTAGCAGCCGCCACACCGAAGCATGTGTGCATGAATGTTATTATCTCTTTGTAGAAAACCCTATATCTATATAACCGTGTACTGTTCCATTGAATATTTATTGTGTTCTTGCTATATTTGCTTAATTCTTGCTCTAATTCCGCTGTGATTCAACTCTAATTGATCAAACTTAGATCACTGATCCTAACAGTCTATTTGAGGGTCTTTGGGTAGTTTTCTTTTCAAATTCTTGTTTATCCTTGATCTCTTTATACCTTCTATATGTTTGCTCAGCTTTATTTTTCATTACATCTTGGAAGTCTTTGAGCATGTCTTTAACCTTTGAAAGGTTAAGATGCATGAAAGTATCAAAAGGAAACCCTCTCGAAGCTAACTCATTCCCATTAAAGTTTTAGATCATCTAGAAGAGTTCTTGTATGTTTTGCATGTTTTTATCCTCATCTCATCTCTTTCTTCATCTTCTTTATCAGAATCACTCAAGATGTTTGTTGTTGATCATAACTTTGATCATTTCACCATCTTCTAAATCTACAGCCTTAGAGGTTATTGTTTTGTTTCATCATCCACTGGTTTAGCTTTGACTTTCAACAACTTAGTGGTGGTGATTCAAGTTCATCAACCTCTTGAACAGTTTGTTTTCCTTTTCTTAAAGAGGCTAACTATAGTCTCTTTCTTTTTCTTTCATAAGTTTTTAAAGGAGGCTGTGAAGATAATGAAGCTTGATCTTTGGATGGTTTGGGTTGTTCTTTCAAGGATTCAACAAATTGTTTGATTAGTTCTTTTTGCTTTTCAGAGAGTGTGTTCATAGGAATAATGTCTGTTTGAGCTGATTAGGTTCTGGTGTATGAAAATGCTGTATGAGGATTGGAGAATAATGTATGTTCTCAAATGGGTTTGCCTCACCAAATAATTGGTCCATTGAGTATGATTCCTCAGGGATAATGAGGGCTAGTGCTGTATGATATTCCTGAGTGCTTGTTTCTCCAATAGGTGATAATGACTAATCAATGAACTCTTCACTCAACTCATGTTCATGATCATCTGAATGTTCTTCCTCATTCATTTTGTGTTGATCCATATCTTCCAACTCTCTGTTTAGCCTTTGAATTTCTTCTTTTTGTGTAGCAACAATCTTTTTGAGCTCATCAATTTAGAATCCTTTGCATCTATCTGCTCAGTATAGATATGCAATATCTAATCTTGTACTGTTTAGGTCTTGATCCTTAGCTTTCACCTCTTCCTTTGATTCATCTAGTTGTTGTTCTAGGAATTGAACAATCAACTTTTGAGCTGTTTGATCAGTTGTGAGCTTTTCTATTTCTTCATCTTTGCTCTTTAGCTTCTCTTTTAACCTTTTGGCTCTGTTTTTTGACTTCTTAATCAGCTTGTTATACTCAGTGAATAAAAACACTTCAGAGTATTCAATCTCATCCTCTGTTGGTATTTCACTGCCTTGTTCATCACTTCAATAGATTCAACAGTGCTTTGATGATGTAGATCATGCTCTTGAGCTGATGAGGTGCCAACTTCTTTTGTTCAGTTGCTTATTCTTCTAATGAAGCATCAATGTCTCTCAACAATGAGGATAATGTTTGTTGATCAGCAAAGGTTAGGCTTTGTGGTGGTGATGGCAAGTGATGCTCAAAATGAAGATGCTCTTATTCTTGCGGTTCTTCTTGTCCTTGTTCTTGCTTATTGATTGGTTCAGGATCTGGAGCAGCTAGCTCTTCTTGTATGATTGGGACATGCTGTATGATTGAGTTGTTGGTGAATCATATTTTGAAACATCATTTTTGTTCTCCCTAACCTGGAATCCTAAGAGACACATCAGGAACATATCAAAGTCAATCATATGAGAAGGATAGGGACTTCATCTCCATGGTACAAGCTACACTTGTTTCTGGTAAATACATGTTCATTAAAATGAACAGGTTGGAAGATATCTCATTTCTCTTGGTGTGTTTGGTAAAAGATCATAATGATCATCTAAAGGAACCTTGGATACATCTGAAACTTGTTTCTTACTTCAGTCAAGTTGTAGATCATTTCATTAAGGATTTGAGCTGTAAAGTTGAAAGGTCTTCTAGCAATGATACTAACAATTGCAGAAGAGCTTCTCAAAGAAGTGGCGTCCCAGCCAGTCTTCCTGTTTGTCATTGTGTTTTGGTAAGTGTGCATTAGAAATATGAATTGAGCACATATGTATGATTTCTTGATCTGTTTCTTGTCTATGGTACTAGTGTAGCCTATTTGCCTGAAAACATGTAGAACATAGTTTTCATCAAATTCTATTGGACCTTGGGAATCTTCTTCACCCAACTATAGTACTCTCCTGATTACTTCTTTAGAGATAGTAATCTGATGATCATGAACAGTGGATACTACTACTTGCTCATCATTCCTTAGCTCTAAATGAGCATGAGTCCAAAATTGGACTACGTGGTCCTCATAGATCTCTGGTCTTGCTGTCATAGCATGAACCAACCTTGTTTGTCTAATAGCATGAAAGATATCTCTATAGTTCTCAGCTTTGGGTGAATTAGTATTGAGAAAAGCACAAATATTGTGATCTCTGACAACATAGGTTTGCCATATCTGCAATGATGAAAAAGAATGTGTTAGTAACTTGTATGATATGAATGTGTGATGATGGAATATTGATCAAGTGTTCACTACCTGTTGTGATTGTTATGAAATGATGAACTTTGTATGCATAACACTGATGACTTGTTTAAAGTGTATGTTTGATTGGTATTAACAAATAAGACAGTTTGACCTTTTAAAAGTAAACTGTTTGGTCAATTTTGATCATGAAAATATTGTTTAATTCAATTTGTTTTGATCAAAATTGATTTTGCAATGTGTTTGTTTTGTCAGAAAGAGTTGTTTGTGTCATATTATACACTGATTTCATTTCATAAAACCACAACTTAAACATTTCAGTTTGACTGTTAAAGTCAAAACATTCTTTGAATGCACATTGAATGAATATGCATTTAATGATGGTGTGTTCAACGCTATGCCATATTAACTGATTTTACATGTTTGTTACAAACTTTTGAACATGTTTACCAAGTTATAACATATTTCAAGTTAGTTTATCTATTTTCAAAGATTGAACATTAGTTTTATATGATTTTGGCTAGAACATCATGACTGTTCATGAACCCGATGAACACTTAATCAAATTACATCAAAACCACAGTCCTAATACATTCGACTAAGGTCATCTAACACATATTCAATGTTTGGTTTAGTTTATAACATCGAAAGATTCATATTTTTTTTCGGTTCAAAGTTCGACTTAGGTCTAACAATGTTTGAATTAGAATTAATGAACAAGATGTTTTAATGGATGATAGATGATTAGAATCATGTTGTTCTACCTATTTGATCTTGAATTCGAATAAAAATCAAATAGATTTTAGGTTTTGAATGATCTGGGGTTTAAGGGTTTAACGCACTGTAGCAACGTTTTAAAAATTTTGATTTCTCTCTCTCACTCGTGATGAATGAAAAATACACAAGTGTTGATGTATATATACAATGGATATAATGAACGTCCGTTGTGTATACAGTTTGTATGTCCGTTGTGTAAACAGTTTAAACTTAAAATTTAATTTTAAGTTGTCTGCTGTGAAATACACATGCGCTGCACAACCTTAATCTGTACGCTATGGACCCTTTGACTTGTTGACTGAGTCTACAGCGGATGACTGCTTGGTCATGGGCTTTGGAATCTAAATGTTTTACTTCTGTTCACAGCGGATGAACATTTGTTCATGCCCTGTGCACACTCGTGTGATAAAAAATTTTAACTGATAACAAATAGTCATACGCTGTGATTGACAACTGTTTTCAAAGCGGTTGAATAATGATTCATGTGTTGGGGACACTTGATTGTTTTGCTTTGTTATATACAGCGGATGAGCATTGGTTCATGTGCTGTGAAATCCTGTTTGTTTGTTTGTTATACACAGCGGAGGAGCATTTGTTCATGCGTTGTGAAAACTTTGTTTTGATATACACAGTAGATGTGCATTTGTTCATACTGCGTACACTTTGTTTGTTCAAGATATATTCACATCGGATGACTTATTGTCATGCACTATGATTACTTGATGATGATGTACAACGTATGTTTTACCTGTGTACATATGATGTGTACACTTGTACTGTTTCTACAATGGATGACTTATGGATGACTTATGTTAGTGATTCGCTGTGAAATGGCATTGTATTGATAGCGGATGCCTTACCAACATCATGCGCTGTGAACACTTGTATGTTAAATAGTGTATAGCGGATGTAGGTTTGTTTTGTCCGCTATATACACTTGGTGTATTTTGCATTTTGTAATGGTACTGTAGCTACAACGGGTATATGCTTGTGTGTTCGCTGTGACAACAATTGTCAAAATTTAAAATTTTGATTGTTTTGAAATGATTTCTTCCGAAGTATATGTTTTGTTTGTTTTTATTCCTAACCATATGTTAGTTACAAATTTTCTTCCGAAGCCAAAATTTTGTTTGTTTTAAACTTTATAATTTTTTTTTAATGTTTGTTAAAATTTTAAATTTTAACATGATCAATCTATGGATGTTAAAGAGTCACTCACAAGCAATATTGTACATATGTATGTGTGTCAAACTGTTGTGTTTGGGTGCTTGCTTGATTTGGCTTTATTTAATACTCAAAATTTCAAAAATTTCCAATTTTAAAATTGTATGATTATGAACATATTACATATTCTGCTGTCTTTGATATTTCCAAGTTTATTTTCTCCCCCTAAATTTTTGCATATTTATAAAATGACAAAAATTTGTATGTGGTTGAATGAAATTATCAAAGTCCAATTTGATTGCTTGATTGATAAATTTAGAAAGATAACACTTTATCTAACTAAGAAATGTGTGATGTTTATGTTTTAACATGAATCATATACACATAACATGAGATCATAATAGTCTTAAATTTTCACTAAGTTGTTTGAATGTTTTTGAGTATAGACATGGACTGATACAATGTTGATTGCAGATATTATGATCCACTAAACTCATGCATGGTATTATGATCCACATCTGATTATATGTTTAGAAAAACCCGCCTCAAGATATGCTAGAAAGCACTTTCAATACTTATGACCTAGTTACTTAGGAGTATAAATGCTCAACTTGATCCATGTTGTTTGATCCTCATTGGGATTCTTTTTCTCTTCACTTTGGAAGATGATCCTCTTTGGGATTCTTTTGATTCATTCACAAGGAATGTAGCCTAGTAGACTTTATTGATTGTTCATCCAAGACGGATGTGTTCCTTATAGGGAATCTTTTTGGATCATGATTTATGTCATTCAGGTCTGTGCTTAGCACAACAAAGAATGCCTTGGTGTACTCTAGGTCTATAATAATCATAACAGAGGAGACACTTGTATGATTGAGCAGTTTATAAACTGTTTCACTTGGTGTATTGTAGTTACTTTACAAGCAACCTATATTGGATAGATTAATACTTATCATAAACCAAGATGTGTTATTGACCACACAATCATGAGAATTTAGTTCTTCACTATTGTATATGATGTTAGGTGTCCCATGCTGAACCTATCCACATATCAAACAAAGTACTGCTAGTCTTTATTAGTGGAAAATGACACAAGTGAAGATATAAGCTAGTGTACTATCATATCTCATGAGTGGTATGTGTGATTCAAGTTGTTTTGGTATTAGAAAACATGAATGTTTGTTTGATATCTTGATTTTGAAAGATGATTGTTGATGTTTAACTTGGACTTTGACAAATCAAGCTTGTTTGAAATTAATGCTTTGAAAATATTATTTGTTTGATTCATAGTTGATCATACCAAGTGACTGAACCAGAAATTCAAATCTTGTTGAATCAAATGGTTTGGTAAATAGGCCAGCCAATTGATTGTCGGTATGGACTTTGATCGACTTTATCAAACACTTTTCTGAGCAATCTCTCAGAAAGTGATATCTGATATCTATGTGTTTTGTTTTTGAATGTTGAACTGGATTGTCAGTGATAAACATGGCAGTAGAATTGTCAATGTGTATGGTGTTTTATGAAAATTAAAGCCATAATCAAGCATTTGATTTTGAATCCAAAGCACTTGAGAACAGCATTCAAAAGCAGTTATGTAGTCTGCTTCAGCTGTTGACACAGAGACATGTGTTTGTTTCTTGCACTGCCAGGAGATTAATCTTGATCCAAGAAACTGACAACCTCCAGTAGTGCATTTTCTGTTGCTGTTGCATCCACCATAATCACTATCTATGTATGCATATAAAGAGAAATCTCCATCTTTTGGATACCATAGCCCTAGAGCTGGTTTGCCTTTTAAGTATCTGAAGATTCTCTTTACAACATTTATGTGTAATTCTTTTGGATTTGCTTAGTATCTGGCACACATGTACACTGCATACATGATGTCTGGTCTGCTTGCTGTTAGATACATCAGAGAACCTATCATTGATCTATAGAGTTTCTGATCAACTGATGTTCCTTCTGAATCTGTCCAAACTTCAATCTAGTTGCAAATGGTGTTTTGCTGGATGTGCAATCAGACATGCTGTATTTCTTTAATATCTAATTCACATACTTACTCTGGTTGATAAAAATTCCATCAACAGATTGTTAAACTTGAAGCCAAGGAAGAATGTAAGTTCTCCTATTGAACTCATTTGGAATTTTGATTGCATAAGAGTTTCAAACTCTTTGCAAAGTTGGATGTTTGTGGAGCCAAAAATTATGTCATCCATGTAGACTTGAACCACTAACAAGTCTTGTTCTTTTCATTTTAAGAACAATGTCTGATCTATTTTCCCTGGGTGTACCCATTCTATAGTACAAACTTAGATAAAGTTTCATACCACTTCCTAGGTCTTGATGAAGACCGTACAACGCTTTATCTAATTTGTAGACTCTGTGAGGGAAGTCCGGTTCTTCAAACCCTGGTGGTTGAGCAACATATACCTCTTCATCTATCTTTCCATAGAGGAATGCACACTTGACATCCATTTAGAAGACAATGAAGTTTTGGATGAGGCATATGCAAGGAACATTCGAATGGCTTCTAGTCTAGCTTCTAGAGCAAAGATATCATCATAATCAATGCATTCCTCTTGAGTATATCCTTGGGTAATTAGCCTTGCTTTGTTTCTAATAACAATCCCTCTATCATCTGCTTTGTTTCTGAAGAAGCATCTCGTGCCAATGGCATATTGACCTTCTGGTAGATCAACTAACTTCCATACCTCTTGCTTTTTGAATTGCTATAGTTCCTCTTGCATTGCTTTATCTAACTATTGTCTTTGAGTGCTTCTATGATGTTTTTGGGTACAGTTAGAGATAGAAAGCAGGAATACAAGGAAATGTTTGCTATGTCAGATTGACTTCGTGTCAATATGGTATTGATGTCACCTTTGATGTTTTCTAAAGGATGATCTTTGTGAACTCTAGTTGTTGTAATCTGATCAAGAAGGATGGTTGATTCAAGATTGGTGATTGTTTGGTTGGGTGTTGATGGATGGGCAAGGGTATTTGTAGTTGTTTATTTCTCTAGCTATGAGGATTCATTGAATGTTTATAGTGAATCATGAAAGAAATCTAAGATTTCATCTTCATGATATGTATTAGGTAATGAATGATAATCATCATCATTGAATGTTTGGGTGGTCACAGGAGTTGATGAAGATGGTGTGTCTGATAATGTTCCTTTTGATGTGTTTGTTTGTTCTGGAGGAGTTAAAACTGTGGTACTGGAAGGAGTGATGTTTGTTCTCCTTGGAGGATCAACAGTTAGAGGAACATCTATGGTTGTTGGTGGAACCATTGGATACTCATTGTCATCCTTGGTACCTGAAACATCCAAGTAAGATGTGTCAAATGATTTTGTTAATGAGTTAACATCAAACAACCAGTCTGCTCCAATGACTTTCTTTGAAAGATAATTGTTCTCTGGTGTTTAATATTGAAACAGAACATCCAAAAGCTTTAATAAATCCAGTGAAAGGTTTTCTTTTAAACATTAATTCATATGGTGTTTCAGAATGTTCTTTGATTTTTAATATTCTATTTTGAATATAGTAAGTTGTGTTGATTGCTTCAGCCCAAAAGGATGTGGGTAATAGAGAGTCAGCTAGCATTGATCTAGCAGCTTGTACTAATGTTCTGTTCCTCCTTTTAGCAACTCCATTTTGCTAAGGAGTCCTTGCTACACTTAATTGATGACTAATTCCTTTCTCTATACAAAAAGAAGAACTAGAGTCATTTTGAATTCAGTACCATTATCACTTCTTAAAGATTTAACTTTAAGATCCAATTGATTCTCAATTTTAGTGATAAATGACTTGCTGATTTCTGATGTTTCTGACTTGTGTAGTAGAAAGAAAAACCATGTGAATCTTGAGTAATCATCTACTATAACAAGACACTATTGCTTCTTTCCTATGCTAAGGATGTTTGTTAGGCCAAAAAGGTCCATGTGAAGCAATTTGAGTGGTGTGTTGTTAGAGTTTACCAATTTTGACTTATGAGACACTCTGTGTTGTTTGCCTAAACTTATTACTAAGTCACCTTTTACAAGTTGATTCATTCTGTTATAATTAGAGTGTCCCAAACGTCTGTGCCATAATTGGGAAACATCTTCTGATACTTTTGATAGTAAACATGTTTTAGGGTTGATGCTGAAACAGTGTTCATATCAACAATGTATGTGTTGTTATAATGGGTGTTTTCAAAAGGATACAATATTCAAGTATTTGAAAACCCGTCTTGAGTATGTAGCAGTTGTTGGATTCAAATAAGGTGGCATAGGCTTTATCACAGATTTAGGATACACTAAGAAGATTGAATTGAAGGTTAGAGCAGTATTAATGATAATCAAACTCATTATGTTCTCCTTGATAAAAATCTGTTGATTTGATTTGCAGAGGCGCTTGGCTTTTAACAAGTTTTATCAAAGTTGTATTTGATATTAATGATAATTTTGATGATGATGATGATGATGATTGTTTTGAATCAGCAGTCCGGTCATATGGGTGAAGAGACTCACCCTGTGTGTTGTCATGGAATCAGGTAGAAGAACATAATTGTCATTATAAGGTGGGTTGAACTTATTATATCCTAAACCTGAAGGGTCTTATAAGGTGGCTTGACCTTATTATATCGTAACCTGAAGGGTCTTTAAATGCCCTTTGCTAAGCAAGAAATTCTTCAAACTTCTTGTTGCTCACCCGAAAATTCTGAAGTTTCACTTTAGTTTCAGCCTGTAGTGTTTTTGACAAAGTCAATGATTCAGAGAGTTACTCTACTCAAGCTGCAAGTGTTAATTTTTCAGACATTAATTTGTCTAAATCATTTTATAAGAAAGAATTTTTGCTCCATATTGTTTTTGTTCTGATTTTAGACTTTCATTTAAATGTTTGTATCAATGACTTTCTTGGAAAGTATGTCTGCATGTTCTCTGTATCGATTGACTTCGTCAATGCATGTTTGTGTTCAAAGGTTTTCCCTCATCTCATTCTGGATTTCAGTGATCTTATCTTCTATATTTGCCATGAGGGCATGATCAAGAGATTGGATCTCAGCCTCGTACACGCTCCAATCACACTCACCATCTTGTTTGATAATCATTGCTGATAATATGGAGTGTTGATTTGGACTATATTGTGTGATTTGAGGTGGAGTTGGTGCAACAGGAATACTGATTGGAGGTGGGATTTGTCTGTTTGGATGGTAGCTGTTGGATGCTTGTGTTTGATTGTTGTTTCTATCAACTCTTGGTTGTTGGCATTCTTTTGAGAAATGACCATACAGTTGGTAGTTGTAGCATCTCACCTTCGTCTTATCAAAACCAATTTTGGTTTTCTTGTCCATGCTCAACCCTCTGTTTCTTTGAAGAAACCTTTTTGATCTATAGGAAATCATTGCCATAGACCACTAAAGATCCATTTCTTTAACCATGTCTGGTGGTAACTCATCCAGATCTTGTTGGATGATTTGAGATGGTGTGAGATTTGCACCCAAGTATGCTTCAAAGCTAGTTCAGAAAGCTGGATAGGTTGCCTTTTGCTCTTCACCTTGTAGAATGATTATGAGAGCATCCATGGGTTTTTCAAATTTATGTATGTTTTCATTCTTTGGCTGTTGTTGTTTGCTAGAACTAGAGGTGTGAGGATTATGTTTGCTTTGTGGTGTTGCTTCATGGGAAGCATGAACACCAGTCTTTTTAGACTTTTGTTTGGTACTGGATGATTCAGGAGCAGAGAAGAAGGAGGTTTCACTTTAATCTAAAAATTCATCATCTTCATCTTCTCCATTTCATTTTAAGAATGCACTATCTGTTTATTAAAGTTCCTTGAACTTGTAGGATTCTACATGTCTGATTGTACTGTTATTCCTGGATCTTTCGTCTAGTTCTAGTGCGTCAACTTTAGCAACTAGATCATCTAGAGACAATGCTTCAAGATCCAAGGTTGCTTTCATCAATAAGACTAATCGAGTCCAGCTCTCTGGCAGTGTGTGCAACATCTTTTTGTTGATCTCCATAGATTCGTATTTGAGACCATAGACTATTATCTCATTTACCAGCTGAACAAATCTGTGTAGTTGTTATGGTATTGATTCTCCCTTAACATGGTGGAAGGTTTCATATTGGGTCCTCAATTTTTCTTTTTTGATTTCCCTTATTTCCTCACTTCCTTCACACATGGTGTGAAGTACCTTCCATAGTTCATGTGCAGTTTTAAAATTTTCAACTTGTGTCAAAATTTCAAATGGCAAAGCCATTGCCAATATGTTGTATGCTTTCATGTCTTTTTTGACCTTTTTGAGGTCATCAGCAGCTACATGTTTCAAGCTCACTAGCTTTTGTATGTTATAATCAGGCCCAAGAGTCAATGGTATGAATGGTCCCTCGGTTATGGAAGTCCATAGGTCCGGGTCTTGGAAAATAGTCCAATTTCTGAACATGATTTTCCATTGTTTGAAATCAGCTTAGTTCTTGAGTCTTGGTGCTTTGAGACCACTGTTTGCTCCTGAAATTTCATCAAATGTGTTTGTTAATTTTTAACTTAACGTTTAAGTCAAATTTGTTTGTTTATTTTAGCTCGGTGCTAAATTTGTCTTTATCCTAAAGTCACTAGGATTTGTTTGTTAATGATAAACCTTTTTAATCTGATTTACCGAATAAAGGAAATTATTTAATTTATAATTAATTAATTAATGTTCAATGTTAAGTCACGGTTATGACACGGTAGAATAAGGGAATATTTTGTTAATGATGTCAAATCAGTCAAAACCCTTTTAATGAATCCGGTCAAAAAGTCAAAACCCTAAAACAAAGATTTTGTTTAAAAACTTAACTTTTATGGATTCAAAAGTAACTTTTTAGAAAATTCAAAAGAAGATTATGTTTCTTCATTGATTTTTTGATGAACCAACACAATCACCGGTGATTATGAAGGTTATAGATGAACAAAAATAAGGGTTTATCCTAGGGTTTGTTGGCGTCTATAACTCTTTCAACAAAACAACAATCGGTTTGTTGTTTGAAGAAGATTAATTGCCTGATTTGAGTGAAAAACCAACTCAAATATGATGCTTAAATACAATGAATGGATTCAATGTATTCAAATGAGTGTTTGTTTAATGAAAATGATAAAACAGTATCCGTATACTGTTTTATTGAAAATCCTTAGAAACCGATTTGGTTTTCAGAGATTTTTGTGATGAACATGTTTGAAAATCATGTATGAATGATGTTTAGAGCTTTAAACACATAAAATCTTCTTCACAATGCACGAAAATAGATTATTCAATGATGTTTTAAACATTTGTTGAATGTTTGACGTAGAAGAAGGATGTTATGATGATTTTCAGCTCAAAATGTATGATATGAAGCTAATGAACCATAGATATCATGTTGTTGAATGAGAGGATCAAAATAACTGTATGATTTGAGCCAAGGCTCTGATACCACCTGATGGAATCAACAACAGTGGGCTGATTATGAACCTAAACAATCAATAAGAACATAAAAAGGTTGATTCCCCCATGGATCTTTTCAAATCTCTCAAACAAAATATAACAACAGATTGTTATAGTTGAATTCAACAAACTATAATCAATGTGTGTATGTGTGTGTGTGATTACTTATGATTGAATTCTTGAATAATAATAACTGCTTGATTGTATTGATTGTTCAAAAGCTTACAAAAGATTAGGGTAGTATGCTATTTATATCCTATACAAAGAGCAATATACAATTACTAAACTACCTTTATGTAAACGAAAATTACATAAATAATCCTAAGTCTTTAAGCTGTCTGCTGTGGATGATTAGCTACGCTGTGGATGTTAAGATGTCCGCTATGGAAGACAGATAACCTGTCTGATGTGCCTTGAATGCTGTACGCTATGAACACTTGTGTGTTTGCTTTGGTAGGTGTCCGCTGTGGAATGTTCATCCGCTATAGATGAACATCCGCTGTAGACAGTTCATCAGTTGTGGACTTGGGCATGCGCTGTGTGTGTTGTTCATCCACTATGGGCACTTGGACTTGATCTTCATCCGCTGCATCCTCTTAGTCATTCCCTATGGACAACACTTCATCTGTTGCCAACACTTAGCAAAAATTCCTTTTATCTACAATCTTGAAAAAGAAATTTAAGCAATATAAGTGTATGTTACGAGTGTTAATGATACTAATGTGTTAGTTAATACTTTTTTGAATGTTAGAACACATTATGTTTAATTATAGCAAGCATTATCCTTTTAATGCACTTGTTGAGTCCAACACTCCACCCTGAGTCACACAGGCCAGTGACTGACAAAGGGAACAGGAAAATGACCTCTGAGGAGATTAAGGAAGAGAAGAGAGAGAGGAAGAGGAAAGCAAGGGAGAGAGTTCAAGTAGGACCCATGGCTTTATGGAAGCTGCAATTAGGGTTTCCCCTAGGCCAAACACTCATGAGGATAAGTTGAGGATAGCAAGATTGAACTATCTGGGTTCTAGGAATTATAATGTTGATAAACTCATCTCTCTTCTCTTAGATGAATTGAATGCACTAGCTGACAAAGGAAGTGTCAAAGGAGAGGAGGGAAGCTGAGCATGCAGAACTGCTCCTTATAATCAAAGAAGAAAGGAGAAGAAAAAGACTCTACAAAGCTCCTACCCTCTCCCTAGTTCAAGAAAGCCCTGAGGCAGAGGTTGTGGCCACTGGGCAACAAACTCAGGTAGGTAGGGAACATGATAGGAAAAACATGATTACCTACTTGAGTTCCATAAGTCTCTATCAGGCAGCATCCCTACTTCCCTTATCCTATGAATTCATTGAATTTGAATACCTCAAGTCGTTCGAGTAAGAAGTGCTAAAAGAGCAAAAAGCTACTAATAGGAAGATGAGAAAAGAGGCTACAATGTCAAGAGCCACCATCAGAGCAAATCAAAAGAAATACGCTGACACACAGAATATGGTGAGCTTCTTGAAGTTGTATGGGTTCTACGGAAGGAGACTTGGTCCAATGTCTCTATCCACCATGGATGAGCACATTAGGATGACCAAACAGAAGATCAAAAGGGGTGAGCTAGTTGACTTTCATTCTCCACCAAGTCAGGCTGCACCTGAAGCTGAGGGCAAGGTTGAACCGCAAGAGACACACAACCTAGACCTAGTGTTACATCTCAGCCAACTTTATCTTCTGATCCACATTAGGGTCCTGATCCCTTTCCTTCTAAATCTGTGAAGGAAAAGGACCCAATTGAGAAGGACACACAAGAACCATCTCATACTCAAGGCCAACCTTCTTAGTTAAAGTATAGAAAGAGGAAGAGGATGGCCATCAAAAGGGACAAGAAGAAGAAGAAGAAGTCCAAGGCATCCACCTCTGTACCTCAGGATGGATCAGAACATCCTGAGGATGATCAAGAAGAGGCTGCTCATCCAACTCCCGTTCAAGTAGAGCCTCTTGTTGCTGAGGCAACCATCCTGTCCTGGGCATTTGCTACTAACCCAGACAGATGTTATGTCACTAGAGATCAAGGGGGTCAAGAGGAATACTTTTGGAAAAACATACTTAACCTCCCTCTATATGATCTTTATGATATGAGGAGGTACTTTGAAAGTTTGAAGAATCCTGACTAATTGAAGATGATGGGAATGGTCTTGATTCTTATGAGGACTGTAAAAAAATGAAGATAAAGCTTCAAAGTTCTTCTTCAGTTTTGGTAGCATCAGCCCAGGGAAGTTTGTAAGGATTACACTTAGAGGCTGATGCAACCAAAGTGCTCTCAGCATGCATATGTGAAGTACAAGGAAGTTACTTCGGAAGATTTGATACAACTTCGTGAATTATGCTACATATCAAATCTTCTAAATCCAAATACTAAATCTTCTGAAGCAAAAGATTAAGTCTTTCGAAGCTTCAAAGACAAAGTCTTCCGAAGCCAAATACTTAGTTCTTCTAAAGACATAAAAGACATGCTTTTTCTGAATCACCTTTTGACAAAATCAGACAACATTCTGCTGCCACCTCTGAAGACTCACCAAGTTATATGAGTTGGTTAAAAGGTCATACTTTTGTGAAACTGTAGATTAAGGTCTTATGTCTGTAGCTTTCTACTCTTATACTTTTATCATTTTTTGTAATATATTAGGATGTGAGCTATGGCATGTCATAGTCACTAGTCAAAAGGCAATCTACCTTTGGACTCAACATTGATCTTGTTGTCTAGATTAGTGTTTCCAGCTGGTTTTCAAAGTTTGGCCAGCTCTAGAATCTAGTAAAATGTATCTCAACTACTTGTAACTTCAGAATATAAGCTTTGTAACACTTTGAAAAAACTTGAGAACAATATACAACATTTTTTAAAACATATATCTTGTTCTTGTTCTTGTACCAAAATTTTCTTGTTTCTCCCCCTTAGTTGGGTCCTTTTCCTTCACAGATTTAGAAAGAGAGGGATCAGGACCCTGCTGTGGATCAAAAGATGAAACTAGCTGAGATGCAACACTATGTCCAGGTTGTGTTGTCTCTTGTGGTTCAACCTTCACCTTAGCTTCAGGTGCAGCCTGACTTGGTGGAGATTACAAGTATAACAACTCACCCCTTTTGATCTTCTGCTTGATCACTCTAATATGCTCATCAATAGTGGATAAAGACATTGGACCAAGTCTCCTTCTAGAGAACCCATACAGCTTCAAGAAGCTTACCATCTTCAGTCTATCAGCAAACTTCTTCTGGTTAGCTCGGATAGTGGCTCTTGACTTTGTAGCCTCTTCCCTTATCTTCCTCTTAGTATCTTTTTGTTCTTTAAACACTTCTTGCTCAAGTTGCTTGAGGTACTCAAATTCTATGTACTCATAGGATAGGGAAGTAGGTCTGCCACCTAATAGAGGCATGTGCACTTAGGTAGGCTATCATATTTTACCTGTCTTGTTCCCTACCTGCCTGAGTTTCTTGTTTAGTTGCCACAGCCTCTGCCTCAGGGCTTTCTTGAACTGGAGAGAGGGTAGGAGCTTTATATAGCCTTTTTCTTCTTCTTTCTTCTTTGATTTTCAGGAGCAATTCTACAGCCTCAGCTTCCTTCCACTCTTTTGACACTTTAGTGTCAGCCAGTTTATTGAGTTCCTCCAAGGGTAGAGATATGATTTTATGTATGGCCCCGTTCCTGGGACGCTTACAGTTGGTTAATCATCGCATAAAACATATAAAATTCATCATTTTGCAGCATAAATTTAAACTTTTCATTAATAATTAAAAACATGTCAATACATCATATCTTTAAATTACATCATCAAAAATTGTATCAATACAATATCATCTCAAAATATGGATGCCAGACTCAAAACATTCCCAGTAGCTTATGCATCCATGCCTGCACCTCCTCAGCGTCAAATGGTTACCTGCCAACTATTATGCACACAAAAGTCAGCGACGCTGAGTGAGTTCTAGTTTTATATTAAAATACTTTACTTCCATTTAAAACATTTCTTTTTACATTCGTATGTGATCACACATCATACATACATCTTGGTAATAATTATTATCTTTCATCATCGTTCATCATTCGTACTTTCTTTCATTAATATCTTCCACCCTTAACTAGATTCTGCCATACGCTATACCCCCACGTCAAGCAAAGCCGATACTATGCCGGGGTTTATAAGTAAACCCCCACGTCAAGCAAAAGCCGACACAGTACCGGGGTAGGCGACAAGGATCTTCTCACAACTCATACGCTATACCCCCAAGTCAAGCAAAAGCCAACACAATACCGGGGTACGCGACAAGGACTCCATCATTCATTTCTTCCATTTTCGTCATTCTTTATCTTTCACTTTCATTACGTAATACTTTACTTATGTACATAAGTATAACATACCACGTAAAGTCACATCATATACATATCATGGAACTACATCATCATCGTAGCAGCACACAATGCATACACATCATAAACAAGCATAAGCCACCACAAGACATTATTTCTTAACACTTAAATTCTACTTCCCAAAATTTCAAAAAAAAACTAAGTCCCCAAAGAAATGTCGATGACATTGTAGCAAATGCGGATGACACTATAGCAAATGTGGATGAACTGTAGCAAATGCGGATGAAAGCCTTCATAAAATATTCTAAGTGTCCAAAGAAATGATGGTAAAACAAATGCGGATGAGACTATAGCAAATGCGGATGACACTGTAGCAAATGCGGATGAACTGTAGCAAATGTGGATGAACAAAAACTAACCTGCAATGCAATTTATGCCATTTCTAGTCCCCAATCATCGTTCTAACACATCCTTAGCACAGATCTATCATTCTATGCACTTAGAACAAACTAAACATCATACATATCTTAGGAAAACATCTAAAAACATACACCCAGTCGCACACCAGTATGCATAACAACCCTAAACACTTGAACAGCTTTCGAGTAGAACACCTCAAACCCAAGAGCCCACTTGAAGTTCCAGCACCTAAAACCCATGAAAACAAGCACAAAACACCAGAATCTCGGTCCAGAAGCTCGAACCCAGCAGAAAACAGGGAAGAAACACTTGAAAAATTTACTTTTCTTGAAGATCTTCTACTTTCTCACTCTAAAAACCAGTTGAGGGCTTCTCTCTCTCTAGAACCGAAGGTAAATGTTATGGGGAAGAAAGTATGGAAGCCCTTTCTTATTTTAAACCTAACTATATGCTAGTTTGGCTCTTGCACGCTTTTAACCCTTTGCTTTTGAACTAACTTCTTGTTTGCTCCCTTACTTATATTTTTTTTATATTTTTTTTTTGAAATTTCCTGGTGTTACAAGTCCACCCCCTTATATAGGTTTCATCCTCAAAACCTGTCACTCCTTAAAGAGATCTGGGTAGTGCCATCTCATTTCCTCCTCTGATTCCCAAAGTGGCCTCCATCCCTTCAATGCAAAGACCGTAGCTGCCACTTTAGAGAAGTTTGGATAATTACCCTGTAGTACTCAGCGAACCCAAGAAACTACGAATCTTAGATGGCGTCCTTGGAGACTTCCATTGCATCACCGCCTCAACCTATGTTAGGTCTACCATAATCTCTTCAGGATTAACCACATGACCCAAAAGCTGAACCTAGCATAACTAGAACGCACACTTAGAGAACTTGGCGTACAACTTCTCCCTTCGAAGCATATCCAGCACTTCCCGGATGTGACCGATAAGTTCCTCGTCGCTCTATGAATAAATCAGAACATCATCAACAAAACACATCCACTGACTTATCTAACATAGTAGGCACACCCGATTCATCAGATCCATAAAAGCAGCTGGTGCGTTGGTTAAACCAAAGGACATCACTAGACTCTCGTAGTGTCCATAGCTCGTATGAAAAGTTGTTTTAGGAATATGCTGCTCCTCCACCTCAATTGATGGTAACCAGATCCGAGATATATCCTCGAGAACCAATTGACACCTTGAAGCTGATCAAACAAGTCGTCAATCCTCGGTAATGGATACCAGTTCTTCACAGTCAGCTTGTCCAACTCACTGTAGTCGATGCTCATCCTCATGCTATCATCCTTCTTTTCCATAAATAAGACCGGAGCACCCCATGGAGAGATGCTTGGTCGACTGAACCCCTTATCTAATAACTCTTGCAGCCGAGTCATCAATTCCTTCATCTTGGAGGGAGCTAAATGATACGGCACCTTAACAATAGGTTGGGCACCAGGTATCAATTTTATTTGGAACTTGATCTCGTGGTCCGGTAGCACACCTGATAGATCCTCCGGGAATACATTGGGAAGTCACACACGACCGGTATGTCGAGCCATCTTGGTACTGACGCATCCACATCTTTCACGTAGGCTAGATAGGCACCACTTCCACGTCTCTGCTACAACCATACAAATTACTTTCGAGATTGTACTAACCCAATCGCCATAGATTGTCTCTGAAATCCCATCGGGCGCGGTCAATCGAATCATCTTCTTGCGTCACACAATGTTTGCCTCATAGGCCGCTAGCCAATCTGTCCCTAGGACTACATCAATTTGTCTAAGGGCATCACGAACAACCTAGCAGAGAACCCATGGCCTTTCAACTCTATGTCATAGTCTTCGACCATAACAGAAATCCTGATTGACTTACCAATGGCAATTTCTAAATCAAAGGGCTCATCAATCTTCCTACTCCTAGCGGGCAACTTATCACAAAAGGCAGCAAAAATAAAATTCCTACTAGAACCAGAATAAAAAGTACAGAGGCACAAATGTACCTGGCACCATGTCGAAATCCACCCTAGCCTCCTCCCAAGTCATACCGAATGCCCTGGCCTACGACCTCTGCCCTCCTTTTCAATCCCCATCTTTTCCCCGGAGCTCTCAGCCCTCGATTTCTTGCAGTTTTGCTCATGTTCCCAGTCTTGCCACAGTTGTAACATTTCACCACACGACAATCCCTTACCATGTGGCCCTCCCTTCCACACTGAAAGCAGATGTTCGATCTCCACTTACATTCCCCCGCATGCTCCTTCCCGCACTTATTACACCTCTTTATCCCCGCACCTATCATCACTACTCTCCGATCATCCACCCTTGCCTTTTCGTTCTTTGGAGTGAAACCACCACAACCAAATCGTTCCCCATTCCAGTTTCTGTTACAATCACCTTTCTTACTCACCTCCACTGTAGTCACTTCTTCCCTCTAGTCGTATAGTCTCCCTGCCAGATCGACCACCGACCTAAACGTGCTTGGCCGGGCAGAAATTAGATGTCTACAGATATCTGCTGGCAACCCTTGAATGTATCTCTTTATTCTCCGTGACACGGGTGTCACCTGCTCTGGCACCAGCCTCGCCATCTCACTAAATTAGTTGTGTATTGCTGGTGCATCATAGTTCCCGCCTCCAACTGTAGGAACTCTCTCTCGATCTTGTCGAGTTCCCCTTGAGGACAAAACTCCTCGATCACCATCTTCTTCAGTTCACCCCATCTCATCTTCCCGATCGCCCTGCTACGTCAACCTGGACAATGTTGTCCAACTAGCACAAGGCTAAATCCACAAACGAGTGAGTAGGAAACTTCACCTTCTGATCCTCCCTACACTCGTAGATATTCAACACAACCTCCATCTCTCCCACCCATTGGTGAGCAGTAGCAGCACTCCCATTCCCATCAAATGTTGGGGGCTTGCATCTCTGGAATGCCCCATAGTTGCATCCCTTTGCAGTATCCTGCACTGCTTCCTCCTCCTCATCGTCATTGGAAACAACCATCTCAGTCTCTGGTTGCTCCCTTTCTCTTGAATCTCCTTCTCCGTCCTCTAGCCTATTGGCATTCTCCTTCTCGTGTTTCTCCTTCTCCACATTTTGCCTCACAGCTTTAATAACCTCTGTCAAAACCGATGGCAGAATCGTCTGCATGACCAAATGAACTTCCTCCGCTATTGCCTCCTTCCTTGATGCCCTCAGATTAGCACTCTCATCCTCATCGTCATGGTGATGAGGCCCAGGCTCTTCAGGAGCCATTTCGGCAGTCTTAGCCCTGTTCCTTGTGACACGTGGTCCAACACCACGTCCACCACGACCTCCACCTCGAGAAGCCTCCGAAGATCTACACCAGCCATCTCTAAGCACTATAAGATTAAAACACCAACACTGTCATTTAAGGTATAGCTTAGATTATCTCAAGTATAGTAAGTCCCTAATTACAGTGGCTAGTTGTGATTAGCCACTTACTTTACTCTTCATTCTCCAAGAATTTCCTATCTTGACTATATTAGTATCCAAATCTACAAAGAACACATAATCCACATAGCACACGCACATAATTCCCTTTTATTAACCCTCATAAAATGTTTACATAAAACCTTTACCTGCAGGTATGTAGCTACTAGGACTGGCATCTCTTTCCCTTTCATCCCATTCTCAGTTTAATTTTAGGTTCTTTGATAATATTTTACCCAGTTCTCTTAAACATTGGCTCTGATACCAACTTGTAAGGCCTCGTTCCCGGGACGCTTACAGTTGGTCAATCATCGCATAAAACATATCAAATTCATCATTTTGTAGCGGATATTCAAACTTTTCATTAATAATTAAAAACATGTCAATACATCATATTTTTAAATTACATCATCAAAAATTGTATTAATACAATATCATCTCAAAATGTGGATGCCAGACTCAAAACATTCCCAGTAGCTTATGCATCCATGCCTATACCTCCTCAGCATCAAACGGTTGCCTGCCAACTATTATGCACACAAAAGTTAGCGACGCTGAGTGAGTTCTAGTTTATATTTAAATACTTTACTTCCATTTAAAACATTTCTTTTACTTTCGTATGTGATCACACATCATACATACATCTTGGTAATAATTATTATCTTTCATCATCGTTCATCATTCGTACTTTCTTTCATTAATATCTTCCACCCTTAACTAGATCCTTCCATACGCTGTACCCCCACATCAAGTACAAGCCGATACTGTGCCGGGGTTTATAAGTAAACCCCCAAGTCAAGAAAAAGCCAACACAGTACCAGGGTACGCAACAAGGATCTTCTCATAACTCATACGCTATACCCCCACGTCAAGCAAAAGCCGATACTGTGCCGGGGTTTATAAGTAAACCCCCACGTTAAGCAAAAGCCGACACAGTACAGGGGTACGCGACAAGGACTCCATCATTCATTTCTTGCATTTTCGTCATTCGGTATCTTTCACTTTCATTACGTAATACTTTACTTACATACATAAGTATATCATACCACGTAATGTCACATCATATACATAGCACGGAACAACATCATCATCATAACAACACACAATGCATACACATCATAAACAAGCATAAGCGACCATAAGACATTATTTCTTAACACTTAAATTCTACTTCCCAAAATTTCATAAAATAAAACTAAGTCCCCAAATAAATGTGGATGACACTGTAACAAATGCGAATGACACTGTAGCAAATGCGGATGAACTGTAGCAAATGTGGACGAACAAAAATTAACCTGCAATGAAACTTATGCCATTTCTAGTCCCCAATCATAGTTTTAACATATCCTTAGCACAGATCTGTCATACTACACACTTAGAACAAACTAAACATAATACACATCTTAGGAAAACACTAAAAACGTACACCCAATCGCACACCATGTCAAAATTCATAGTTTAGTTTAGAAAACCTTTGCCCAGTATGCATAACAGCCCTAAACACTTAGAAAATCAGTAAAAGAGGGGATCTAGAACTCACTTTGAACAGCTTTTGAGTAGAACACCTCAAACCCGAGAGCCCACTTGAAGTTCCAGCACCTAAATCCCATGAAAACGAGCACTAAAGACCAGAATCTCGGTCCAGAAGCTCGAACCTAGTAGAAAACAGGGAAGAAACACTTGAAAACTTTACCTTTCTTGAACATCTTCTACTTTCTCACTCTAAAAACCGGTTAAGGGCTTCTCTCTCTCTAGAACTAAAGGTTGAATGTTATGGGGAAGAAAGTATGCCAGCCCTTTCTTATTTTAAACCCCACTATGTGTAAGTTTGGCTCTTGCACGCTTTTAACTCTTTGGTTTTGAACTAACTTCCTGTTTGCTCCCTTACTTTTCTTTTTATATTTTTTTTGAAATTTCCGGGTGTTACATTTTATCTATGTTATAGTTCCTATACCCCCATGTAGTTCAATCTGGCTGCCCTTAACTCATTTTCCTAAGTGTTAGGCCTAGGGGTAGCCTTGATTGTAGCCTGCATGAAGCTAGGGGTCTCTCTTGTTCTTTTTTTCCTTGACTTTCTCTTCCTCTCCCTTTTTTCCTCCTCAATCTCCTTAGAGGTCATCTTCCTCTTCCTTTTGTCAGTCATTGGCCTGTATGACTGAGGGTGGAGAGAGCTTTGGCCTTCATCACTTGGTGTAGAACTTAAGCTTTGGCTAGGGAGAGGTTGTGAGACACCTTCACCAGCAGGTACCTCACTGAGGGTATTGGGTGCTAAAACAGTTCTTGTCTCAAGGTTCACAAGCTCAACTACTAGGCCTTCAACTAAGGTTTCCCTTTGAAGCTAATCTTAGGGTCTGCCTCATAATCTAGTTGACCAACAGTCTTGCTTGCTAGCATCTGTCTATACAATTTGGACCTTTTCTTGAACTCTTTAAGCACCCTATCTTGAATTCTATTAGCTAACCTTTCAGTTTGCCTGGATTGACTTGGATTGGCAAGTGGTAGATCAACTAGAGAGAAGCTCTCATAGTGTCTTAGGTTTTGAAATTAATGACCTCTTGTTTTCCCTGTGATCTAGAGAGTACCAGGGCTCTTCTGTCATCATCATAACTCCATCCTACTATTGGATTTTTAGCAGGGTAAGATGGGGTAGACATAGCCCTTGGTATGCCATCCTCAAATGGGCTTTAAATCAGGGCTTCCATATCAACATAGGGCAGAGGAGGTTGTTCAGTATGGACAACTACATGTGAGGGTGGTGAGTCTTGTATGTCCATACTCTGGGTAGAACTCCCAGGTTCTATGATTATAGATAGGACTTTGTCCCCCTTTTTGGTAGTATCACCCTCTTGCACAGGGAAGCTAAGGGTTAGGTCCACCACATCCATAGGTTCTTGTGGACTTGGTTGAATTTTCCTGGCAGGTCTCTCAGCTAACTTGCCTTTGAGACCAGTGATCTCATGTTGCTGGTCACTGACCTGCCTTTGTTAGGTAACCACCTAAGATCCCAGGTGAACTTACCTTTGAAACTAAATAGGTGCAAATGTCAGATAGTTTTTGCACCTTTAGTTGTAGACTCTCATTATCTCATTAGAAGAATCATGGGGATAAAAGAATAAGAACAAAGTCTTCTTCCTACCACTAGCTTTGGGTTCTTGGCTATTAGATTTCCCCTACACTATGACAGCTTCAAGAGAAGTGTTGATGGGTTGGGTTGCCATGGTTGAGGTCTTAATGATGTAATCAGTTGTAAAAGTAAGAGCCTCTTCCATATGAACCTCTGAACTTGTTTAAGGGAGTCCACCTCAGTTTGGGTGGATGATGTGGGCTAGACATGGGTGATTCAGGAGCACTCATCTCTCATTGAGTAGGGGAGGAGAAAAGAGACTCATGGTACTCACTGAAACCCATATCCTCATCATCATAGAATTAGAGGTCAGTGATGGGTTGGATAAAGTCTAATGACTGGGGAAGGTAGCTTTTCCCTGAAGGCTGGTCACTTGAGTTTTGAGACTCAGAGTGATGGCTTAAGGATTGGGAAATGAGCTCATCAGGCTGAGAATGAAGAACCTCAGCACTGATCAATGAAGTAAAGGGATTGGTCTGCTCCTCATGGGACGTGGGAGCTCTGGGTTGCACTTCCTCCTGCATGGGTGATTGTACGGGGATGTGCTCAATTTGAGTAGACTGAGTAGGGGTTTGTTTAGATATTATTGTGTAGGTGATGGTTATTTGTGGATGTGTGGGTGGTGCAGATGTAGGTGTAGGTTTAACATTGACTGGTGCTTCCAAGTTGTCACCTTGAGCAATGACCTCTAAATTTTTTGTAACCAGGGCTGTTTCTACCCCTGAAAAACCAACAGTGGTATTTTTCATGATTTTAAAGATGCAGGGATTCATCTGTCAGAGTTTAAAGGTGGTACCTGTTCCCCTTAACTGTGAGCCCAGTTAACAGTTAAGAATGTGTTGAACATATCTAGAGAACATGTGTAACAGCCCACGTAAACCGTACTAAGATATTGTCCGCTTCGGTCGAGACGAACCACCATCGCCTCACTGTTTTGTTTTCACCTGGACCGGGACGTACCACCATCGCCCAGGCAAAATGCATCACAGTTGGGAAGGTCTCAAGCCCCTTATAAAGAATCCTTCATTTTCCTTCCCAACCAATGTGGGATGTTACAATCCACCCCCCTTAGGGAGCCCAGCGTCCTCGCTGGCACACCGGCCCGGCCCTGGCTCTGATACCATCTGTAATAGCCCAGTGTAACCGCACCATGATGTTGTCCGCTTTGGCCAGGACGAACCACCATCGCCTTACGGTTTTGTTTTCACCTGGACAGGGACGTACCACCATCACCCAGGCAAAACACGTCACAGCGGGGAAGGTCTCAAGCCCCTTATAAAGAAGTCTTCATTTTCCTTCCCAACTAATGTAGTTGAGGAGGAGAATGAAGCCCTCCTTATAAGGGGGTGGAAACCTCCTCTATTAAGACGTATTTTGCTTGGGCGAGCAACTCGTCAGGAGAAAACAAAACCGTGAGTTTCTGGATGGGCAACCCATCTGGGGCGAAGCAGACAATATCTTGGTACGGTTTACGTTGGCTGTTACGAATGGTATCAGAGCCACTCCTATGCTGTTCGGGATGGTGGGACAAACCTCACCTGGGATGATGAGTTCCGGCTAATCAAGGACGATGAGTCCAAAGGGGGGGGGGTGATTGTGACACCCTACATGTATCCCACATCGGCCGTGGATAAGAGAAATTCCTGGTTCATAAGGAATTTCCGGTCTCTAATATCATCAACGCATTTTGGGGGTATTGGCTGTGGATGAGAGGAGAACTCCACAGTTAAGCGTGCTCAGGTGGCAGCAATCCAGGGATGGGTGACCTCCCTAGGAAGTTTTCACCCGGGCAACCAAAAGCAAATTCGTGAGCTTCTCGTGGGCAAAGGGGACAATATTGGTGGTATGAAAGGTTTGGTGTTACATGCGGGAGAACAAAATTTCGCACGAGAACATCACTAAAGTCACATTTTTGCACACCAAGTTACATATACGTGAGAACATCCATTTTGCGTGAGAACATCTTATGCGTTAACAAGCAACTGAGCGAAAAGATCATTCAATAACATGCAAAAACCTCAAAAAAATCACCTAATCACCGACTTAATCTTGGCTAATCCATCCATAACTTAACCATTTCGATTAGAATAGTCATACTAAGCATATACAAACATAGAAGTATGCATAACAACCCCAAATCATGTAAAAACTTGTATAAAAGAGCCTAGAACTCACCTTTTAAAGACTAAAACCAACAACGTCCTTTTCCCAAGAGCTTCTTAATCGAAACTTTATAATCATGTGCTAATACCATTACAAACCATTAATTCATTAATGCATAAATAGATCATACATCATTGAGTACATACCTTAAACATCTCTTTTCCTTGCTTTCTTTCTGTAACTTTCGCCTCTCCCTCTCTAAACAACAACAGAAGCACTTTTCGCAGTGAAGGTAAGGGCAAATGGATGCCCTTACCTATTTATAGGGTATTCCATCATTCGCACATGTTTTTGCGCGCAAGAACTCCAAGTTGCACAAGAACTTTCTTTCTCGTGAGAACTTGGTGCTTTATTTGATTCCATGAAAATTTTGAGGTATTACAGATCTAGCTTTAATTAATACATATTCATAAGAAAACTATAGCTTTATTAGAATCTATGCTTTTTCTCGATAAAAACAAAGTACTTTCTCTTTCTATCCTTTTGGAAACCTTTAAATGCAAGAAAGATGTAGGAGGCTGCTTCGTTCTTTTAAATTTTCATCTTTTGGTCATTAAACTTTCATGTTTCCTACGTTTAGTGATCGTTCAATTCTTAAAACCATGTCTCCCATTTTATTTCTTTTATTTAGGTTTTTCTATTACCCTAAATTTGGGATGTTAAAGTCGATTAAGGTGATTAAGAGTACAATGCTAAGCTTACGTGAATATTTGAAGAGTGATTGGAACTGCCTTAGCTATATGAATATCAACTGAAACCATCAGGACTGAGAACACAATTTTATTTATTTTATGTATTGTTTTGAGTTTAATTTTAATTTTTTTTCAAATTTTAAATTGAAAAATTATAAAAATAGTAGAAAAAATAAAATTAAAGATAATACAATTTAGTAGTAATAATTATGAAGTTTAGATTCATGTTAGGGCTAAGCTCGTGGCTATTGCAAGCTAGGGTGAAACAGTGATTAGATGAGTGACACGCATCAGGACCTAGCCCTGGATACAGGTGTCACAAGTTACTATTAGAGCCATATTTAAGAGATTTAGGTACTTGCAATGTTTAGGTGTAATTTTCCAGGCAAAACAAAGGCGGTGGCTAGCCATGGACTATCAAAACAGTGGTCGCGCTACAACAACAGGTCAAGGACCGTGGTGGGGTGTTTTGGCATATGTGGGTGTAGAGTTGGTGCACTTTTTATTTAGTTTTGAACCTTGAGTGTGTTTTATATGGGAGATGATGCTTGGTAAAAGGCTATATTAAAGTAAATTTCCAATTTCGTAGAGATGACTTTTACCACTTCTAGGTAAAAGTGTAAATTACATGAATGGTCATTGGGGTTTAATCAAATTTTTATATATGATTCTTAAAGTTTAAAAATTACAAAAGTAGTCCATAACTTTATATTTTTAGTGCATCCGTATAGGCCTGTTAGTTAATATTAGGTGGTGTTAAACTTGTCAAATGACTATATCCCATATAACTTCCACGTATTTTACTTTCTAAAGTTTGCGTGCCCACACACTCATATATAATATGTTTTTGTGTTTCAAATTTTTTTATTTTTTATTTTTATTTTATTAATTCATTATTGTAATATTTATTACTTAATGAAACACATTAAATAAACAAATAAAAATGTTTTATTTAACGCATTTTCTGAAAATGTTATAGTTTTATCCGTCTTTCTTATAATCATTAGAATTTTAGAAATTTTTTTTAAAACCATTCAACTTCTTTTTTTAAAAAGGTTTGGTATTTTAAATGCCTTCATTAAAAATGTTTGTTTATTATAATATGTTACTTTTAAATCTTGTAACTTTTTTTTAAGTTTTTATTACCCTGTTTGGTTTTTAAACGTGTTATATAGAGCCAATACCTTTTAAATGTCTTTTTTCTTTTAAAATTAGGTCTTTAAATGCCTTTTTTTAAAAACCGCTTAGTTGTTAAACTTCTTTTTAAATGATTTTAAAATCAATTAATTGTTTAAAACATGTTCTTAGTACCATGCGCTTTTTAAATGCCTTTTTGTAAGCTTTATGTTTTGTACATGTACTTTAAAAATTGTTCGGTTTTTCAAACATGTTTTTAATCATTCGGTTTTGGAAAGTCTTTTAAAACTGTCTATACATAAGAACACGTTTAATAAAACGAACAATTATATGAATGAAGATTAAAAAAACTGAATGGTTTTAAATCAAAACAATGGCAGACCCAACAAATATTTTCATGGGAGGGGTAAATTTTTAAGGTTTTTTTGACTATTGTTATAAGTATTTTGGGTCCAGTTGATCAAGTCGGGTCATATTAAACAAAGCAAACAAATTAAATTTCATAGAACCAACAAAAGTACATCAAATGTTATTACAAGAGCACCAATAATGGTTGTAAAGATTATACTTAGAGCCTGATGCAACCAAAGAGCTCTCAACATACACATGTGAAGTACAAAAAAGTTACTTCAGATGATTAAATACAACTCAATGAAATATACTAAATATTAAATCTTCCGAACCCAAATAACTATTTCTTCCGAAACCAAAGATGAAGTCTTCCGAAGCTTCCAGGCAAAGTCTTCTGAAGCCAAGAGATTGATTTCTTTCAAAGACAGAGAAGACATGCTTTATCTGACTTAGTTTTGGCAAAAGCTGAATCACTTTTCGATGTCATCTGAGAAGTCTCAGCAACTTATATGGTTTTGTGAAAAGTCCATACTTTTGTCAACTGTAGAATATGGTCATAGTGTAAGTAAATTTCTACTTATGTACTTTTATCCTTTTTGTAATATATTAGGATGTGCGTCATGACATGTCATAGTAACCAGTCAAAAGGCAATCTGCCTTATGACTTTATATTGTTCTTGTTGTCTAGATTAGTGTTTCCAGCTGGCCTTCAAAGTATGGCCGGCTGTAGGATGTAGTATAAAATATCTCAAGTACTTGTCATTAGAATTAAGCTTTGAAACACTTTGTAAAAGAACTTGAGAGCAATATATAACGTTTTGAAAATCATCTTATTGTGTTCTTGTTTTGTTCTTTACTTGTGTTCTGTGTTTCACCTTTAAGCCAGTTCCCTATTTGTTTTCTGCTAAGTTTTTAAGTATCTCCAAACATTGTGAAACTAGTGCATTGGTTCCCTGCCCAGGTCCTGCAATTGGTATTAGAGCTTTTTAGGCTCTTGATTGTAAGATCTCATCATCTTAAATCACTTAATTTTCATAATACACTTACCAGCCTAAATGGCAGCTCTTTCAAAAGCTGATATGGAAACCGACACCATGACAAAATCTCCATAATCACTCCTGATGACTTTGATACTTGGTGCCAAAGAATGAAAGGCTACATCAAGTCTCAAGATAGTAGGATGTGGAGATCTATTGTCATAGGAACTCATATCCCAAACACCACTTCAGCTACTGCTGGTGGTAGGATGATACCAAAGGAAGTGACTTGAGTATTCTGAAGAAAATTGGAAGAAGATAGATATAGATCAAAGGCTATGTCTGCTGTTTAAATTGCTCTTCCCAACTCAATATAAAGAGGCTTCAAGAAGTGCAAAACTGCTAAGCAGCTCTGGGATGCATTGAAGCTCATGTATGAGGGGTTTGATGATGCTAAAGAAAACAAGAAAGACTGAAGCAGCAGTTTGAGAACTTCACCTACAAGACAGGTGAGTCGATGACGCAACAATACTTCAGGTATGTTAGGATTGTAGACACTCTCATGGATGTTGGAGTCAAGATTGAGAATAGGGATATTTTGAGAAAGTTTGTGTTCTCTCTTCCCAGAAAATGGACTCACTACTGTATGGCCATTAAGAGAACTGAGAACCTCTCCACCTTACTCTCACAGAGCTGTATGGTATCCTTAGTGGCTACTAGATGGAAATGAGCATGCAAAATCCATCAAGCAGCTCTTCCAGTAATCAAAAGAGTTCAGCCCTCCATGTGGTTGTAAGGGATTGTAGAGAACCATAACGTCATCATATATGCTACCCTAACAACTCAGAAAAAGGCCCTATTAACACCTTCCCCAAGACACCAAGGGAGAGCTATATCCAAGGAAGTCCATTCCAAGAGACAAGCTCATCACAAGCCTTTGTGTCTGCTGATGAAAGTTATGTTAATGTTATTTTCACTCTTAAAGACTTGGACTGTATCCATCCAGATGACCTTGAATACATAGAGATAGTCTAGTAGATGGCTCTTCTTACTCATCGAGCCAAGAAGTTCTACAAGAGAAGTAGAAGAAAGTTTTCCAGTAATATGGCTAGTGGAAAGTTTGGACTAGATAAAATCAAGGTGAAGTGTTACAATTGTAACCAAATGGGAGACTTTGCTACGGAGTACAAGGCACCAACGAAAAATGGTGGTCAAGCATAATCCAGACCAAACAACACTGATATAGCTCCCAGATCTGAGAATCCAAGCCAACCAAAACAACAAGCTGTTGTTCCTGTTGAAGAGGGAGGCTTTGACTAGAGCTTTCAGGTTGAAGATGTTTCTCCCAACCAAGCACTAATGGCTAACCATGAAAAACCGAAGGTATTAGAACACCTTTGTACACCTGAATGCATTGCTAAAGTTAACATGTACACGTCCTATAACCTGGAAGTGAGATCTGATCTTGAATAATTGAATATTTTAAAAGCTGATTTCAAAAGAGTAGAAAATTATTATAAACTTAAAATAGAAGATTTAGTGAAACCAATTTCTACTCTTAAACATGAGCACACAAATTACAGGACTCAAATCAAAGATCTCATAACCAAGTTAACTGAATGCCAGACTAAGCTTGTGATCAGTAAGGCCAAGGCAGAAAATGTGTTCATGAAGAGGAAACCTTTAAGAACATAATATCCTTATCCTTGCTTGCAAAGATTTGTTATCAGAACAGGTAGGGACTAGGTTCAAGTGAGATAGCCTCTTCACACATATTACTATCTGTTAGATCTCCAAGGTATGGAACTTGTCAAGATGAACTGCCCCCTATTGATTCTATCCAAGAAGAGGATGAAGATAAAGAGGACATAGTGAAGGATGTACCTTAAGTAAGTGAGAAGGGTTATCCTGAGAAGGGTCACTATTCTCTTAGAGAGAAGAAAGAACCATGGATGACCAAGTGTGCTTGATCAGGGCAGCCAAAAGAAAATCAAAGAAAGCCCAAGAGATCAAGGTCAATTTCAATTCTAAGCAAAAACAAGTTTTTATTTCTATTGGGTTTGAAGTGGCAAAGAGTGAAGACTCAACTATGGACTCTAGTACCAGGAGTCCTAGTTCATATCCAAATCATCCTAGTCAAGAGAAAAAGACTGATCAAATATGCACCACTACTATATAGCCTGAACCATCCAGTTCCAAGAGCGAGCCTCACCCTGAGAAGCTTGCTATATCATCTATGAAGATGAAGAAGGAAGTGGAAATAGATCAAGCTTAGTCCTCCACACAAAAGAAGACTCTCAGAAGTATGAAATTTGAATGCATCATGTGTGGTGGTACCTCTCAGTTTGCTAAGGATTGCATCTACAATCCCAGGAGTACCCTCCATATGACCAAGAAGAAAACTTCTAAGAAGTAGAAGAAGAAGATAGCTTCGAAAGGATAAACTTTTCCTCTCGCAAGCTCTAAAATGAAAAAGAAGATGTGGAAAATTACCTTTGGAAGAAATTTTGGTCTCGAAAGAAAGGAATACTTCCGAAGTACTAAAGTCTACTGTAGTGGATGCAAAAGCTTTCGAAGGTTCAGTCACCAAAACTTTCAAAGACATCAAAACTTCAAAATTCTTGAAGGCCAAGTCTATTCTTCCAAAGATGGAATAGAAGATAAAAGTAGGCCATATGACTGAAAGTTCTTCATCAACAACAACAAATGATCCTCAAAGCTTACATATAGGATCGATAACTATTGAACTATCTTCAGATCACTTTGATGAGTGCAAGACCAATGAGGCTTGGGTTTGTACATGTAACTAACCATCTCTTTCTATGCTGGAACAGCTAAAGACCAAGGAAAATGTATGGATCATTGACAGTGGCTATTCAAGGCATATGACAGGCAATGGCTTTTTGCTTCCGAACTTGGAGAAAAATAATAGAGGGCCAGTTGTGTTTGTAGGAGAATCAGGTGGTTACATCACTGGAAGGGGTAGATTCATAAATGGTAAGCATAGCATTGAAAAGGTAAACCATGTTAAGGAGATTGGATATAATCTTTTTAGTGTATCCCAATTTATAACCAGAGACATAACATGATCTTTAATGAGTATGAGTGCATTGTTCTTAAGCCCGAGGTAGTCATTCCTCAAGAGCATATCATGCTTAGAGCCCCCAGGAAAGGGAACATGTACAAGATGGATTTGCAGGAAACCTCCCCATCCAAAGAAGTTTCTTGCTTTCAGTCTAAAACCAATAATGATAAGTCTTTTTATTGGCATAAAAGAATGTGCCATGTAAACTTTAAGAAAATGAATAAACTAATGAAAATTATTTGGTAACTGGAATGCCAAAGAAAGAGTTTACAAGTGATGTTCACTGTGTTGCATGTCTGAAAGGAAAGCAACACAAGGTGTCTCACAAGCCAAAGAAAAAGAACTCCATCCCTACTCCCCTACACTTATTACATATGGATCTCTTTGGCCCTACTAGTGTAATGAGTTTAGGAAGAACTTTATATTGGCTAGTGATCACATATGATTTCATAAGATACACTTTGGGTCTTCTTTCCTAGAACTAAGGATGAGACCCCTGAGATCTTGAGGAACTTCATTCTGAAATTTGAGAATCAATGTTATCATAAGGTCAAAATCATAAGATATGATCATCGAACCAAATTCAAGAACCAAATACTTGATACATTTTGTGATAAAAAAGGTATTACAAGACAATATAATACTCTTTGGACTCCTAAGCAAAATGGTGTTGCTGAGAGGAGAAACATTACACTTTTTAAGGCTACAAGGACCATGCTCTTTGACTCTAAACTACCCATCACCTTTTGGGCAGAGGCAGTCAACACTGCCTGCTATCTACAAAACAGAGTTTTAGTAGTCAAGACTCATGGTAAGACTCCTTTTGAGTTGTGGCACAAAAGGAGACCTTTTATTGGTTCCTCAGATCGTTCGGATGTCTATGCACCATTTTGAATACCAAAGTTCAGATACCCAAATTTTCTAAGAAATCAGATGATGGACACTTTATCGGTTTCCTCAGATCATTTGGAGTATACAGTCTCAGAGCTAGAGTAGTTGAGGAGTCAGCTAATATGACATTTAATGAGCACACACCTAGTGTGAAAGTTTTTGTCCTGATTGGCTGTTTGATCTTGATTTAGTTACCAACTGTTTTAATAAATCTTGTGAAGGTTTCAAGATCTACAGGTAGCTTATCAATAGGAGATCCTGACCCAATATTTGAGCTGAGAAGACCAAGTCAGAAAACTACTTTAGATCCAGTGGTAACAAACCCTGCCGTTGGAAATCTAGTCGGCACAACAATGACAAAATCTTCAGCTGACATAACTGAAGTGCCTACAAATTCTAGCACCAAGGCATGAAACTCAAATGAAGGGGTTTTCAATGTAGGAGGAGATAGAGGTAGTGATAGTGATTAAGAATTTCTTAATGCTGATAACTAGTTCATAGAAGGCTACATCAATGATGTCACACACTCATTGGATCAAGCTTCTCTTGATAAGTGTGTAAATGTTATGGGTGACACTCAATCAGTAGATTTGAATTTCACCAATTTAGATATGTCCAACCAACTTGCTATGTTTCCTCAACTGAGAATCCACAAGTCACATCCCACCACAAACATCATTGGAGATGTTAAGACAGAGGTGAGAACAAGAAGACAAACCCATGACAAAATTTTTTGTCTTTACTCTTGTTTCTTCTCCTAGATTGAGCCAAAAAAGGTTGATGAGGCTCTGAAGGATGGAAGTTGGGTTGAAGCAATGCAGGAGGAGCTGCTTCAATTCAAAAGATAAAAGGTTTGGAACCTATGCCCTCTTCCTCATGGGAAGACACCCATAGGTACCAAGTGGACTAGTTATTCAAGAACAAGGGAAGACTAGTTATTCAAGGGTACACACAAGAAGAAGGGATTGATTACACTGATATTTTTGCTTTTGTAGCAAGACTTGAAGCTGTTAGGATATTCCTCCCTTTGCATCCAAGGATTTCAAGGTCTCTAACTTGATGTCAAGTGTGCCTTCTTATATGGTGTGATAGATGAGGAAGTGTATGTCAAACAACCACCCAGTTTTGTATACCCAGATTATCCTGATTATGTCTGTAAGCTTGACAAAGCTTTCTATAGGATGTATCAAGCTCCAAGGAAGTGGTATGAGACACTATAACAGTACCTTGTTCAGCATGGCTAAAAGTGGGGTACTATTGACTGCACACGCTTCATTAAAGGAACACGGGATGACTTAATGCTGGTTCAAGTTTATGTAGATGATATCATCTTTGGGTCACCTAATCCAAAGCTCTACAAAGACTTTGAGAAGCTGATGAAGAATAGATTTGAAATGAGTGCCATGGGGGAACGTAATTTCTTTCTAGGAATTCAATTGAAGCAGGTTGATAATGGCATCTTCATAAACCAGTCAAAGTATGTGCAAGACATACTTACCATATTTCATTTTATTAAGTGTAAGGTTGTTAAGACACCCATAGCCAGAAGCCACTCTCTAGGACCTGATCTTGAGGGGAAGTGTGTTGATGAGTATCTCTACAGGGCTATGATTAGGTCTCTTGTATACCTCACAGCCAGTGAGCCTGATATCATGTTTGCCAAATGTATTTGTGCAAGATATCAAGCCAATACCAAGATGTCACCCCTAGTTGCTTTTAAAAGTTTTCTCAGATATCTCAAAGGTGCTCCCAAACTAGCCATTTGGTATCCAAAGAATTCTGACTTCAATCGGTATGCTTATATAGATAGTGACTATGGTAGATGCAACATGACTGCTAAGTCTAAACCTGGAGGTAGCAAGAAGCGAAACTACAATAATAATTTTTACTCTCATGGCAATTAAAGAAACAATTCTGTGTGTCTGCATCAACTGTTGAAGCTGAACACATTGCTACGGCAAGCTGCTGTGCTTAATTGCTTTGGATTCGGAATCAGACGCTGGACTATGGATTCAACTTCAAAGAGACTCACATCCACATAGACAACAATAGTGCTATCTCCATCATAAAGAATCCTATGGAACATTCTAAGACAAAGCATATCAACATCAGGTATCATTTGATAATAGATAATTTTGAAAAGGGATTGATTAAACTAGTTAAAGTTAACACAAATGAATAATTTGTTGATATGTTCACAAAAGCTTTTGATGAACATAGATTTAAGTATCTTGTATCAGCTATTGGGATAATTAAATTCGAGTAGATTTTCTTAAATAAATTTCAAAATTATTTTTCAAACATGGGTGTCTTAAGTTGTCTATATTATCATCTATATAAGCCCAATTTACATTGGAAGAAATGTTTTCAAAATGATATTCCTTAGAATTTTGAGAATTTAAGATATGTTTTCTTTCGGAAGACATTAAGTTGACTTCGAAAGAAAATTATGTCTTCAAAACTAATAACTACTTCTAAGAAATTTTCCTTCAGAAGAACTTCTGATATATCTTTCAAAGCTTAAATATGCTTCTAAGTACTTACATGTTTTGAAGGATAATTTTCTTCCAAAAGCAATTAAGTCTTGGAAGCTTTATTCATACTTTGAATAAAACTTCTGAAGTTTAATATCTTCCAAAACAAAATTTGTCTAAGAAGTAAAAAACACTCTAAGTATTTTTCTTCTGAAGCCATTATCAGACTAAGAAATATCTTCCGAAGCCAATCTCAAAACTTCCGAAGACAAATTACCTTCGGAAGATTTTAGACTTCCAAGAAAACTACCATTATGGGCACTTTTTCAGAGGTGGGACTGATATTCAGATTTGAAAGTTTATCCTTTTGCATTAACTTTGTCTCAAATCCTAACCATATAAATGTTTGTACAACGGCTCCCCCTCTTTTACCTTCCTCTTCATCTGCAAAAGTTCTAACACTAAATTCACCCATAAACCGATTTCATTCTTAGCTTTCATCACTTCTATGCTACTCAAAATGCCCAACCCTAATCCTCGAAACCAACAATATTTTTTGATGCATCTACACAGACAACACAACCAAGTTGCTCTGTTGTCATCTGAGAAAGATCTAGGTTTCTTAGATGTTTGCCGCTTTCATTCTCGATCAATCTACCTCATAAAACTCACAACAAACCCTACACCATATGAAGAACAACTCCTGGAGTTCTGGAGGACCTGCCAAGAGGTGATCTTGGACGGTGAGAAGGCTCTATCTGCCACAGTGTAGGGGGGACATTTTTCATTACTCCAGCCACAATCAACTCTCATCTAAGGCTAAATGATTAAGAAGGCAAGCTGTGCTTCCCTAAATCTGCTATAAATGACTCATTCTAGCAGATGGGTTACGAAGAAGACTACAAAATCAAAACCTTCTAAAAGGGTAAGGTTTCCTACCAGTGGAAGTACCTCCTCTATGACATTAAACACTCTTTATCTAACAAACATGGAGGGCGGGACTAGATTCCTGAGGACTTATCCTATATAGTCTATGGAATAGTTCAAGGGGTCAAGTTCAGGTACTCACATTTTGTTTATACGAACCTGCTTGCAAACTTGTACTCCTTAGAGTACTACATGTTGTAACAGCCCACGTAAACTGTACTCAGATATTGTCCGCTTCGCCCCCGATGGGTTGCCCATCCAGAAACTCACGGTTTTGTTTTCACCTGACGAGTTGCTCTCCCAAGCAAAACATGTCTTAGTAGAGGAGGTTTCCACCCCTTTATAAGGAGGGTATCGTTCTCCTCCTCAACCGATGTGGGACTTACATCTCCACCCCGCTTACTGAGCCTAGTGTCCTCGCTGGCATATTGGCTGATTCCTAGCTCTGATACCATCTGTAACACCTAGCCTTTCATACCACCAATATTGTCCACTTTGCCCACAAGAAGCTCACGGATTTGCTTTTGGTTGCCCAGGTGAAAACTTCCCAAGGAGGTCACCCATCCCTGGATTGCTGCCACCTGAGCACGTTTAATTATGGAGTTCTCCTCGCATCCACAGCCAATACACCCAAAACACGTTGATTATATTAGAGATCATACTTTCCTTATGAACCAAGAATCTCTCTTGTCCATGGCCAAACATGTAGGGTGTCACAGCGCATAGTGAAGTTGTCGCATAAGATAATGTTTATCCTATGATAATGTTCTCGCTTGTGGCTAAGTTTCGCGTGACTATGTGTTTGAAATACGCCTGTTTATTATGGTTTGAACTACTTTCCAAAGGATAAAGGTTTGATGGTGAGCTTTACTTGATATGCTATGTACTATAATAAGTAAAGTATTATATCATGAAAATGAAATATGAATTTAATGAAAAAAGAAACATAATCATGAATAAAAGTCTTGAAAGCAAAAAGGATGGAGGTGCAAAACCTTGTTTTTGTTAGCTCAACTGATATACAGATTAGCTAGCCCAAGAGGATGCACACAGGGCGCTAATCCTTATGATTGACCATGAATGAAAGGGGCTCTTTATCGCTGGGCCTCGAGACTGTAGCCCCGTATATGTACACTATAAGGGTTCTATTTATAGGCTTTGTCATAGATTCCTATGTAGTGCTTTAAGTTGGGGGTTTAGCATATGATATCGATCCATTACAGGCAAAGATAAAGATAATCGAGTGAATAGAATGATGATGAAAGTTAATGAAATGGTCATATTAGCATGTATGTATTAATGTGTGTTCACGTATGAAAGGGCAAATATTTCAAGAACTTAAAGTAGTTTATTATAAAACTAGAGCACTCTTAGCTTCCTTGACCTTGTATGCATAATACTTGGTAGGTGATCATTGATGCTAGGGAGATGCATGTATGGACAATAAAGCTACTTGGATAATATAAGTCTGGCATCCATAGTTTATAAATAATGTGAAAGAATAGTTATGGTTAAGCAATAGTTTCATAGATGGAGATTTCACACTTACTAGATCAAATAGGGAACTAGGCAAACAAACAAAGAATAAACAAGTAAAGAACTTAAGAACACAAGAACATGGTTTTCAAGGATGATGTATATTGATCTCAATCAATTTTACAAGTGTTATAGTGGCTTAGTCCTAAGACTGGTTAAATGAGATACTTTATACTACAACCTACAGCCAGTCATACTTTGAAGGACAGCTAGATACTAATCTAGACAACAAGATCAATGTAAAGTAAAAAAGGCAGATTGCCTTTTTACATGTGACTATGACATGTCATAGCTCACATCCTAATATATTACAACAAGGATAAAAGTACAAAAGTGGAAAGTTACAAACACAGACATCATAATGTACAGTTGACAAAAGTATGGAGATAATCATCAACTTGTATTAGTTGGTGAGTCTTCATAGCTGGTAGCAGAAAGTTGTTCAGCTTTTGTTAAAAGTGTGTCAGGATACATGTCTTTAAAGTCTTCGGAAGAATTCAGTCTTCAAGATTTGGAAGACTCTGTCTTCAGGCTTTGGAAGACTCTGTCTTCAGGCTTTGAAAGACTTCATCTTTGGCTTTGGAAGATTTCTATCATTGGCTTCAGAAGATTTGACACTTAGTAAATTTTTCTTTGTGCTTGTTCATATCATTCAAAGTAACATTCCTTGTACTTTAGTTGCATGCTGAGAGATCTTTGGTTAGCATCAGCCTCTAAGATAGCTCTTACAAACTCCCCCTATGCTAATGCTACCAAAACTTGAAGATTACTATAAGTCTTAATCTTCTACTCGCGTATAGCAATCATCAGAATTGGAACTATTCCTCTTTTCATCTGTTGGTCTGGATTCTTTAGGCTCTCATAGTATCTCCTGATGTCCAAGAGATCATCACTAGGGAGGTCAAGTATGTTTTGCAAGAAGAATACGTGAGGACCTCCTTGATATCTTGTGACATACCATCTGTCTCCCCTCTTGATCTTCTACTTGATAACCCTGATGTGCCCATCCATTGTGGATAGAGACATGGGACCAAGCCTCCTTTCGGAGAACCCATACAGCTTCAAGAAGTTCACCATCCTTTGTCTATCTTTAGATTTCTTCTTGTTGGCTTTGATTGTGGCCCTTGATTTTGTAGCTTCCTCCCTCATCTTCCTCTTAACAGCTTTTCTTTCTTTGTTGGCTTCTTGTTCCAGCTACATGAGATATTCAAACTCTATGTACTCAAAGAGGGAGTAAAGCTTCTGCCTGATAGAGACCTGTGGCACTCAAGTAGCTGATCATCAATTGTCTATCTTTTTCCTTAGCTAGTTGAGGTTCTTCTTCTTCAACCACAGACTCTACTTCAAGCCTTTCTTGAACTGGGGAGAGGACAGGGGCTTTATATAATCTCCTTTACTTTCTTTTTTCTTTGCTTTAGAGGAGCAAAGCAGCATCCTCAGGCTCCTTCCTCTCTCTTAAGACCTCTGTTTCAGCTAGTTCTTTAATTCATCCAAGGGAAGAGATATTAGATCATTTACATTATAGTTCCTAGTTCTCAGGTAGTTTAATCTGGCTGCCCTTAACTCATCCTCCTGAGTATTTGGCCTATGGGTAACCCTGATTGCAGCCTGCATGAAACTGGGAGTCTCTCTCAATCTATCTCCCCTTGCCTTCTTCTTCCTCTCCCTTTTTTCCTCCTTAATCTCCTCAGTAGTCATTGCTTTCTTTCCTTTATCAAGCATTGGCCTGTGTGACTCTAGGAGGAGAGAGCTTTGGCCTTCTTGAGCTTGTTCTGCACTTGAGCTCTAGCTAGGGAGAGACTGTGAGACACATTCACCAACTAGTGTCTCACTAAGGGTAATGGGTGCTGAAGGAGTATGAAACTCAAGGTTCAAAGGTTCTAAAGCTAGGCCTTCAACTGAGGTTTCCCCTTCGAAGCTAAACTTAGGGTCCAACTCAGTATCCAATTGACCATCAATTTTCTTTGTTAGCCATTTTTTATATAAGCTTGTTCTTTTCTTGAACTCCTCAAACATCTTCATTTGTATTCTCTTAGCTACCTATCAGCTTGTCTATTTTGATTTGGATTGACAAGTGGCATGTAACTAGAGTTAAGCTTTCATAGAATCTTAGGGTATGGATGTTGAATACTTTTTGTAGACCCTCGAATCTAGAAAGCACCGGGGCTCTTCTATCATTGTCATACCTCCATCCTACTATGGGATTATCAGCATGGTGGGATGGAGGTGACATAGCCATTGGTATAACACCCTATTCAAATAGGCTTTGAAATATGACATCCATATTGATATGGGCCTGAGGAGGTTATTAGTCTGAACAATTGCAAGTGAGGGTGGTGAATCCTCAATATTCATACTTTGGGCAATGCTCCCAAGTTCTATGGCTGTGGTGACTTTCTCCCCCTTTTTGATAGCATCACCTACTTGCATAGGTGAAATGGAGGTTAAATCCACCACATTCACAGGTTCTTATGGACTTGGTTGAGCATGCCTGGCAGGCCTCTCAGCTAACTTGCCCTTGAGATCGATGATATCAAGTTGCTGATTAAGCACCTGCCTTTATAAGGTAGCCACCTGAGATTCCGGGTAATTAACCTTAAAGACTAGATAGGTGAAGGTTTTTGTCAATTTGTGCACCCTAAGTTGCATACTCCCCTTCTCTTCATCAGAATAATCATAGAGGGATGAGAGTACATGACCAAAGTCATCTCCCTCACCACCAGATATTGTGTCTTGGTCTATGGATTTCCCCTACTCAATGATAGCTTCATAAGAAGTGTTAATGAGTTGGGTTGTGGTGGTTGAGGTCTTAAATATATAATCACTTGCTAAATTGAGAGCCTCTTCCACATGGACCTCTTGAACTTGTTCATAGAGGTCTACCTCAGTCATAGGTGGATGATGTGAGCTAGATATGAGAGTAGCAGGAGCACTCATCTCTCCTTGAATAGGGGAGGGGAAGAGAGACTCATGGTACTCACTGAATCCCATATCTTCATTATCACAGAATTCTAGGTTGGGGAATGGTTGGTTGAGATCCAAAGGCTGGGGATGGTAGCTTTCCCATGAAAGTTGTTCATTTGAGTTTTGAGACTCAAGATGAAGGCTTGAGGTTGGGGTAATGAGCTCATCAAGCTGAACATGAGGAACCTTGGCAGTGATCAAAGAAGGAATGGGAGTGGTCTGCTCTTCAGGGGAAATGGGAGCTCTTGGTTCCACTTCCTCCTGCATTGGTGAGTATATGGGGGCCTGCTCAATTTGAATAGACTGATCAGGGGTTGGTTTGGATTTTCTATGGTAGGTGATAGTTATTTGTGGTTGTAGGGGTGTTGAAGATGAAGAAGGTGTGGGTTCAACATTGGTTAGGACTGCCAAGTTGTCACCCTGTGCAGGCAGCTCTAACATTTTTGGGACAAGGCTTGTTTCTACTTTGGAAAAACCAACAGTGGTTTTCCTTATTATCTTACAGATGTCGAGTTACATCTATCCCAATTTTAGAAGATTAACTATTCCCCTCAACTGTGAGCCCAGTTTACAGTTGAGAATATGCTGGACATATCTAGGGAACATATAATATTCTAAGGAATCTAAGTTAGCAAGTAAATTTGTATAGATAAACTGTGAATACCTAAACTTGATCCCTAGACCATTTCATGGACTATGTAGGAAAGGTCGTCAGGAACTTGATCCCATCCTCCATGCTTGTTCGATAGGGAGTGGATGACTACATGAAGGAGGTACTTCCATTGAGAGGAGACCTTCCCTTTCCTGAAGGTCTTGACTGAGAAGTCACCTTCATAGCCTATCTGCTGGGATAAGCCGCTGACTGTCTATTTGGGAAAAGAAAGCTCACCTTTTTCATCATCCAGCCTCAGATGTTACTTGATGGTGGCTTGAGTGATAAAAAGTGTCCTCCCCTGCACTGTGGCATACAGTGCCTTCTTACCATCCATAAGGGCCACCTGGCGGGTCCTCTAGAACTCTAAGAGTTGATTTTCATAAAGAGGAGGGTCTATGGTGGGGCGGTGAGGTAAGAAGAGTGGGAAAGAAAGTTGCATATCCCTAAAAAACCATGGTCTTTCTCAGCTGACACAAAACAACCTGGTTGTGTTTCCTATGAAGGTGCATGACAAAGGCTGGGTGGTTTTGGGGTTTAGGGTTGGCCATTTTCTGAGGCTTTTATGAGAGAGTGTGGAAGGTTAACAAGAGTTTGTGGGAAATTTAGGGCTTGAGATATATAGATGAAAAGGAAGAAGAAAGAGGGAGATCCATTGTAAAGGCTATTTATATGCTTGTATGTGAGACAAAGTTATTACAAAAGATAAACTTTGAAATCAGGATATCGGTCCTACATCTGAAAAAGGTGCCCAAAAAGGTAGTTATCTTAGATGTTGAAAATCTTTCGAAGGAAATTTTCCTTCAGAAGTTTTAAAGAAAGCTTCTGAAGCAAAATTGACTTTAGAAGATATTCCTTAGTTTGAGAAGAAGTGCTTCAGAAGAAAATGTACTTAGAGTAATTTTTCTTCTGAGATAGATTTGGTTCTGGAAGAGATTAAGCTTCAGAAATTTTAATTTTAAGAAAATAAAGCTTCAAGGCTAAATTGCTTTCGGAAGAAAATTGTCCTTCAAGACATATAAGTACTTGGAAGTAGATTTAAGCTTCATAAGATATATCAAATTTTCTTTCAAAGGTACATCCCTTAGTAAGTAGTTATTTGTTTTGAAGACATAATTTTCTTCCGAAGTAAAATTAATGTCTTTTGAGAGAAGATCTGTCTATACTTCTTAAAATTCTAAGTAATATATACTTTGAAGAATTTCTTCCAAGGTTAACTAGGCTTATATGAGTGACAATTTAGATAATGTTAAAGACACACATTATTCTAACAAAAAATTTGAAATTTGTTTAAGAAAATCTACCTAAAGTTATTCATCTCAATAGATGATACAATATATTTAAATCTCTATTTATCAAATGCTTTTGTGAACAGATTAGAATGTTGTTCATTCATGTTAACTTTGACCAGTTTAATCAATCCTTTTTCAAAAGTATCTCTGATCAAGTGATATCTGATATTGATGTGCTTTGTCTTTGAGTGGTGCATTGGATTCTCTATGATGGAGATAGCACTATTGTTGTCTACGTGTATAGGATTCTTCTTGAAGTTGAATCCATAATCTAGTAGTTGATGTTGAATCCAAAGCACTTGAGCAAAGCAGGTTGCAGCAGCAAACATGATTGTTTCTTGCATTGCCATGGGACTATCCTTCTACCAAGAAATTAACATCCCCTAGATGTAGACTTTGCAATCATGTTTCAACCACCATAGTCACTACATGTATATGCATACAGATGGAAGTCGAAATTCTTTGGATACTAAAGGCCAAATGTGGAAGCTCCTTTGAGGTATCTAAGAACCCTCTTGACAGCAACTAGGTGTGACATCTTGGGTTTGGCTTGATATCATGCACATATGCATTTGGCAAACATGATATCAGGCCTTCTGGCTGTTAGGTATATAAGAGACCCAATCATAGCCCTGTAAAGATGTTCATCCACACACTCTCCCTCAAGATCAGGTCCTAGGGAATGGTTTATGGCTATGGGAGTCTTAGCCACCTTCCAATCAGTCAGATGAAATCTGGTTAGTATGTCTTGTACATACTTTGATTGGTTTATGAAGATGCCATTGTCAACCTGCTTCACTTGAATTCCTAGTAAGAAATTAAGTTCCCTCATGGCACTCATCTCAAATCTATTCTTCATCAGCTTCTCAAACTCCTTGTAGAGTCTTTTAGTAGTTGACCCAAAGATGATCTCATCAACATCAACTTGAACTAGCATCAAGTCATTTCCTGGTCTTTTGATAAAGAGTGTGCTATCAATACTACCTCTCTTATAACCATATTGAACTAAGTATTATGACAGTGTCTCATACCACTTCCTTAGAGCTTGATGCAACCCATGAAGAGTTTTGTCAAGCTTCCAGACATAATCAGGATGATTTGGATCTTCAAAGCCAGGTGGTTGCTTGACATACACTATTTCGTCACCCCATATAAAAATGCATACTTCACCTCAAGTTGGTAGACCTTGAAATCCTTGGATGCAGCAAAAGCAAGAAACATTCTGATAGTTTCAAGTCTTGCTATAGGAGCAAAAACATCTGTGTAGTTAATCCCTTCTTCTTGAAAGTACCCATCGACTACTAGTCTTGCCATATTCTAGATGAAAAGTCCTTTATCATCTTTTTTATTCCTGAAACCCCACTTGGTACCTATTGGCATCTTTTTAGGAGGAAGAGGACATAGGTTCCAAACACCTTATCTTTTGAATTGAAGCAGTTCCTCCTGCATTGCTTCAATCCAGCTTCTATCTCTTAGAGCCTCATCAACTTTATTTGGCTCAATTTGAGATAAGAAACAAGAGTGAAGACATACATTTTGATCATAGGTTTGTCCCCTTGACCTAACACTAGTCTTAATAACTCCAATGATGTTTGTGGTAGCATGTGACTTGTGGATTCTTAGGTGAGGAACCATAGCAAGTTAGTTTGACAGATCCAATTTTTAGAAATTTTGATCTGGTGATTGAGTATCACCTACCAGATCAGCACACCCATCAGGTATGACTTGATCAGAAGAGTGTGTAACATCATGGATGTTGTCTTCAATGGAGAGGTTGTTAGCATCAAGAAATTGTTGATCACTTTCACCACCTCCATCTCATCCTTTATTGGAGATTCCTTCATTTGAGTTTTGTGCCTCATTGTTAGAATTTGTTAGCATCACAGATGTATCAACTGATGAATTTGTCGTAGTTGCGCTGACAAGATTTCCACTTGCTGGGTTTGTCCCCACTGGTGTTGAAGAGATTCTATAATTTGGTCTTCTGAGGTCAAATCTTGGATCAGGATCTTCTACAGTCATATTACCTATTGCTCCTGAAACATCTTCACAAGATTTGTAAAAACATTTGGAAACTAAGTCAATATCAAATAGCCAATCAGCACTAGAACCTTTCACACTTGGAGTGTGTTCATTAAAGGTCATGTTGGCTGGCTCTTCAACTACTCTAGTTCTGAAATTGTATACTCTATAAGCCTTGGATTGGGAAGAGTATCCAATGAAATTTCCATCATGTGACTTCTCATCAATTTTCGGCTATATGATCTTTGATATTCAAGATGGTGCATGAACATCCAAATGACCTGAGGAAACCAATGAAAGGTCTCCTTTTGTGTCACAGTTCATAAGGTGTCTTATTATGAGTTTTGACTACTATAACTCTATTTTGCACATAGCAGGCAGTGTTGACGAAGGTGATGGGTAGTTTAGAGTCAGAGAGCATGGTTCTTGCAGCCTCAATAAGTGTCCTATTTCTCCTTTCAACAACACCATTTTATTGAGGAGTTCTAGGAGCACTATACTGTCTTATAATGCCATTAGCATCACAAAATGAATCAAGGATTTGGTTCTTGAATTCAATTCCTTGATCAAATCTTATGATCTTAATCTTGTGATCACATTGATTCTCAATTTTTAGAATGAATGATTTCAAGATTTTCCGGGTCCTATCCTTACTTCTATGTAAGAAGACCCAAGTATATCTTATGAAATCATCTGTGTTGGACTATTTGAAGATGATACTTACCAAAACCTAATTGCCAAATCTCATGATGATTAACAAAACCGACGCAGTAAAGCTATGATGAAAATATGATCAAAACGAAAAAAATTGACCAAAGTCAAACTTGTTCAACCATGGTCAAAGTCAATAGTCAATATCAGCAGACGTCCCGAATGACGTAAGCACCCGGTAGTCAAGCATCAGCAACAGAGAATTTATCAGATGTAGAAGACTATTAGTGTAATCATTAGGGCTTAAATGTAATTTTGTTCATTTATGTAAAGAGTATAAATAGACTAAGTGTAGTCATTTTATACTCTAAGCATTGCTAAGCATTGTAAGCACTAACAATGACTAACAAAAGAGAGAGAATTAGTCTAGTGAGAGAAATAATTAGGTTGAGTGTGTGTGAGAGAGAATTTTCTTACAAACTCCTTTTGTAATCTCCTAGCATCATCATCCATATGAATGAATGAAATACTTAAGAATATGTGTTCTTGATTGTTCATCATTCATTCATCATCATACATTAAATCTTGCAATAGATCTTCACTTGAAATCATCAACAGGTCTATGAGATTCCACATCACAGATCTGATAAATGGCAACAATACGATTGCAATATTCGATCCTACGATTATCGATATTTCCTCAGGTGGTACAGAGCCTTGGCTCAAATTATACAATGATTTTTGATCCTCTCATTCAACAACATGATATCGGTGGTTCATTAGCTTCATAACATTCATTTCGAGCTGAAAATCATCACAACATCTTTCTTCTACATTAACATTCAACAAATGTTCAAAAACATGATTGAATAACCTATTTTCATACATTGTGAAGAAGATTTTGTGAAAAACTTAGTCTACAGCGGACGAGTTGAATCAGACACAAAACAGGTCCACAGCGGACACACACAAATCACTCTATCCACAACGGACGAGTAAATAATCAGACATATAAACAAACACCAGGTCCACAGCGGACGTTACATTCATTTTCATCTGCTTCAAAAGACAACAACTCACAGCGGACACTTAAGAAATCTCACAGTGGTCGTTGAACACACAACTCTATGCGCAGTACCCACAGCGGACGAGAAATCATCACACACAGCGGACAAGTAAAAACAACATCTGATATACCATTCTGTACACAGCAGACAAGTAAAAAGAGTTTTTCTTGGAAGATTCTTTTTGTTCTCGGAAGATTTTTTTGTTCTTCGAAAGATTTCTTTGTTCTTGGAAGTTTTTGAATTCGGAAGATTTCCATTTTAAACAAATAATTCTCTTTGTTCTCGGAAGCTTTTGAATTTGGAAGCTTTTCGTTTTGACAAACTTTTATAAGTTGTTGTCGGTAGACTTGAGAACTTCCCTCTGACTTCCTGTTGATCAAGATATATATACTTCGAAAGAGTTGAGTTCTCTTAATCAAGTCACAAAATCATTTAAATTTTAATTGAAAAGATCCAAATATTGTTACTTTTAAATTAAGCTAGACTGATCTTAGTCCAACTTAACTAAATTGTAATTAAACCGAGTTAACTCTTTAATTAGGACGATCTAACTAAATTGTGTTTCAACATTCTTTGGATTCGATTAAAATTTTTAAAACTTGATTTTGATTGAAGACAACACAAATTTTCAATTTTTTTTTTTGTTTTTAAACAAAACAGAAAATTTAACATAATTCACTTACACTCGTGTTTCGAGAAACCGAGCTATCTTTCTTGCTGCACGTAGAAAGAGGTTTCAAGAATTTAAACAAAGCAAACCAAGCTGCAACCATCCAAACAACAACAGCAAATCAAATAAAACCTGCAACCAACCAAACTACAGCAGCATATCAAACAATAACAATAATTCATTATTTGACAAGACAAACATTCTGTTGTACATCAGTCACATTGAGAAAGAACTGATGCATTTACATTTGTGTGATCTTGCAAACTTAAACAACACATTGTCTAATGATTTTATCAAATACAGGTCATAGATAGAACAATCTCAAAGAAATGATCAAGCACAAATCAAGACATTGAATCAACAAAACATCAGTTTAGCTCAAAAGATGTACCAGTTGCAAGACAAAATGGTTCAACAAGAAATCAAACTTGAAGAGTTAACTATTGAGCTTGCAAAAGCCACAAACATCAACAACACTAACATTCTTCCATTGCCTGAAATTCCTAAAGACAAAAAGATCAATCTATGCTCATTAGCATGCATAGATGAAGTACAAGCATATCGGAAATATTGCAACAATTAAGCATACATGATAAAGGAGGAAAGAGCTTCACATGCAGAGGAGCTACAAACTTCTGCTAATCAAATCAGTTCACTAGAGAATGACGTTTATAACTTGCTTAAAGAAAACCACAAGTTGAATGCTCAAGCAACTGAACTCTCTGTGAAATTAACAAACACAAAGGCAGAAGTTGAAACCAAAATATCAAAAGCAAGTACAACCAAAACAATCAATAACTTGCAACATTACATTGACCGTCTAAATCAAACAATCACTACAGAAAAGGCTACAAATGCAGAATTGAAGATACAACATAAAGCCTTTGAAGATAAAATCAATTCTCTGCTGAAAGATGTAGACAAACTCCTTGGAGAAAGATTTAGTCTTCAAGCTCAAGTTACAAGCCTCACTGAGTCTCTAACAAAGACAAAAGCAGATCATGCATCAACAGAAGTTGAACTTGAGAATTTAAAGCTGACTGCTAGCAAGTTGGAAGAACTACTTGATGCAAAAAGAGATCAGAAGAAGAGTGCTGGAACTACATACCATATTGTTCCTCCTCCTAATAATGATAACTACACAGAAATGCCAACTTCAATGACAAGTCCAGTCAAGAAAGATTCAAATATGCATGATCATCCACGAACCACTATCACTCAAATCACTTCTCCTGAAACAGTATCAAAGCTATACCTCAAACCTGAATCACCACAAAATGAAACCGTTCATTCCTGTGATGGTCAAGATGGAGATCCTGCAAGTGATGACAGTGATGAAGAAACCAACCAACCAAGCAAGGCACCATTGACATGTATTAATCATGTCATTGAAGAAATCAATCCAAACACTACCACAGAAATCCAAAATAGCAAAGACAGACAACAAACAAAAGGCTATGGTTCTCTATGAGAAATTCAAACCAGCTGGATTTCTTAAACCAGAATTAACAAAGGCCGAACTTAAGGCAAAGATTAAGATAGAGTTAAAGAACAAGCAGAAGCCTGAGGCGTAAGAAATCAAAGAACAGGTCAAGAGGAAGACAACCAGATCTAAAAGAAAGAAGAAAAATCAGACCAAGTCTTCTACACCTAATCCAAACCAACCATTAACCTCAAAAGCTACATTAGAAACTCCAAAACAACAACCAATTCTCTATGAGAGATGCAATTCAGATTCACACAACACGTCTGAGTGTAAAAACAACAAAAACAACTAAGGCATAAGGCTATGAAGTTCCAATCAAATCCAACTTCATCATCCAAGCCTAAGGTAAGAAGATCCAGACCTTCTCCTTACTGCTTAAACCATGACATGGAGAATCATACCACTTCAGAGTGATTATACAACAACTCTCCAACATCACAACACAGAAGAGGTCAAAGATATTATCATCAGATCGGAGCATGAGTACTACAACAGACGTCTTAGCTACTTTTCTCCTCGATCACATTGGCATGGGTATGATTTTAAACAATATGATATTCATGATTATTGGGCATAAAGATATCATCCTAGGTCATACACACAACATAAGTATAACAGATATAGGAATGATGCTTGGCATAATGGCTATCATAGAAGATCACATCCATTAAATTATTATAATCATAATTAAAATTCTTACGATGAATATGATCACATGCCCAGAAGAAACAAACATGATCAAGAACAAAGATCCTTTGCTACACCTCTACAAAACTTTCAAAAGCACACTAGATTTTCTATACCAACCAAAAGATTTTCAAAAGCCAAACAAACTCCTTTTGTTAAACAAACTAAAGTTGAGTTAGTTGGTTTAAAATCAAAACAATGTTGGAGAAAGAAAACAATTTCAAGAGGTGAATTTGATACATCATCAGATAAAGCAAATTCATACACATACCAGCAAGTCACATATAAAGATGCTGATGGACAGCTCAGGATAGTAATATCATGGGTTGAAATATCTAACTGATTTGCTAGTGTGATAGGGACAGTTATGGAGGACTACCAACCCAAGAAAAGTTAGCAATGGCTGATCCCTTCCCATGATAGGAACGTTCTTTCTGCTCATGATGTTTATGTTGCAACTGAGCCAAATAGAGTAGAAATTAACCTTGATTCAATGCAGGACATCAATCATTCATAGAAACTATAATGGCAATGCTAGAAACAACTGATGTTTCATTCTATCTGCTTAGTCTAATTACATTGCTACATGGACTAAGTGTTGATGATCTCTATTTATTTGATAACACATATGCCATTTCTTTATTTTCTCTAATCCAAAAATCCTAAAAAGAAATTAGAAAATCAAGAAAGGGCTAAAAATATTACTATTATGCAATTATTTTTTAATCTTCCTACATTTACATGAGAAATGATACTACACTCATCTACTATTTTTTGTATCTATTTATCGGATCAAAAAAGACTGACAAGGCTCTGTTTGATTTGTCTGTAGGCTCAGCTTGGCTTCAAGATAAGCATATTTGTGATGAACTAAATCAATATGTATTATGGACCAAAACCATCTTAGGGCATTGATAAGTAATGACTTTTCCAAGTGTTTGCTTGTGTGGTTACCTAAACACATCATGCGAAAATGGTTTATAAATTCTCATTATAAAAGCATATGTTTCTCCTTTGTTATATGTAAATATAGACCTGGAGTAAACATAAGGACAACTTCTATTGTGCTGAGCACAGACCTAATTGACTTTGCACTAAAAGTGCTGATGCATGCCAAAAATGCAAAGAAAAGAATCCCAATATGGATCAAAGCTAAAAGAATCCTAATGAGGATCAACTTCCAAAGTGAAGTGTAAAAGAATCCCAAAATGGATCATATCATGATAATTTATACTCTAAGTAGCCTAGTTCAAGTTGTGATAAAGTGCCACCGTTAATTTCATAAAGAGGGTAATTCTTCCATACTTCTAAGTATAGGGTACTCAATTAGCATATCTAATCAAACCTAAACATGATAAATATCACAAAGTGTTGAAAGTAGATCCTTGCATGAGTTTAAATGGACAAACATACCTACAATCAACTTTGTTCTTTGTCTATGTTTATTCAAACTTTAAACATTCTTAGATGTAGAGGATTTTGGATTAGTATGACTTCATTGCAGTTGAAGAATTCATGCTTGTAAATATCATAATTTTTTCTTTAAACTTTAATCTTTATAATTCCAAAAAGATTTGTCATTTTTAGTATTTTTGTTAGTTTTGGCAGATTTACATGTGTTATTGACTTAGGAGTGAAACTTCCATGCAATACCTCTACCGAGAGGATTTAGACTTTGGCAGGTGATGAATTGCACAACATGCTTGAGTTTCTTATTCAGTTCAAGATGTCAAGTGAACACTCCAACATCCTTCAAAGATCTCCTGCCAGTTGCTGTGAACTAAGAATCCTCCTTTTGGTGTCTCATACATAAAAGTTCCTCACCCTCTAAAGCTTTTGTTGAGGGAGAGTATATTTCAAGTCTGAAGAATGTCTGATGCTTCTCCTTCACTTCTGAAGTTGAGATAAAGCTGCTGACATTGCTACCTGTCTAGTCCACAGTATATGTAAACAGGTGTATTTTCATGTCTTCAAAAGAAGACTAGAAGATCAAGCTGATGAAGCATCCATCAAGTATCGAAACAAAGTATGTATGTGCCAAAACAAAGTCTTTTCTCAATGCCTTTTGTCTGAAGCTTCTAAGAAGATGCTACTAAAAAGGGGGAGAAGACTTCACTTGAAGACTGCATATCAATCAACATCCAAATTTTGATAATCATGAGGTTTTGGCAGCATAATCTTAGGGGGAGTATTGTTGGACTATTTGAAGATGATCGTTATCAAAACCTAAGTGCCAAATCTCATGATGATTAACAAAACCAACATGGTGAAGCTATGATGAAAATATGATCAAAACGAAGAAAATTTACCAAAGTGAAACTTGGTCAACCGTGGTCAAAGTCAACAGTCAACATCAACGGACGTCTCGAATGACGTCAGCACCCGGCAGTCACACATCAGCAACAGAGAATTTATCAAACATAGAAGAATATTTGTGTAATCATTAGAGATTAAATGTAATTTTGTTCATTTATGTAAAGAGTATAAATAGACTAAGTGTAGTCATTTTATACTCTAAGCATTGCTAAGCATTGTAAGTGCTAACAATGACTAACAAAGGAGAGAGAATTAGTCTAGTGAGAGAAACAATTAGGTTGAGTATGTGTGAGAGAGAATTTTCTTACAAACTCCCTTTGTAATCTCCTAGCATCATCATCCATATGACTGACTGAAATATTTATGAATATCTGTTCTTGATTGTTCATCATTCATTTATCATCATACATTAAATCTTGTAACAGATCTTCACTTAAAATTATCAATAGGTGTGTGAGATTCTGGACCACAGATCTGATAAACGGAAACAATATGATTGCAATATTTGATCCTACGATTATTGATATTTCCACAGTTCGTATTAGAGCCTTGGCTCCTTGTTCTTCAAATTTTTCTCAAAAATTTGAACCATAAGTTTGATCTGCAAATTGTTGTTGTTTTTGATGAAATTAAGCTACCATTAGCTTAGATTTGTTATTTCATGAAGGTCTGCAAATTTTCACATCAATTGAAGTTCATTTGAGCCATTAATTTGAAGATTCAAGCAAACTTGTTCTTTAAGTCTTCAAATGCTCATAAACATGAAATTTTGATTTTGTTGTTGTTTGATTGAATTTAAGCTTCTAATTGCTTTATTTTATAACATTTAATTTTATCAAATTTCATCAGAAACCCAAGAATCAAAAGTTTGTTCATTCAATAACATGAAATTTGACTTTTTCAAAGTCAAACTGTTTTGAAATCTCAAAATTCAGTCAAACTTATAATTTAATCCAGATTTTGATTCGTTTTTTCATCATTCAATCATTCAAGAATTATTCATAAAATAATTTGTGTATTTGCAAGTAAAATTCCTTTCATAATCAAATTTTACAAAGAATACACAAAGTACACTTGGAATTCAATTTTTGACGAAGTGTTCTATCATCCCTAGTTGATGATCTGTTCACAACAGATGTTCATCCACAGCGGATGAACACTCCACAATGGATGTTCATCCATAACGGATGAACACTCCACAGCGGATAATATACAAAGCAAACACACACAAGTGTTCACAGTGGACACCATCCAAGACACAACGGACAACTTATCAACCACTCACAACAGACGACTGATCATGCACAGCGGACAGTCCATTATCCATAGTGGATAGCTTATAGACTTAGGATTTTTATGTAATTTTCATTTACATAAAGGTATTTTTGTAATTGTATATAGCTATCTGTTTAGGCTATAAATAGCATAATACCCTAATCCCTTGTAAGCTTTTAAACAATCAATACCATAAAGCAGTGTATTATCATTCAATCATTAAATCACTAGCAATCACACACACATACACACACTAATATCATATCATCAATTATGGGTTTCCGCACCATGATTATTTCTTGTTGAATTCAATTATAACAATCTGTTGTCATATCTTTTTTGAGAGATTTGAAATGATCCTTGGGGAACACAATCTGATTATTGTGTTTTCATCATTCTATGATCACATAACAGTATGAAATTCTTCATAAACTCATTAAACTAATGGGGTCAAATAGATCCATATATAATAAGTGTAGGAGAGTAGTGATAGAGTTTATTTCCTTTGGTTGTGTGACACTTTGTGTGGCTTTCCTTTTAGACATGCAAAACAGTAGTGAAAAGACTCATCACTATTGGCTTTAAATAGAAAGCAAGAGACTTCTCCTGAAGAAGAGGTTTCTTGCAAATCCATCTTGTACATATTCCCTTCCTGGGGACTCTAAGTAGAATATGCTCTTGAGGATGCTGACCCGGGCTTGTTAATAATGCACTCATGCTCAGTAAAGAGCATGTTATGTCTCAGGTCACAAAATCGAGATACACTTAAAAGTTTGTACTCAAGCTCCTTGACAAAGTTTACCTTCTTAATGTTGAGCTTACTATTTATGACCCTGCTTCTTCCAGTAATGTAACCACTTGATTCACATCCAAAAGCAACTAGCCTGCCATCAATTTTCTCAAAGTCTTGAAGCAAGGACCCATTGCAAGTCATGTGCCTGAAACAACCACTATCAGTGACCCATACGTTTCCTTTTCTCTTCAGATGTTCCCGCACATGAAAAGAGATGGTTAGTTACATTTGGAAACCCAAGCTTTGCTAGTCCTGGGCTTATCAAGATGAACTGAAGATAGTTCTACAGTCATTGATCCTATATGCAAGCTTATGGGATCATTGGTTGTTGTTGATGAAGAAACTTTAGTCACATGGCCTTCCTTCATCTTCCATGCCATCTTTGGAAGATTAGACTTGGCCTTCAAAACTTCGGAAGTTTTTATGACTTTAGAAGTCTTGTAGAATGAACATTCGAAAGCTTTGCATCCACTACAACAGACTTCAGTACTTCAGAAGAATTCCTTTATTTCGAGACCAAACTTGCTTCCGAATATATTTTTCCACCTATCTTATTTTTGTTCACCTTGGAGTTTCCGAAGGAAAGTGATTTTCCTTTCGAAGCTATTATCTTCCTTTTCTCAGAAGTCTTCTTCTTGTTCATGTGGATGGTACTTTTAGAATTGTAAATGCATTCCTTAGAATAATAAGTTATACCACCACACATGATGCATTCCATATGGTTCCTTCTGAGAGTCTTGTCCTGAGAAGAAGGTTTGTTTTGATCCTTTTCCATCTCCTTCTTTATCTTCTTTGATGATAGAACATGCTCATGAGGATGAAGCTTGCCTTTGGAGTTGGATGGTCCAGCTTTTGCAGCAGTGGTGCATAATGGTTCAACCTTCTTCTCATTACTAGGATGGCTTGGGCTTGGACTAGGACTCCTGATGTTGGACTCAACAAGTGCATTAATAGGTTAATGCTTAAAAGGATAATGCTTGCCATAATCAAACATAATGTGTTCTAACATTCAAAAATCATTAACTAACATACTACTATCATTAACACTCATAATATACACTAATATTGCTTAAATTTATTTTTCTGGTTTCTAGATAAAAAGGAATTTTTGCAAGTGTCAGCAGTGGATGAAGACCTTCCATAGCAAATCAGCAAGAGTCTATAGGGTATGAAGAAAAGCTTCCAAAGTGTCTATAGTGGATGATCAAGCATACACAGCAGATGACTAGTCCATAATTGATGAACTACCCACAACGGATGTTCATCCACAGTGGATGAACACTCCACAGAGGATGTTCATCCACAGCAGATGAACACTCTACAAGGGACAACATACAAAGCAAACACACAAAGTGTTCACAATGGACATCATCCAAGACACAACCACACACAGCGGAGGACTGTTTATGCACAGTGGATAGTCTATCATCCATAGAGGACAGGTTATAGACTTAGGATTATTTATGTAATTTTCATTTACATAAGGGTATTTGTGTAATTGTATATAACTATCTGTATAGGCTATAAATAGCATAATACCCTAATTCTTTGTAAGCTTGTTAAACAATCAATACAAACAAGCAGTTATTATCATTCAAGCATTCAATCACTAGCAATCACTCACACACACTGATATCATACCATTAATCATGGGTTTCCGCACCATGTTTATTATTTGTTGAATACAAGTATAACAATCTGTTGTTATATTTTTGTTTAAGAGATTTGAAAAGATCCTTGGGAGGAATCAACATGTTTATGTTCTTTATTGTTTGTCTAAGTTCGTAAACATCACACTATTGGGTTGATTTCATTAGGTTGTATAAGAGCTTATGGCTCAAATCATTCACTGATTTTCGATCCTCTCATTCAACAATATGAAATATGTGGTTCATTAGCTTCAAAACATACATATTCGAGCTAAAAATCTTCATAAAAACTTTCTTCTACTTTAAAAATTCATCAAATATTCAAAACATGATTGAATAATATGTTTTCATTCATTTTGTAGAAGATTTTCTGTGTTTATAGCTCTAAACATCATTCATACACAATTTTCAAACGTTTTCATCACAAAACTCTGTAAACCTCGTCGGTTTCAAAGGGTTTTCGAATAAAACAATACCCGGTTATTGTTCTATCTAGTTTTCATCAAATAAACACTCAGTTGATTACTTTAAATCTGATTCATTGTATTTAATCATCTCATTTGAGTTGTTTTTCACTCAAAACAGGCGATTAATCTTCATCAAACAACAAACCGATTGTTGATTTTGTTGAAATTATCTCAGTCGCCAACAAACCCTAGGATAATCCCTAGTTTTTGTTCATCCATAACCTTCAAAATCAATGGTGATTATGTTGGTTCATTAGCAAAATCAAAGAAGAAACATAATCTTCTTTTGAATTTTCTTTAAGTAACTTTTTGATCTAAAAAGTTAACTGTTAACAACATTTTCTATGTTTTAGGGCTTTGACTTTGTTTGACTGACATTATTAAAAAGTTGACATTCCCTTAACAGAATATTCCTTTCTTTTCATCAAGATTTGAAAGTGACTTAATATTAGACATTAATTAATTTGAAAATAAAATTAATTAATTTCCTTTATTCAGTAAACAACAAACGCTAACAAACAAATCCTAGTGACTTTAGGATAAAAGCAAATTTTAGCATCGAGCTAAAATTATCAAACAAATTTGACTTAAAAACGTTAAGTTAAAAATTAACAAACATGCCTGATGAAATTTCAGGAACAAACAGTGTTCTCAAGCCACCAAGACTCAAGAACAAAGCTGATTTCAAACAGTGGAAAATAATGTTCAGAAATTGGATAATTTTCCAAGACCCGGACATATGGACATCCATAACCGAGGGACCATTCATACCTTTGACTCTTGGGCCTGATTACAACATACAGAAACCAGTAAGCTTGAAAAGCATACCGGGTGATGACCTCAAGAGGGTCGAAACAGACATGAAAGCATACAGCATATTGGCAATGACTTTGCCATTTGAAATTTTAACACGGGTTGAAAATTTCAAAACAGCACATGAACTATGGAAGGTACTTCATACCATGTGAAAAGGAAGTGAGGAAATCAGGGAAATCAAGAAAGAAAAATTGAGGACCGAGTATGAAACCTTCCACCACGTTCAGGGAGAATCAATTCCATAACAGCTTCACAGATTTGTATAGTTGGTAAATGAGATGATTGTCTATTGTCTCAAGTATGAATCTGTGGAGATCAACAACACGATGTTGCATACACTGCCAGAGAGCTGGACTCAATCAGTCTCTCTGATGAAAGCAACATTGGATCTTAAAGCATTGTCCCTAGATGCTCTAGTTGCTAAAGTTGAAGTGTTAGAACTAGACGAAAGATCCAGGAATAACAGCACAATCAGACACATAGAATCCTATAAATTCAAGGAACTACAACAAACAGACGGTGCATTTTTAATATGCACTGGAGAAGATGAAGACGAAGAATTTTTAAATTCAAGTGAAACATCCTTCTTCTCAGCTCCTGAATCATCCAATACCAAACAGAAGTCCAAAAAGACTCGTGTTCATGCTTCCTATGAAGCAACACCACAAAGCAAACATAATCCTTACATATCCAGTTCAAGCAAACAACAACAACTAAAGAATCAAAACATGCACAAATATGAGAAGCCCATGGATTCTCTCACTATCATTTTACAAAGTGAAGAGCAGAAAGCCGCGTATGCAGCTTTCTCAACTAACTTTGAAGCATACTTGGGAGCAAGTCTCACACCATCTCAAATCATCCAACAGGACCTGGATGAGTTACCACCAGACATGGTTGAAGAAATGGATCTTCAGTGGTCTATGGCAATGATTGCCTATAGATCAAAAAAGTTTCTTCAGAGAAATAGAGGATTGAGCATGGACAAGAAAACCAAAATTGGTTTTGAAAAGATGAAGGTGAGAAACTACAACTATCAATTGTTTGGTCATTTCTCAAGAGAATGCCAACAACCAAGAGTTGACAGAAACAACAATCGAACACAAGCATCTAGCAGCTACTATTCAAATAGACAAATCCCACCTTCAATCAGTATTCCAGCTGCACCAACTCCACCTAAAATCACACAATATAGTCCAAATCAACACTCTAAATCATCAGTAATGATTATCAAACAAGATGGTGAGTGTGATTGGAGTATGTACGAGGCTGAGATCCAATCACCAGTTCATGCCTTCATGGCAAACATAGAAGATAAGATTTCAGAAATCCCGAAAGAGGTAAGGGATAACCTCTGTACACAAGCATGCATTGTTGAAGTCAACATATACAGAGAACATGTAGACAAACTTTCCAAGAAATTAATTGAAACAAACATTTTAAATGAAAGTCTAAAATCTGAACAAAAACAATATGGAGCAAAAATTCCTTCATTACAAATGATTTGGACTAATTAATGTCTAAAAAGTTGACACTAGCAGCTCAAGTAGAGCAAGTCTCTGAATCTTTGACTTTGTCAAAAACCATACAGGCTGAAACTGTAGTGAAACTTCAAACGTGGCAAATGACATCCGCCTGCTTCTCGGATAGCCAATCCATGCCCACGACCACATCAAAACTCCCAAGCGTAACAGGCATGAGGTCGATGTCAAAATTATGACCAGCAAGTTCTATCTCGCAACCCTTAAGGATTTGTGTCACGTGGATTTGCTTACCATCAGCTAATTCTACCGTATATTTAGATTCCAACGGAGATGGCATATCACTTAAGAGACTACTAAACTTAGTAGAGATAAAACTTCTATCAGCTCCAGTGTCAAACAATACAGTAGCAAAACAACCATTAACAGAGAATTTACCAGTAACAATAGTAGGGTCGTTTAGAGCCAAACCTGAACCCATGAAGAAGGCTCTTCCATTAGCTCCACCGTTGTTGCCACCGTTATTGTCGCCATTGCCATTATTGTTGTTGTTGTTTCCACCATTCCCAGCACCATTCTCATTCTTCTACAACTGGGGACAATTCCTCTTGTAGTGTCCTTCCTTTCTACACTCAAAGCAACCTTTTAGTGTTTCTTAGGAATGCTGAGGCTTATTCATCAACTCACCACGGCAATCCTTTGCCACTTGTCCAGGCTTACCATAATGTTGACATTGAAAGTTGTCACACCTGCCAGTGTGATGGTAGTTGCATCGATTACATTTGGGATACTTCCCCACGTATCCACCTTGTCCCTGAGATAAAGAAGATGATTGATTGAAACTAAGGTTGTTGTTAAACCTCCTTTACTACTATTGATCTGATGCTGCTGAGTGTGTTGTTGTTGTTGCTGATGTTGCTGAGATTGGCTGTTTCACGAAGATCCCTTGTTGCCAGAGTTATCCCACTTGTGTTTATTATCAGGCATGCTTGCCATAGCACACCCATTGGGTAGCTTTCCCTGCTCCACCACTTGGTCTGTAAGCTTATGTGCTAATCGAATAACCTGTTGAATAGTAGGGAGGTTCGTAGCAGTCACCATACTTTGTATCTCTGGAACCAAGCCACGCAGATAAAGTTCAATTCGTTTGATAGGCGGGTCGATGATTCCAGGGCAAAGTGTCACCAACTCGTGAGACCTCGTAGTGTAAGCCTCGATCTCAGATCCTTCCATCTTCAACTACCAGAACTCAGCTTCTAGCTTCTGGACTTCATTGCAAGGACAACATTCCTCCATCATTATCACTTTAAACTCGTCCCACGATAAAGCATTTCCCATCGCCTGGCCAAGCATTTGCACCTGTGCATTCCACCACGAGAGCGCTGCACCCTCACGTGTCCCTATGGCGTATTTCACTTGGTCCGTCACCGGACAGTTGCACATGGCAAAAACCAACTAGGTCTTCTCAAACCACCGCACAAGCCCTACGGCTCCATCAGCTCCACTGTATGTGTGAGGCTTACAGTCCATAAACACTTTATACGTGCATGCTGGCGGTCCTGTATTCGATGTTTTTGATTTTTCAGTCAAACCAAATGGATTAACCATCTAATAGAAGATTTATGTAGGCGATGACTAGGGTCATCGGTTACCTCCAAATGGGTAGCTTGAGCGCCCAGCGCTGCCTGCACATGTTGATTAATTCAGGCGGCTAACTCAGCTGGGGTCATGTTTACAGCACCGTCACCACGTCCACCGACACCACGTTACGGCCACGTCCACGTCCTCTATCTCGACCGTCCATATTTCACTTTACATTCACAAATACAATAATGAGTAACATCCAACATATTAATCTCATTGAAGTATGGTAAATAGTAAGAAATAATGAATTTGTTACAACCACAACATTTATAATCAAAATAATAACCAACGACAAATAAATTGTAAATAAGTCACAAAATATTCCATCAATGTCAAAACTTTTAGTTTGTCAGTTGGGTGGGAAACAACCCTTCCAACATAGGTTTCAAAAGAAAAGAAACACTACATAGTCCAAGTCAAATGAATGTATAAAATCAATCCAACACCTTAGATCCATCACTGTCCTCTTCCATCTCTTCTGGTTCTTCTTCAGGGTCTTCCTCGTAAGGGTCTTCCCCAGGTGCAGGGTCATCCACAATCTGAAGTGCCGCTAGCTGTGCCTCCAGCTCAGTCACTATATCATCTGTCCTTACACTGTTAAGCTCTTGCATGGACATGCGCTTAGTAAGTGCAAAAACATTACCAGCCAAGGTATGATGCCCACAAATAAACATCGAGAGTCGCTCCTGAAGTGTCTCTACTAGGAAATGCATCTGACACATCTTATTACGTAAGATGGAGTTCTCGTCTGTAAGTCCTCTGATGTGTTGTCGCTCAGTGTCCAGCGTAGCAACCAAAGCTTCAACTGCTTGCTCGAGAGAAATATGCAGAGAAGGAAGGGTAGGTGCCGTAGAAGCAGTCACCGACCTAGTCCTAGGGCCAGTAGTAGCTATAGCTGGAACACACTCCCTATAGACCATGCGGAAAACGAAGCCCCTGAATCCATGACCCAAGAGTCCACACGTTTTTCACACTGAGTATCAATGCATCATCATCAGAAACATCCCCAGCAGTAGTGTTTAATTCCTTCTTATTCGGACACTGACTCTTAACGTGTCCCACCTCATTGCAGCTCCAACACCTCATATTCTTCCATATAAGTTGTAGCAGATATGGTCTGGAAAATCCTTACACTGTTAAGCTCTTGCATGGACATGCGCTTAGTAAGTGCAAAAACGTTACCAGCCAAGGTATGATGCCCACAAATAAACATCGAGAGTCGCTCCTGAAGTGTCTCTACCAGGAAACGCATCTGACGCATCTCATTACGTAAGATGGAGTTCTCGTCTGTAAGTCCTCTGATGTGCTGTCGCTCAATGTCCAGCGTAGCAACCAAAGCTTCAACTGCCTGCTCGAGAGGAATATGCAGAGAAGGAAGGGTAGGTGCTGTAGAAGCAGTCACCGACCTAGTCCTAGGGCCAGTAGTAGCTATAGCTGGAACACACTCCCTGTAGACCATGCAGCGTATGTAAGTAGGGTAGTAACTCCAGTCCCGTGGAGCATCACACTCAGCTAGTACAAAAGGCTGATCCCAGTCTATCTCTTTAGAAGGATAAGGATGTCGGGGCTAGTCAAATCCTATATCAGGTACACGAGGAGGAGGAGGTGACTCAGAGCGTGCCGACCTCTTACCTAGAGCCTGTGAAGACGATGCCATGCTGCGAGGTACGTGATGTGTATGCCAATGAGTATTCAGTAAGGGATAAGTAATGAGTAAGTAACAAACTGTGCAGTTATAGTCTAGTGTGTATACAACCGAGTTCCCTATCACCAATGGCTCTGATACCAATCTGTCACACCCTCAATTTCCACGTGTGGGGTTTTACCGTGAGACGTGTGAACAAACTAGGATCTCAGTCATTAGTTACTCAGAACGACTCTATATGAAACATTTCAACAAATCAGAGTTTAAATCTTTAAAATATTTGCGGAAGCATTTTGATGAGCTCAAAATGGATCGATCTGTGATGATATATGAACACAATTCAATCTAAAACACACAAGTATTCAATTCAACACAAGCAAATCAACAAAAATTCATAGAGTTTTCATTGATTAGAATATAGAAGAATACAAAGTGTAGTAAACAATTACAAAGTGTCTCAATCAATCTAAAGCTTAAAACTTACCTACACAATACATATCTATGCTATATATACTAATCAAGAAAACAAAGGAACATATTTACATAAAAGTCCCTATACTATGACAAAAATATAAAAAGACATACAAAGACTAAATGTTAATCTTCAAAGAAGCATATACAATACTCCCCCTAAGATTTACATAGTCTTCAGTTTTCAAAATCAGTCTTCTATCTTCATATCTTCATTCTTCTGACTTTGTCTTTAATCTTCTTTGATCTTCATTCTTTAATCTTCAGTCTTCTTCTTTATCTCTTTCTTCAATCTCCATTCTCTATCTCCAGCTTTGATCTTCAGTCTTCACAAGGCAAAGAAGTCTTCTGGTTCTTCTTTTATCTTGAAAACTGGCTTTTCCTTATATAGCTCTTGTTCCCTTAGTGCTTTGGCAATAGCTGACTTGAATTTTCCTACTAAAATCCCTTGTTCATGCTTAGCTTCATTTGTTTTGATCTCCATATTGTTCATTACTTCCAAAGTTTGCTTAGAAAGACCTGCAATATCAATATTTGCATAACATTCAACAGGATTTGTAGTATCTTTGCAATGGATCTCCAAAACACCTTTACTTGAAATTCGCATAAAATCAATGTCTTTTATGTCCTTTTTCACAATATTAGCGTATGCTAATGCTTTTCTCAAATAAATTCACTCCATCGCTGCATTCATCACCTTGATTATAGACATAAAATACTTTTGTCATTCTCAGCAGTTTCTGGCCTCACTTTCTCAAACTTTTGAATCGATAAGAAAGAAATGTAACTAGGATGGAGTAGCTTGAGTTCAAAACACCAAACAATGTAATCATATCTTTATCCCAATCATTCAGATTTCTGACCAACTTCAATTTATAAGTTTTAGAATTATAAAACCATCTTAGAATCGGTTTAGACTTTTGAGCTCCATCAATCACGTTTAGCCCTGGATTTGTAACTTTATCAAAATATTCATCACTGAAATCATCAAGAAATTTTTCTCTGCCAGTTTCCTTTTCAGTCCGTTTATTCTTCTTCTTCAACTCATAGAAATACTTTTTATCTTCTTGATCACACCGTGTTTTCAAGAAAGAAGACATTCTATTAATTCCTCTGTTGAGCAACTCTACAAGCATTTCACCTCTTTTAGCTTTTGTATGATTAATCAATGGAAGTTTATTGAACTCTTTTAAGTCTTGCACTGGAAGTGATATGATACTAGAAAAGAAATGATAAACATCACAAATAGCATTCACTCTTTTAATTAAAAATGCATCAAAGACTTCATCATATTTCCAGGCCACAATTTTAACTTCCTTGGTTGAATCAGGTACAACCATCGCGTTCAGTAACTCAGAAATTGATTGACCTTTTTGAAACACATTTCTCACTAAATCACTAGTAGATCCGGCTTTGTTCCACAATTGCTTTTGATCAATAGAAACTTGATAACTTTCTTTATCAATCTCTGGAAACATCTTGATCAGCTCTCTTCTTCTTTCATATCTTGAACTTTCCATAGCCATAGATTTAATCTCATAAGGCTTCAAACTCTTTGTTCTTTTGGTAATCTCAAGATATTGAGGATTATCCATATCCAGTACCACCATTTTCTTTGTTTGTCTTTCTGTTTCCTGAAAAATTCTGAATAAGTTTCTCAATGATTCTCCTTGTAATCTGTTTAGTTTATTCCTTGGATAATTTCTAGATTTCAACCACATTCTGAGTGCATTGATGTTCATATCATTTGGATTCGGATGGTGTAACTCAGATGTAGGAATATCATCAACATTTGTGCTTTCTTGTAACGGATTCCATTCACCATGCTCAACAATTATTTCATCGGGGTCAATTGGAGCAACGGATTCTGCAGTTATGCACTTCTCAAACTCTTCATTGATTTGAAACACAGTCAATCCATCTAGAAACACTCGGTTATACTTTTTCTTTACCAAGTAGTTGTATCTGTCTTCTATATCCATAGGAATATCATCAAGACTTAAATCAACAGGAGAAAAATGTTCGTCTACATTAGCATCTACTATATCTTCATCTTCAAGAACTTTGTTATACCAGTCATCATCAAATTCTTCTTTGATATCATCAAGAGCACCAATGACTTCTTGAATTTTATCACCTTCCTTTTCAGTAGCAGATTTCTCAATTTCCTTTTGAATTTTAGTTGAAGATTCAGGTAAAACTGAACTATCTACATCATCTATTTTTCTTTTCCCTTTATCAGTCGATGGAATTTTCTCAACATCTATAGGAGTAATTTCTGAAATAATCATTAAATCAGGAGATGGAGACTTGTGCTTTTCTATCAATTTTTCTAATTCTTCTTTTAACAATTCATTTTCTTCATTTTTACTTTCTTTAATCTTTCTTCCATTGAATCAAAATCTGTCATCATACCTCAAATGTCTTCATATTATCATCTTGACTTTTTCTCAACTCATCAATTAACTTGTCTTTCTCTTTCATTTCTTCAATTAATCTTTCATTGATAGCTTTCAACTCTTCAGTTATCTTTACTTGATTCAACTTTTCTTCACTCAATTCATCAATCTTCTTTTGTAAACTTTATTCTTCAGTTAATACAAATTGATCATTATGCTCTACCATTTCTTCAATCATACTCACAATATCATCAACCGTTTGATTTACATCAATCTCTTGTTCACTTTCTACAACTTTAGTATCATTGTCATTAAATTCTTCAGTAACTTGATCTGGATCTTGAACATATTCATCCATTTCTTCATTCAATTCTTCAGTAGCTAAATTTACTTCTTCTGTAACATCATGCTCTTCTTCATGAGCTTCTTCAGCAACATGCTCAGATTCTTCAACATTCTTAGGGATAAATTCCATAACATCATCAAATTGACCACCATCATCATTATGATCAGAATCAGATGAACTAGAACTATCATCAATAATATCATCAATGTTTTTATTATCATCATCATCTTCTTCATCCTCTTCAGCTGGTACTTCCTCAATCAAATCAGCTGGGTCAATAAGCTCGTCCTCAGTTAAATGATAATGATCAATAGTGATATCCACTTCATCATTAGCAACATTAAGAATATAATCAAATAATGGAATATTTTGAGCTCCAGTAACCATTTCTAGTCTCTTATAAGATACATCAAACATATGCTCCAATATCAATGTATCAACACTTACACCATCAATATGAATGCCTGGATGTTCTTCATTGATAATCATCTGAAGGAAACGTGGATACATTAAGTATTTGTTCCTTATGCCCTTTTCCAGATTAAAAATAAACCCATTCAAAATCCACTTTGACATACTAAATCGTCTATTTATAGTCAGTGCTACAATGGGTGATGCAATGTCAACAGGAAAAGAATTCCATCCCGCACTTTGTTTTGACATGCAATGTTGGAAAATGTAGCATATAAGCTTCCAATGGTTATACACACGAGCATGAAAGAATTGTTTCTTAGGAAAATGGTCAGGGTGTCCCGTTTCCATGAATGTTTGTCTACATTCATCAAATGTTAGCTCGGATAAATCTTCTGGATCATTAGGTCCTAACCTCAAGGCTTGTCTAATTGAGTCTTCGAAGACTTCAATCATTCTAAAATTCGTTTTAAAGCCTCGGACCACTTTAGCTCCATTATCATCAACATCAACATATGCCGTGCTCCAGAACTTCATAATCAGACGTGCATAGATAACCGGTTGGTAGCACATGGCATATACATACTTCGTCCGTAATAGAAATATGATCATATCTTCGTATCCTATAGCATTTTGAATATCCTCGTTTAATAGTGCAGCAACTTTGTGTTTCGACTCAAACTTTAAATCAGCCATCTGCAAAATTAAACACAAGACATTTAGAATTTGAAGTTTTAACAATTAAAATCAATTAACATTTTATTATATTTGAAGATGTTGTATTTTTTACTAGATTAATTTGACATTTTAAAAATTTCTAAATGTTGAGATCAATCACCATGTTCAGTCACTTTGCACATTTAATTTTGTTTTCACATTTTTGATTTGTTTAACCTTTTATTAACCATTTTAATTTTGAAAAACATTATTTTTGTTTCTTTTTTTTTATTAAAATTTTTTGAAAACTGTTCATCTTTATCATCGAGTATGAAGGATCATCACAAAATTATCAGTTAATGTATAGTATGATTTGAATGCATAAACAGGGTCGAAATCAATTTTATGTTATCGTTTAAGCATCAATTTCAGTTTAGATTATCATTTCAATTCGACATTTTACAGACTTACACAAGTTAGGGTTTCGAACGACCGAACAGGATCAAAACGCCCAACTCAAATCAACCTGTTAAACTGAAATTTCTGTGATTTTAATCATTAACTTACATTTAAACGCTAATAATATCACTATCGAATGCAAAACAAGATCAAAAATCAATCGAAATGAGTGAATCAATGGTATATCGAGTGTCTGGGTTTTGAGTGTTCAGGGATTTTGAGAATGAAATGTCTGAAATCATGAAGTGTTGTTTATATACTAAGTGAAAAATTTTAGGCACTGTTTGTGCGCATGGACTCAGGCACATGAGCACTGTTTGTGCGCATGGACTCAGGCGCATGAGCACTGTTTGTGCGCATGGGCTTAGGCGCATGAGCACTGTTCAGGCGCATGAACTTAGCGGAAACGCCCAATACTTAACACTTGCTATTTACACTTGGAATCATGGGAACTGTTTAGGCTTATGGGAAGGATAAAACGCCAAACACTTAACCACATTTTCAGACTCAAGACAACTGTTTAGGCGCATGAGAGTGTCTAAAACGCCCAACACTTGTACAAATCTAAAAAATTCATCATTCTCCTGGTCTTTGACTTTTGACCACTGTTCCGGTACATGATATTACTTCCATGTGTCTAACATTTGTGATTTTCAGATCTTTCTCCTATACACTATTTAGACATATTAGCACTGTTCACATACTAATATTAAAACAGTTAATCAAATTTTGACTTTAATTAGTCAAATTTGACTTTCACCCAAAATTTTCACATACCCTCAATTTTGAACTTTTGACTTTTAAATTTTTATTTTTATTTTGAAATTTTTAATTTTTATTTTTGACCTTTTTATTTTTGATTTAATTTTTTTTTCAAAATAATTTCCCTTCATTTTAGTCTTTATTTTTTAACAAAAAATCTCATTTAACTTTTGCAAGAAGCTTTTCCATTAAAAATATTTTTCAGGTTTATTTTTACATTTTGTTACACACACATGCTTGAACATATATAGCATCATCCTTTCCATCCAAAACATAAGATTTTGATTTTTCATGATTTTTCATATCTTAAAATTTGACAATTACTTTTAACTCTTTTTACTCCCCCTAAACTTTTAAGTTTGATAAAACTTAGAAGTTTCTTGAATTTTGTCACTGAAGAGCACACTAATCATTGTTAAATTGCCTGCACATAGAAAACATGCAAAAGCAAAATGAAAGTAGAATAAAATCCTAATATTCACAATGAATCATGTCTGTAGTGAGATCATATTAGCAGTGATCAGCACATTAAAAAAAAAAAAATTGATGGATAGTCACAGACAGTGATTAAATCCTGATCAAGTGTGTTCCAGGTCAGCATTTCTGCAGCAAAGGAGACATAAAAACTAAGGATAGAAAATGAGTGCTTTTGGCAAGGTACTCAGCACACTTACTTTTTCAATTCTTGGATTGTTTAAGGTACAATTAGATATGACATTATGCAGTCACACTTAGACTTAGAGAGGTTAATTCTCATAAAGATATGCAAGAAGTCACTATTCTCAACTTGTTAACCTGACATATACTATAACCAGATCTCATTTGGTGTTTGTGCACATTGACATCTTCTTACATCAGTGAGTATATCCAGGTCTGTAATCACTTACAACAAAGGATATCTCGTCACTTCAGGTCTATGATGACTCATAACAGAGAAGTGTTTGATGCATTAAATAATTAGAGCTCAATGGTTATTCATATCACCATCAGGTGTGAGATTATGTCTTAACAAGCAATCAATTTGAGAAATCAACACTACTCATTAGAGCTAAGATAGACATACATGAATGCATGAGTGATTTAGTTTAATCACAAGAATTTACTTTTTCAGTCTAATTGCATGAGCTTACCTGTGCATCATATCTGATCACGTCAGACTTTAATCGTAAGCGAAGTATGCAACTGATCATACTAATGTACTATCATTTCTCACGTATTGCAAAACAAATTCATTCCTATATAATTAATAAAAAAAAAACACTATTTTTGTGATTTTTTTTTGGTTTTATATTTTTATCTTTTGTTTTTCAATTTTCTATTTTTGTATTTGATTTTTGTTTTTCTAATAAACATGCACACACAAAAATACAATCAGGCAATTAACTTTGATAGGTTCTCTGGCTGTGTCATGTTCATATAAGGGAGGGTTCTGATCATATTTAGACTCAATTAACTGAAATACTCAAAAACCAATTTTTACATGTGGTTTATAAGACCAATTGACTCTACCAAATACTCAAACTGTCCTAGTAAGAAGGCTTTAGTAAAAAGGTCGGCCAATTGTTTTTCTGTAGCAATTTGAATCAGAATGATTAAACCTTTTTCAGAGTTATCTCTGAGAAAATGATATCGAATTTTGATATGTTTTGTTTTAGAATGTTGGACAGGATTAGCTGTAATGAACATAGCAGCTGTGTTATCAATGTAAATAAATGTTTTAAGAAAGTTGAACCTGTAATCTAGCAGTTGATTTTGCAACCAAAGGATTTGAGAACATCCTGCTGAAGCAGCAATGTACTCAGCTTCTGCAATAGAAACAGAGACATTTTTTTTTTCTTGAATTGCCACGAGACTAATCTGGGTCCTAAAAATTGACATCCACCCGTTGTTGATTTTCTATCTTTACAACATCCACCATAATCACTATCAGTATACCCATGTAACTCGAAGTTTCCTTCGTAAGGATACCATAGCCCTAAAGCCGGTTTACCTTTGAGATACCTGAATATTCTTTTGACAGCAATTAAGTGGGATTCTTTGGGTCTGATTGATACTTTACACAGACACAAACAGCATACTTAATATCTGGTCTAGATGCAGTGAGATACATCAAAGAACCAATCCTCGATCTGTATAATGTTTGGTCTACTGATTTTCCTTTCGGATCAGGCTCAATCTTGGTGTTCACATCAGTTGGAGTTCTAATTGACTGACAATCTTGCAGCTTAAATTTCTTCAAGAGTTTGTCGACGAACTTCTCTTGGTTGATAAAAATACCATCTACAGATTGCTTAACTTGTAGGTTAAGAAAGAAATTTATCTCTCCTATAGAACTCATTTGAAATCGAGATTTCATGATTTCTTCGAATTCATTGCACATTTTTGGACTTGTAGAACCAAATATGATATCATCAACATACACTTGTACACATAAGAGATCATCAGCATCCTTCCTTATGAATAAAGTTGGATCGATTTTCCCTCGCGTGTATCCTTGTTGGATTAAGTGCTGTGACAATGTCTCATACCAGATTCTAGGGGCTTGATGTAGTCCATATAAGGCTTTGCTCAATATGTACACACGATGTGGATATGCAGCATCTTCAAAACCTGGAGGTTGCTTCACGTACACATCATCAGTGATAGAACCATACAAAAAATGCACCCTTTACGTCTATTTGATACACTTTGAATTTCATGAATGATGCATAAGCCAGGAACACACGAATTGATTCAAGTCTTGCAACTGGAGCAAATACTTCATCATAATCAATACCTTATTCTTGAGTGTATCCTTGTGCAACTAATCACGCTTTATTTCGGATAACAATTCCTCGATCATCAGTTTTATTTCTGAATAACCATTTTTGCCTATGGAATTTTCTCCTTCAGGTAAATCCACCAGATTCCACACTTCTTGTTTGCGAAACTGCAATAATTCTTCTTGCATAGCCTCGATCCAACCATTGTCCTTTAACGCTTGGAAACGTTTTTAGGAACAATTTGAGAAAGAAAGCAAGAGTATAAGCAGATGTTTGCTTGTTTTGATTTACTTCTCATTGTTCTCTCACTCAAAGGACCAATAATCTGAGATGTTGGATGGTTCTGGTGAATACGAGATATTGGAATCTCATCTCCTTGAACATGAACATCTAGATTGGTTTGATTCAAGTTGGAAAGCTGATGCAATAGGCTTGAAGAATGTGGATTGAAATTGGGAACTTGATTCGGTGAGTTGATAAAGTAATCAAGATTACCAGAATCAACTACAACACCAGAGATAGATGATGTTCCAGACTCAGGTTGTACAATTTCTGTACCATCATTAGGACCTGGTTGTGACACAACTTGGTTTTATGAAATAGAATGATCATTATCTTGATGCGACTGATCATCATTATTAGACTGAAAAACAGAATCTCTAACAGAAGAAAAGAAGGGATGGTCTGAGCTTGAATCATCTGCATCTTCAGAATCCGAATTGTCACTGAATGAACTGAGATCTCCTTGAATTTTCTTTTCATCTGTAGAATCAAGCAAGTTAGATTGATTAAACAAGTTGGATTGAAAATAGTTTGACAATGAATCTAAATCAAATAACCATGCAGGACCATTTGACACTGATGGAAAAGAGTTTTCAAGAAATTTAACATTGAATGTTTCAACTATAACATTAGTCCTAGAGTTATAAACTCGATGGTCCTTTGAAACAGATGAATATCTAACGAAAAATCCATCATCAGATTTTGATTCAAATTTTCCTAAATAATCACTTGAATTCAGAATCATAACCGGACAACCAAAAGATTTAAGAAAATCTATGTTTGGTTTCCTGTCAAACATTAACTCATATGGAGTTTTCAGTTTGTCTTTAACAATTAACAAACGGTTCTGAACAAAACATGCAGTTGATATTGCTTCATCCCAGAATGTGATCGGAATTTTAGCATCGGCTAACATGGATCGTGCTGCTTCAATCAATGTTCGGTTCCTCCTTTCAGCAACTCCGTTTTGTTGAGGAGTTCTGGGAGCACTGAACTGATGAGCTATTCCTTTCTCTACACAAAACATGTCAAGAGTTAGATTTTTGAATTCCGTCCCATTATCACTTCTAATTATTTTTACTTTTTGATCAAGTTGATTTTCTATTTTTATGATAAATTCTTTTATTAATTCAGCTGTTTTAGATTTAGCATTTAGAAAGAAAACCCATGAAAATCTTGTATAGTCATCAATGATAACTAAACAGTAAGATTTTCTTCCAATACTCTTCATGTTGGTTGGTCCAAAAAGGTCCATATGCAACAACTGAAGGGGTTTGGAATTTGAGTTTATCAGCGTGGACTTATAAGACGCTCTGTGTTGTTTCCCTTTTAAACATGCTGAGCATAATTCAGTTATGGCAAACTTCTTCGATAGAAGGCCAATAACATGATTTCCCGCTACAAGCTTGTTCATATTTTTGAAATTTGAATGCCCAGATGTCTATGCCAAAGCTGGCTTTCATCATTTGATGCTTTAGCAAAGAGACAAGTTGTTTCTGTAGAAGAGTCCTTGAGACATATCCAGTTTGTATACTTCTCGGTCTCTGACAGCTTTAACAACCACGCAATCCTTGCTTATCTGAAATCCTGGCTTCAAGATATAACAGAAAGAATCATCAAAAAGTACAGAGTAGGATTTATCACAAATTTGGGATACGCTTAACAAATTAAAGTTCAATTGTGAACAGAAGTTGACTTTATCAAAGCTTATAATCCCGTTGGATACTGTTCCTTCTCCGGTTTTTTCCTCCTGCATCACCACCAATGGCGACATGCGTTCCATCTTTTAACTTAAAATCTTGTAATAAGGCTGATTGCCTGTCATATGCCGGCTACACCCGCTATCCACATACCAAGTATTGATTGGTCTTCTCGGGCGAACCTGCAAAACAAAACAATTTAAGTTGAATTATCTACCCAAGCCAAAATGGTCTTGGGTTTTCCAAACTTTTCAACAATAGTAAATTGTTTAAAGTGAAGTTTGTTGACATCAGGTTTATTTTATGAATTTACCAATTCTGTTATTTGTAACAAAATTATGCTTGTTTGGAAAATTCATGCTTTTTGACTGACCATTGTTTGAAAATCTTTTATTTTCAAAACTTTTGTTATTAATTCTCACTAACCTTGGAATGAAAGTATTTTTTAAGTCTCACTGAATTATTTCTTTTGAAAGTGTTCAAACCTAAGGAGGGTTGGTGTGTTAATCTTTGAAAATCAACATTTTGGTTTCTTTATATTGCGGATTAACATAACCTTTGCTTACTGTTGAGGTGGCAAATCCTCTCCTCTGTGAATTCTTTCTAAAGTAACAATCTTTAGTGTTGTGAGTTTGCTCATCACAGTAGGTACAGTATTTGTTAAAATAACACTCTGAAGTTGAGTGATTTCTCATATCGCAAATGTGACAGTATTTGTTAAAAAACATTCAGATGTTTTATGATTATACATGTCACATATGTTACAATACCTCTGTGGAGTCTTGAATAATTGCTTATTACCTTTGACGTTGACGCAACATTAGAATACTTGTTACTTTTAGGTGTCAAAGAGTTAATTTGTTGTTTTTGATTTGAAGATTATGCTTTTGATTTGAACCACTTTTCTTTTGCACAATTTGTTTTTGTTTTTGAACATGAATTTCATTCTTGTTTTCCTTAGATACAAACCTTTTAGCTACACGGAAGTCTTAGAATCTGAACCCGTTTTCAGATTAGAGGTTGATTTGTTCTTAGGATTTTCTTTAACATCTTGAATGGAGTTCATATTCAACAAACCAGCAGATACAAATTTAATTGACTTTAATTTTGTTGCTTGATTTGTTTCTTTTGTCTGATTTTCCTGAATTTTTATTTGTTCATTTTTAGCTTTATTTATCTTTCTTCTTCTTCTCTGGTTCCTTGATTTTGTAGAACCAGTTTTTGGTTTAGATTTAATATCCTCAGTTGAAGATTCTTTTTCACGTTCTTTCTTTTTCTGGTCTTTTTGCCATTTAATGAATTCTGGATTATTTAGACAAAATGAATTTGAATCTTCTGATGTTTCTTCATTATTTTTGTTTTGAAAATCTGAGTTTTGGTTATTAGTTATAATATTCACTTCCTCCAAAACCGACTCTTTAGGAACAAAAACTTTCTTTGTTTTAGGCTTCGGTTCATAAGATTTTACTTTAACAGGATGACCATTTTTTATCTTTTCGTTATCTTTTTCTTCGAAAATTTCCACATTTGTTTTCTCTTCTTCAGCATCAGACATCTTGGTCTTGTTTTGAAAAGCTTTTAATTTTGCCTTGTTTTCTAGAGAGTGATCATGAGTGTTAAAATTTTCTGGTAAGGTATTTGTTATTGATTCAGGCATCGTTCATGAGTGAAACCCAATCCTGTCTTTTGTTTTTGTTCATTTACCAGCTTTTCCACAATGGTTTTAGAACTTTTAACTTTGGCGAGATCAACTTGAGTTGCTGCATGAGCTATCTTCTCCAGTTCAAGATTTTTTGTCATCTCTTCAAGTTGTTTTGATACAATTTCAAGTTCTCTTAGAGTTTTGTTCCAAGAATTTTGAAGAGAGATAATCTTTTTGTCAGATACTTTATGATCATTTTTAAGTTTGGTATGCATTAGTTCTTCTTGCTTATGTTTTTCACAAATCTTGTAAGAATAATTTCTGTAGTATTCTACATGCTCGAAGCAAGACTTTATGCATAATTTTTCTTTGACTTCTGATGGAATTTCAGAATATTTAGAGGAGAAGTTTCAGAGTTAGAGCTTTCAACCTTTGGTTGATCAGATTTTGCCATCAATGCAACTTCCTCTGAATCTTCCTTAGGATCAGACTTGTCACTCCAGTCATAATCCTCTTCCTCGTTCTCAGAGTTTCCATCATCTTTTGGATCATTAAATTCAGACCAATCTTCTTTTGTATTTCTGTAACAAGAGATAAATTGGAGGTTAAATCAGCAGTAAATTGCTCAGCGTATGCACTCCAATCATAACCATCTTTAATATTAACAACAAGGGCTTTCTTGGGCTCCTCTGATGATTTAGAAACATCTTTCAATTCTGGAATTGGTAGGCTTTGATAAGGTTTCTGAAATGTCTTCTGTGAAGATTGCTGAAACCTTTGATTACTTGAGCTTGATTGGCCATTTCCTCCTTTATTCCTTGGAGCTTTGCACTCTCTAGAGAAGTGACCATAGCTGTTACAGTTGAAACACCTAGATTTGGACTTATCAAAACCAACAGACTTGTTTGCACTCGACTTGTAGTTTCTGTTGACATACGAGTGTTTTGAATCCTGTAAGCTATCATAACCATTTGGCAGTTGAGATCCATTTCTTCTACATCGTCTGGATCCATTTCAAACAAATCCTGCAAAACAAGATCAAGTTGAGTTAGATGACTACCTTGATTAGCTTGAAAGCTTGCCATAAATGCAGTGAAAGCAGTTTTAGACTCTTCATCCTGTAATAGGATGTTTGTTACATCGTTAACTTTGTTAGTTTTAGTAGATTTAGCAGATGGAGTCTCTGCTTGAGATTTAGAACTACGCCAACAATAGATAACCCTCATCTTCTGGTGAAGTTTCATTCTTAGCCATGAATACATTCTCCACAGTACTTGCTAGAGAAGCAACATATTTATATTGTGACATCGAAGCTGGTCTGTCATTGTTTCTAGAACTTTCATCAATTTCAACAGATTCTATTTTAGCAATCAAGAGATCAAGATCCATTGGGAATTTCTCAGTATGCTTTAACAGAGTCACTGTTTGCTTCCATGAAGATAAGAGAGCATTGAGAAGCCTGTAGTTAAGATCTTTTAAATCATTCTTGATGCCTGCAGCCGACATCTCAGTAGTTAGTTGATCAAATCTGTTCATCATCTGATTTATTGTTTCACCAGATAAATGTTCAAAAAGTTATGATTGTCTCTTTAACTTTTGCTTTTTCAGATCCTGGATCTCCTTTTCACCTTCACATATTATTTTCAATGCCTAATACATGGTGTATCCTGTCTGATAAACATCAAGCCTTGTAAGGACTTCAAGTGGTAGTCCTTTGCACATCAAAGAATAAGCTTTTATATCATTTTTAACTTTCCTGAGATCATCACCCTGTAATCCATCTTCAGTATATGGTTCCTGAGATTCTTTGGTGTAAACAAAACCTCTATTAGGACCATCTGAAGTTATAGGAATATGAGGTCCTTTTTCTATTGATTTTCATAGATCAGTATCAATAGAATTCAAGTGATGTTTTAATCTCAGTGACCAATTCTTGAAATCTGCTCTATTCTTCAGCTTGGGAACTCTGTTTTCTGAGTCTTCTGATTTTACCATTTTTAGTTTTTGATTTTTAAAAGAATTGTTTTTTGTTGTTTTTAATGTTTTGAATTAAAAAATAAATTAAAAATATTTTTGGATTTTTTTTTTAAGTTTCTGAAAAATTTCAAAAATTTTCTAAGTGTTAAAGCTGATGCGTCCAATTAGTGGTAAAACGCCCAAACAGTTGTACTTCCTTTGACTTTGACATTGAAACGTCTAAGGGATTGCCTTAGAAAAATTCCAAAACGCCCAAGTTGAAAAACGTCTGAACAGTATCAAAACGCCTGAACAATTGTCAGACGCCTGGTTGGTAAAATGCCCAAATAGTTCAAAAATGACTCAACAGTTGTAAAACGCCTGGAATTCGTTGGATTCTGTATTCTGTCTAATTTCCAAAGTGTCTCAACAGTTGAAATGTGTCCTAACAGTAGAAAAAACGCCTAACTGAAAAACACCCAAACAGTGGAAAAACTCCTAAACAGTTGTTATGCGCCTAACACTTATGCAATTTTCAGCAGTGTTTTTGACATAATGCGCCACATTCATCAGTTTCATGCGAACTTAAATTTTCTGAATTCCTTTAAAACTTGATTAATTGATCTGAAATCCTCAAATTATGTAGGAAATTGATCAATAATCAATCCTTCAACTTCAATTTCTTCAATTAACAACCAAAAGTGATCTTTTGATTCAAGAACAGGTTCGACAAATGAAGAACAGGTTCGAAGAGCTTTTTGCACAAATTCACTGATTTGAACGAATTGTACTGCTAATTGTGAATCAAATCATGTTCCTGATGATGAAACACAACTGAATTCAACAATTATACGACTGAATTGTTTATCAATCACAGATTCAAGTGATTTTGAGAGTTCGACAGTTGAAGAACTTCAATCACTGAACCGAAAGCTCTGATACCATTTGATGAGCTCAAAATGGATCGATCTGTGATAATATATGAACACAATTCAATGTAAAACACACAAGTATTCAATTCAACACAAGCAAATCAACAAAAAATTCATAGAGTTTTCATTGATTAGCATATAGAAGAATACAAAGTGTAGCAAACAGTTACAAAGCTTATCAATCACTCTAAAGCTTAAAACTTACCTACATAAAACATATCGATGCTATATATACTAATCAAGAAAACAAAGGAACATATTTACATAAAAGTCCCTATACTATGACAAAAATATAAAAAGACATACAAAGACTAAATGTTAATCTTCAAAGAAGCATCTACACGTTTTGTAAATAACCCAAAGAAAACAATTTTTGAACAAAGCATGCTTGACATGTGCGTGCTCCTATGGGCAGCTGCTAGAAACAACCTGAGAAAAGCATACTAAAAGTGTCAACATGATATTTGGTGAGTTCAAGATTTTGTAATCAATCATAAGCAGTAGCGTTAGTAAAATCATAAACAACTGCATTGAAATAGATAGCTAGTCTAATTTCATTAGTAAAGAGCAATAGTGATTTCATGATCGAAGCTGACTATGTTTGTCTGTTTGCCTCCCACCACGACATACCAGGTCGTGACGCTGTTAGTAGTTTATGACAATATTGCACCCGTGGACTTCTGGTCACCCGGGTGGGGCTTATCAGACCTAGAAGTACTACCCAAAATTTCCCGCTAGATTCCTTAATTAACGATTCAAAAGTGTGATGACTTGCTATGGTATAACCCACTATGTCTTACCAAACACATGTTATATCAGTAAAGCATTTTAAAAACAAGTATGCTTTCTACCCCAAAAAGAGAAGTAGTAAAAGTGGGGCATTGAACTCACCTGGTGTGTAAACGAATGATTGTAAAAGCTAATGATGAGTGGAAAGACAACCCTTCAAAGGTTACCTAGAACACACAGGTACATAAGTACGTATACAAAGAAAACTTAACAACCCTAAGTGCTCAATAACCACATTGACCCAAGGTTTTGGAAAACAAGACTCATTTGACCAAGTTGACCCGTTTGATCCGTTTGTGACATGTCAAGTTAAATTATTGTTTGATCAAGTACAACAATTCATCATACATGATTATCACACATGTTATTCACGTATGTAATATTACAAACCCTTAAGTGCTATAAAGCTCATCAGACACCATCTATTATCATGTATATTCCATAAAAGCCTAAATTTCCAAAGTTGTGCATCAAGTATTCATACAACCCAAACAACATAATCTACCACCTTAGACATCCTTAACAACATTCTAACATGATCCTAATATCATAAACATGCTCAATTAACAATATCCAATGAACTACATAAATAAAGTTTCCCTTTCGGGAAAGTAACACCCAAAACCAAATCTAACATCCAATTCATTCAAAAGTTCATCAACTTTATGCCTAATTAAGTTCATAACAATCATCTAAACATGATAAACATCATCAATTCATCATAATTCATCAATCTCATGCATAAAAGTTACTATTAATAGTAAGGTATGAACAACCACTCAATTTCAATCATAGGTTCATTAATATTACACCTAATCTTGTTCATAGCATCCATAATCATCTATTTAACATCAACAATTCATCAAAACATGAATTCTCATGAAGAAAAGTTTCTACTTTTGGCAATCTATGAACTAGATAACAAAATCATGGATTTCTTGCACAATCTACATAGATTAATATTCATACAACATAACTAAAATTATAGCATCATCAAACCAACATCAATTTCTACTTATACCATGAAAATCGAACTAGGGTTCGGCCAAAATCAAAAACCCATGAAAACCAATCAAAATCTAACCTTTAATCGCGTAGAAATCAAGAATTGATGCTTGCTAACTTGTTGTAATGCTTGAATCACACTAAAAATTGATGCTTGTGCTTGTTCTCGGTCGAATTCGCAAGGGAGAAGGGAGGGGGAAGAGGTTACGGCCGAATGGGGGGGGGGGTTAGGGGCTAGGGTTGGGGTTTTACCAAATTTAAGTTTTGTAGTTTTTACAAATTAATCCCTCCTTGATCACATTTTATAAAAACTTAATCTCTTTAACATTTTAAACAACTTTCATTAAAAAATACAAGTATTATTAGTCCACAATAATAATCATATATATTTTCCACTAATCACACAACACATGAAATAAATATAACATGTTGGCACGTACAAGATAAAATTCACAAATAATATTTAAAATCTCTAAATCACATAACCACAAATTAATAATCAACATTATTAATCAAGTTATTATCTAATAATCATTGTTAATTATTATTAAGTCACCAACTGTGAATCCAAGGATCGCAATCAAGAATTATCAGTGTTAGATTGTTTTCAAATTAATGATCGCGGAATTACCATTAATCGTTGTTTAATTGATTAATTAATAAATATCGATGCCAGAGAAAATAAACAATAAATGAACAAATGATATCAACAATATGCAAGAATAATGTTTTGAATCAAACGTAATTCATTAAAACTGATTTATGATTACAAAGAATCAATTAATAATTGCTAACAAAATTCTATGCTATGATTGTGTTTAGAATTTTTGGTGTGTTGATGTGACGGCTGCTAGGGTTTGTCTTGATCGTGCGAAACGATGTGATGGTATTTTTGTCGCCGTCTCTTCTTCTTTTTTTCTGATGTGAAACCTAGGACTCATATTTATAGACACGCGTGTTTCTGTTAAGGAAATAGCGAATCTCTTGGAGTCTGTGATTGACTTGTTGACTTGTTGACTTGAAACACTTGTATGATACAAGTACGTGTCTGGTTCTTCCGCAACTACTTTATTCTTCCGCAACTACTTTGTTCTTCCGAAGGAACTTTGTTCTTTAGAAGGTACTTCACTTCAGTTTCTTCATGTGTGGTGTTTGTTCATCAGTGAATACCCATATTCATCCGTAGAAGATCTTCGGATGAATGTCTTGTAAGAAAGATATCTACGGAAGAACAAAAATGTTCATCCGTAGATGTTTCTTACACTTAGTCAATTTCAGAAATTGACCAAGTATAATGTTTGTACCTGCAATCATACACATAAATCATCACACACATGGGTTAACCTATATACATAATGAATTACACATATTCATTACATGTATTGATTAAAGTTCTAAGCCTATACAAAATGATCTAGACCTATTATTTCTAGATCTAACAATACTCCCCCTTAGGCTTAGAAACTTGTAATCAGTTCTTCAAAGCTGAAAGCTTCTTCACTCTTGCTATAATTTTGTTATAGAAGTATAAGACAGCAGTCTTCTGATCATCATACTTGTAGTTGATCTTCATTTTGCTAATCTTTTGTAATGTTTCAAAACTGAGACCCAGAACATCTTTTTCAGTTGTAAGAGTTTCCAAAACATTATTGTTGTGGACTATCTCTAACTCATCTTGCTCTGAGATCCTCAGCTCACTCACTGCTTTGATGATTGATCCTCTCAAAATCCTGAATCTGAAATCAAGTTTATGAGATTGTTTGATGTTTTGATGTGGTAATTTGAATGTTTGAACAAAGGAGGGAGAGATTTTGACAAACGTTTTTCTTTTAGGTCAGAGTTCTCTAAAAGAGTGAATAATGAACAATAAGGTCAAAAACATCATTTATGCTCCCTCGGACACATTAATTTCATTTATTTTACTTTCGTAGAATTTATTTATTCCGCAGATTTCTGTTCTTCTGCAGGACATCTACGGATGCTTAACATCTGCGAATGCCTAACTATCAAGAAATGAAATATAATTTGAAGTATACTTGATTATCCATAGATTACCACTCTATGAACATAGATTATACTTTTAAAATATTAACACCATCGTAGTTTAGCAATCTACGGATGGGCATATTCTACTTGATTAAGTTTCACACTGCAGCTTCTACTGATGCTTAGAGAGCACTGTTTGAAACTTCTTTTGATTGTATGGTCCTAATCAACTGATAGAACTATTTATTGCTATTGGACCTTGTTGACTTTGTTTTCATGACAATTTGTGCACACGAAATATAATTTGAAAAACTTCATGTATCCTTCAGCCAAGTTAGTGCTTAAGTTCTAATTCCTTCATTTGAATTTAGATCATTGAATTCAGGTTTTATGTTTCATGTATTAAATACTCCCCCTAAATTTGTGATTAATGATAAAGTGTTGCATTCATCATAAATTTATGAAGTAAATAGCATGAAAGGTACATGACTGTCCAAAGATTACACACAATAAATAAACTAAAAGTAACAAAATTGAATTAAATATATGTACATGCATATAAACACATATAATGGGATCATACTATGACACTAAACTTCTTCCTGATTGAGTTGATTGTTGAAATGTGACCTGATTCTAGTCCTGATTGCAAGTATGTTTATCCACTTAAATCCAAACAAGAGTATGGAATCAACTAGACATGTTGTTTATCATGTTTTCATGTTTATTAGTGGTAAACTGTTATGGGCTACACATTCAATTCACATCAGAGTTTGTCCTCCGTTTGTGAGTCAATTCATCACTTTTTCACACTTAGAAACTATGTACATTAAGTTATTTGAGACATATGAGTTGTCTCATAAATGCTTTGCTACAAAAGCTCTTATGTAAATATACAGTTGATCACGATGGATTTTTTGAGAGCTTAGATATGATCATCATCAGGTCACCAGGTCTTTACTTACGTAAAACAGAGGTGCCTTTAACCCAGGTCTTTGTTTACACAAAATAGAGGGATGATGAGGATCATGATCTTTTCACCAGTTGAATACATATGTATCTCATGGTGTTCATAAACCCAGGTCTTTGTTCACACAAAACAGAGGGAATATGATTTGCAAAGATAGAAGTTATAAAGTGTTTTACATAGTGTGCTTAGGTGAATGAATTGATCACATCAGGATAAGACTTACTTGCTTGATCCTTAAATGAAGTTTCCCACAAACAGTCACCTATTCATTATGTTAAGCATGCTCTTAGTATAAGCTTCACTCAAGTCGAATCTACTTACATATCAAAGAACTTTTGATCAGTTTTTAAAGAAATTTAAGAACTCAGGAAGCAAGCAAAGGCACAGTGTACTATCATTTCCCAAACATATATCATGCAGAAATAGAAGACACAATAAATAAAGACAATATTTTGAATTTTGTATGTTTTTCAGAATGTTTTTTTATTACTATTTACAAGGGCAGACACATGCTTTTTTTGTTAATGATGATTAATCTAAGTTAATCATGCCTAAAGACTCAATTAGAAAATTAAATCTAACCTAATCAAAGGCCTTAGTGAATAGATCAGCAAGCTGATTTGTTGTATCCACTTTGATTAACTTGATTAAACCTTTTTCTGAGCAATCTCTCAGAAAATGATATCTGATTTCAATATGCTTTGTTTTACTATGTTGAACTGGATTAGCAGTGATAAACATAGCAGCTGAATTGTCAATATAAATTGGAGTTGAAGGAAATTGTAACCATAATCAAGTAATTAGTTTTGCAACCAAAAGACTTGAGAGCAACCAGCTAAAGCAGCTATGAACTCAGCCTCAGCTATGGATACAGATACATTTGTTTGCTTTTTGCACTGCCATGAAACAAGTCTTGGTCCTAAAAATTGACATCCATTAGTTTTGGATTTTCTATTGTTGATGCATCCTTCATAGTCACTGTCTGAATAACAGTAGAGAGAGAAGTGTCTATCTTTTGGATACCATAGACCAAGGGTTGGTTTCCCTTTGAGATATCTGAAAATCCTCTTCACAGCATTCAGATGGGACTCTTTTAGATCTGATTGGTACCTAGCACAAACACATACAGCAAACATTATGTCAGGTCTGCTGGTAGTTAAATACATAAGAGATCCTATCATTGATCTATATAATCTTTGATCAATAGATTTTCCTGTAGGACCAGGTACAATTTTATCAATTGTTGAAGCAGGTGTTTTGCATGAAGATGTATTATCAAGATTGTACTTCTTCAATATTTGATGAATATACTTTTCTTGATTGATGAATATGCCATCTGTTTTCTGATGAACTTGTAGTCCAAGAAAGAAATTAATCAGGATCTTCAAAAACCTGGAGGTTGAGCTACATACACTTCCTCATCAATTTTCCCATATAAAAAGGCACACTTCACATCCATTTGATAAACAATGAACTTCTTATATGATGCATAGGCTAGGAATACTCTAATGGCTTCAATTCTTGCAACTGGTGCAAAAACTTCATCATAGTCTATCACTTCTTCTTGAGTATATCCTTGAGCAATCAGCCTAGCTTTTTTCTCACAATGATACCTCTGTCATCTAGTTTATATTTGATAACCACCTTGTGCCAATTGGATGTTGGCCTTCAGGAAGATCAACTAGATTCCAGACCTTTTGCTTTCTGAATTGTTGAAGTTCTTCTTGCATGGCTTCAATCCAGCTATTATCTTTTAGTGCAGTTGTAATGTTTGGAGGAACCACTTGTGAAAGAAAACAAGTGAAAGACAGATGTTTGCAGCTCCCCTTGGCTTCTTATGGTTCTTTCATTGAGATCTCCAATGATGTTATTTATTGGATGAGTCTATGAATTCTTGTTGTTGGAATGGACTCAACTGGAATAGGAATAGATGATTCCAAGTTAGTCATATGCATTGATGCAGATATATCCAGCTGAGATGATGAATTTATGAAGTAATCAAATTGATCATCATTGGAAGCTGAATGATTTTCATTTTGTACATCAGCTGCATTGCGAGTGCCATCCGCAGGAGTTATAGGAACATCTACGGATGTTTTGTGCTTCTGCAGGAGTTACAGGAACATCTACGGATGTATTTTGTTGACTTGCTGACAATGACTCTTTGGAATGCAATGGACCATCTCCAATATGTGGAACATCTACTGATGTGAATGGAACATCAGCTGATCCAATATTCACATCTCCGGATGTAGGACACTCATCTGCGGATGCAGAGTCAGTAGCTGCTGATGAAGTGTTTGCATCTGAGGATGTAGATCCATTTGCTTGGTATTATGCTGCATTATTGACATTATTTGGTGTTCCTTGTTCCATGATACTAGAAGTTTGTATTCTTGGAGGATCAACAGATAATGACACTTCATTCATGTTTGGAGGAACAAATGGATAGCATGTATCCTCAGTACCTGCAGCATTCAAATAACCAAATTTAAATGAGTTTGTGAGTGCATCTATATCAAACAACCATGATGATCCTTTTACAGATTTAGGAAATAAGGATTCATCAAAGGACACATTAGGAGTTTCTTCCACAATGTTTTGTTATGGAATGTAAATCATATATGATTTAGATGTTGAAGAATATCCAATAAAGAAGCCATCATAGGCTTTCTCTGAAAATTTTCCCAATTGTTCTTTTGTGTTTAAAACAGATACATGACACCCAAAAGCTCTAAGATATCCTATGTAAGTTTTTCTTTTAAATAAAAGCTCATAAGGTGTTTTATTGTGTTCTTTGACAATTAATGTCCTGTTTTGAACATTGCATGTTGTGTTCACTGCTTCAGCCTAAAAGGTGATTGGCAATTATGAATCAGCTAGCATTGTTCTTGTTGCTTCAATGAGAGTTCTGTTTCTTCTTTCAGCAATTCCATTTTGTTGTGGAGTTCTTGGAGCACTGAATTGCCTTGCTATGCCTTTATTCCTGCAAAATGAATCTAAGACAGTATTAACAAATTCAGTTCATTGTCACTCCTAAAAATTTTAACTTTTAAATCAAGTTGATTCTCAATCTTTGTGACAAACTCCATTAATGTTTCTGATGTTTCACTCTTTTGTTTTAAAAAAAGACCCATGTGAATCTAGTGAAATCATCCACAACCACTAAACAATATTGCCTTTTTCCAATGCTCATCACATTAGTTGGACCAAAAAGATCCATGTGAAGCAATTTGAGTGGTGTAGTGTTGTATTTATTATTTTGGATTTATGTGACACTCTATATGTTTTCCTTTATAACATGAAGGACAATGGTTTGAAAAAGAAAATTCTTTCTTTGGCAATCCAATGACCAAGTCATTTTTCACCAATTTATTCATGTTCTTCAAGTTGGAATGAACAAGCCTTCTATGCCATAACTGAGATTCATCTTCTGATGACTTAGATAGCAGGCATGTTTCATTGTTTGTGAGTGTTGTATTATTCATATCCAAAATATATGTGTTTCCTTTTCTTGATGCTTTAAGAAGGATCCAATCTTCTGGAACTGCAAAACCTGGTTTAAGAATGTAACAATTAGTGTTATCAAATAATGTGATATATATTTTATCACAAATTTGAGATACACTCAATAAATTATATTGCAAATTTTCACAATAATTTACTTTCTCAAATTTGAGCACACCATTAGTTACCATTCCTTCACCAACTATTTTACCTCCCTTCTTATCCCCATCAAATGCCACATAAGAAGCATTTTTATGTTTGAAGTCATGGAGAAGAGAACAGTTTCCTGTCATATGTCTGGAACAACCACTGTCAACATATCACTTGTTGTCAGCTCTCTAAGATTGTTCCTGCACAATTAAAGAAATCAATTAGATTTGGAAACCCAAGTCTTAATGATCTGGGTGATCCTGTGGAGTCTAAAATTTTAACTTCCTTATGAATGAGTCTTGAAGATTTAGTATTAATTTTAGATTCAATTGATTCATTGTGTGTTGTTTGTGGTGAGGATGATTCTGTTGATGAGGAACTTGTTGAATTTGTTCTGATTTTTCAAACTCTTCCTCAAGGATCTTCTCTTTCTTTGTTTGCTGTTTTGACTTTGATGATGATCCTTGATTGTTGAAAGTTTCATCATCCTTTGATTTTGAATGTGAAACATGAGTTCCTTTTTCAAAATTATCAAAGAAAGTATCATTAGCATTTGACTTCTTATTGTTCAAATCCACCTTTTTGTGAGGTGTCTTTGATTGTTGAGGAGTCTTTGATTTCTGTTCAGGTTGTCTTTTCTTCAAAGGTTCACTATCAACTGATGATTTCTCTTGTGGTTTTGTCACCTTTTGTTTTGTTTTTGTTTTTTCTTTAATCTAGAATCTTTTTGATCTTCACTTGATTGAGATTCTGATTCATCCTTCTCAGGTTGTTTCTTCTTTGTGCTCTTTGTCTTGTTCTTTTTGTTAAAATAACATTCCTGAGTGGAATGGTTATTTTTGTTACAAATAGCACAATGTTTGTTGAAGTAACAGTCTGAAGTCATGTGATTGTTCATATTGCAGATGGAGCAATAGCTGTTGAAGTAACAGTCTTCAATGTTGTGATTTTTCATGTCACACCATTTGCAATACTTTTCTTCTGACTCATTATCAGACTCAATCAATTTCTTCTTCTTTTGCTGTCTTTGAGTCTTCAATTCCTTCTCAAACTTTACTGAAGCTGACTCCTTTCCTTTTCCTGACATGATGTCAAAGGTTCATGTTTATCAGCTGAAGTTTGTTGGTTTGAGATCACACCTTTTTGAGTTTTCTTGTTGGTTGTTTCTTTTGCCTTCCGCAGATCATCTACTGATTCAATAGATTTGTTTTTCTGTAGATCTGCTACTGAAGGATGTTTCTTCTTCTGGAGTTCTGCTGATACTTGCTTCTTTTCTATTTCTAAGGAAGATTTTTGTACTTCAGTAGATGTACACTTCTCAATCACTTCAGTTGAAGGTTTTGTTGTTGATGAAGTACTTGAAGACCTTCATTTAGCTGAGCTATTCTCTTGCAAATAGTCTTCAACATGTTTCTTTGCTTTGGAGGATATGGCAACTTTGTTTGCTCAAGTACTTTAGGAATGATTGTTTCAACTGAAACATTCTTACCAATGTTCAGTTGATCCGCAGAGTTATCATCATGTTCATCAGAATCATCCAAGTCATCACATCCATCAAAGTCAAATTCTGATTCATTTTATTTGATGTTATCTGATTCAGAAGACTCAGGTTTACTCACCTCAAATTCATTGTTATTAACTTGTTCAGTACATTTTGTTTCAAACTTGGTGCATGGCATAAAATGATTTGACAAGCTATTTGTCATTGATTCAGGTAAAGTTGTATAGTTATCATTCAAAGGAGGTGCAACAGCATTATATCCCAACCCATACCTGTTTTTTGATTCAATATGAGAATTCAATAATTTCTCATATTGCTGAGATGAAAGTTGAAACTTCTGAAGTTTCACTTCAGTTGATGCATGATCAGCCATGGATTTAGTTAAGGAAGTGGTCAGATGCTCAACTTGGGCTTTTAAGCTGTAATTTTCTGAAACAAATTTATCTAAATCTTTTTGTAAAGAATTAATTTTGAATTGATATAATTTATGCTCTCTTACATGAGATTCATTCAAAATCATTATTTCTTTGACTTTATCAGCCAGTTGTTGAGCATGGACTCCATATCTTTCAACTTCCTCAACACACACTGATGAACACAATCTATCTCTTACCTCTCTAGCCATAGGTTGAACTTTGTTCTCCATATGGGCCATTAAAGCTTGATTTTCTTCCAAAACTTCCTTCTCATACATGCTCCAGTCACAGGTTCCATCTTGGAGAATGGTTAGCCCAGTTTCTTTAGAATTACTAGGTCCTGCTGATGCATTTATGGCTGGTGGGGATGAGTTGGTTAGCTGTGGTTGTCTATAAGATCTCTGAGATGTTGTTGTTTGATGAGATTGATGCTGATGAGACTGATATTGCTGATGAGACTGATATTGCTGTTGTTGTCTCATGTCAGGATTTGATTGTTGATTACATTCTCTTGAGAAGTGCCCATAGAGATTGCATTTGAAACATCTTACCTTTGCTTATCAACACCAATCTTTGATGTTTTTCTTGCTGTAGCCAAATTTTTGTTTCTTCTCAAGTATTATTTGGCTTTATAAGCAATCATTGCCATTTGCCATTGAAGACCATCTCCTCTACTACATCTGGATGTAGTTCTTCCAAGTCTTGTTGGCAGATATTTGCAGGTGTTAAGGTGCTTCCCAAGTAGGCTTGAAAACTTGAACTAAAAGCTACAAATGCTACTTTTTGTTCTTCAGAATCCAGAATCACAGTAATGGGCTCTGCTTGGTTGTTGTTTGTTGAAGACTTTACTACTGATGTAGATGCATCTTTTCTATCATTAGGTCTTCCTTTTTATTTTCCTGATTTACTTTGAGAAATATTTCTTTGAAGGCTTTGATGCATAAAAGCTCACTTCTTCTTCATCTTCACTCAAAGTACAAGAGTTGTCAATATCATTGTTAGAGATAAAAGCACTTCCAGCACTTTTGGTTTCTTTAAAATGATAAGGTGTGACATGTGTTCTCACACTCTTGTTTCTTGATTTTTCATCCATTTCAAGAGCCTCAACTTTAGCTACTAATGTATCTAAGCCAGTTGCTTTGAGATCAATGGTGTTCTTGAACATGGACATAGTTTGCTTCCAACTTTCAGGCAATGTATGGAGCATCTTTTTGTTCAATTCGTCATTTGTATACTTCAACTCCATGATGTTCATCTCGGTTACCAATTGCATAAACCTATGAAGTTGTGAGGAATTGATTCACCCTCAATATGATGAAATGTTTCATATTATGAGCGAAGTGTGTCTTCCTAATGCTTCTGATTTCATCACTCCCTTCACAAAGAGTATGAAGTATCACCCACAAGGAATTTGCTATTTTATAATTCTCACACCTGATTAGTATTTCTTCAGGTAAAGCCATACTGAGCAAACTCTATGCTCTAATATCAACTTTAACCTTTTTAACATCATCAGGTGACGAATCTTTTGTACTTATGGGTTGATGTCATTGTAATCCGGCCTAAGGGTGGGTGGAATATAAGGACCTTTAGTTATTGATACCCATAAGTCAGAATCAGTGTAGTTCACATGATTTCTAAACTTGATCTTCCAGGACTTAAAGTCTGCTTTTGTTTCCAACTTTGGAGGCTGGTACGATGATCCACCGACAAAGCTACTCATTTTAGTCAAATATTGAAGTTTTAACTAAAACAAAGTTTCTTATGAACAGTTAATGAAAGTCAGTCAATAACACATATCTATGTTTCAATTAATTTGAATATAGATCAATGTTAACCGAGCAATGTAACAATACTCGCTGAAAGACAAATCACTGAATTATTGAATTTTAAATCTTCACACCAAATTACTTTTGCTTAAAAACTATAGATCTAGTCAGAAAACTGATAGATCTATTCAATTAAACAATTCTAACACCGATAGATCAATCGATCTAGATCAATGAGCACTTGGCTCTGATACCACCTGTGAATCCTAGGATCGCAATCAGGAATTATCAGTGTTAGATTGGTTTCAAATTAATAATCACGGAATTACCATTAATCGTTGTTTAATGGATTAATTAATAAATATCGATGCCTGAGAAAATAAACAATAAATGCACAAACGATATCAACAATATGCAAGAATAATGTTTTGAATCAAACGTAATCATTAAAACTGATTAATGATTACAAAGAATCAATTAAAAATTGCTAACAAAATTCTATGCTATGATTGTGTTTATGATTTTTGGTGGTGTTGATGTGACGGCTGCTAGGGTTTGTGTTGATCGTGCGAAACGATGTGATGGTATTTTGTCACCGTCTCTTCTTCTTTTTTTCTGATCTGAAACCTAGGACTCATATTTATAGACATGCGTGTTTCTGTTAAGGAAACAACGAATCTCTTGGAGTCTGTGATTGACTTGTTGACTTGTTGACTTGAAACACTTGTATGATACAAGTACGTGTCTAGTTCTTCCGCAGCTACTTTGTTCTTCCGCAGCTACTTTGTTCTTCCGAAGGTACTTCACTTCAGTTTCTTCATGTGTGGTGTTTGTTCATCAGTGAATACCCATATTCATCCGTAGAAGATCTTCGGATGAATGTCTTGTAAGAAAGATATCTACGGAAGAACAAAACTGTTCATCCGTAGATGTTTCTTACACTTAGTCAATTTCAGATATTGACCAAGTATAATGATTGTACCCGCAATCATACACATAAATCAACGCACATATGGGTTAACCTATATACATAATGAATTACAAATATTCATTACATGTATTGATTAAAGTTCTAAGCCTATACAAAATGATCTAGACCTATTATTCCAAGATCTAACACTAACATTCAATGACAACTAGTGTGTGCTCAAGACACATGTATGCAAGACCTAACGGAACTAGCGAAGTTTTGTTACAGAAAATTACCGGATGTCACGTGAAGGCTTAAGGCTGGTTGGGTTGTGAGCTCATCAGGCTGAGCATGAGGAACCTCAGCACTGATCATTTGAGAGATGGGAGTGGTTTGCTCCTCAGGGGAAGTAGGAGCTCGAGTTTCCACTTCCTCCTACATGGTTGGTGATATGGGGGCCTGCACAAGCTGAATAGCATGTGCAGGGTTCGTTTGTTTTTTTCTCTGGTAGGTGATGGTTATTGTGGGCTGGATTTGTGGTTGGCAGGTGGAAGGTGTGGGTTCAACACTAGCTGGTGCTGTTAGGTTGCCACCTTGAGCAATGAGCTCAAAAATATTTGGGATTAGGGTTGTTTCTACCCGGAGAAGCCAACAGTTGGCTTCCTCATTATTTTAAAGATACCTGTCTTCATCTATCCCAGTTTTAGAATATTACCTGTTCCTCTCAACTGTGTGCCCAGTTGACAGTTGAGAATGTGCTAGACATATCTAGGAGACATGTAATACTCTAGGGAGTCAAAGTTAGTAAGCAAATTGGTATATACAAATTAATAATACTTGAACTTGCCCCCTGAACCATTCCATGGACTATGAAGGAGAGGTCTTCTGGAATCTGATCCCATCCTCCATGCTTGTTTGACAAGCTGTGTATGACAACATGGAGGAGGTACTTCAATTGGGATGAGACCTTCCCCTTGGTGAAGGTTTTGACTGAGAAGTTACCCTCATAGCCAATATGCGCAAATGAGTGGTTGACTGCAGCTTTGGGAAAGGACAAGTCACCTTCTACATCATCCAGCTGAAGATGTGTGTTTATGGTGGCCGGAGTGATGAAGATGTCCTCCCATGCATTGTGGCAGACAGTGCCTTCTCCACTTCCATGGTGACCTCTTCGTAGGTCCACGAGAACTCCAACAAGTGATCATCATAGAGAGGAGGATTAATGGTAAGGGAGGTGAAGTAGTTGGACAAAGAAAGGTAATGACAAACCTCTGAGAAACCTGGATCTTTCTCAGAGTCTAACAGAGCAACCTGATTATGTTGCCTGTGAAGATGCATGGAAAAATCGGGTTGGTTTCTACGGTCAAGGATGGCCATTTGAAGTAGCTTTGATGAAGGAATATAAGAACGAAGGTGGTTTGAGGGTGAAATTAGGTTAGAGAATTGCAGATGAAGAGGAGAGTGAGGAGAGGGGGGAACCGTTGTGAGAATATATATGAAATGGAGTTTAGACAAAGTTAAAGAAAAAGGATAAACTTTGAAATCAAATGTCGGTCCCACCTCTGAAAAAAGTGACCAAAAGGTAGTTTTCTTGGAAGTTGAAAATCTTCGAAGATAATTTATCTTTGGAAGTTTTAAGAAAAAGCTAACGAAGCCAATTTGGCTTCGAAAGATATTCTTAAGACTTGTGAAAATTTGCTTCGGAAGAATAATACTTAGAGAATTTTTCTTTCGACACATATTTGGTTTCGGAAGATATTAAGCCTTAAGACTTTTATTCTAAAGAGAATAAATCTTTCGAGACGTAATGCTTTCGGAAGATATTTGTCCTTCAAATACATGCAAGTACTTAGAAGCATATTTAATCTTCGGAAGATATTCTCAGTATTTCTTTCGAAGGTAAATCTTATAAGTAGTTATTTGATTTGAAGACATAAATTTCTTCCGAAGGCAACTTAAAATCTTTCGAAAGAAAATATGTTTTGAGAAATTTTCAAAAATCTAAGGAATATCATTAAAAAATTATTCTTCCAAAATAAACTGGGCTTATGAAATAGACAACTTAGGACACACAGGTTTCAGAAATAAAGTTGATTTAAGTTTTAAGAAATCTACTCAAAGTTAATCATCCCAATAGCTGATACAAGATATTTGAATTTTGTTCATCAAAGGCTTTAATGAACAGATTAGCATACTTTCATTTGTGTTAACTTTGACTACTTTGATTAATCCCTTCTCAAAGTTATCTCTAATCAAATGATACCTGATGTTGATGTGTTGGTCCTGGAGTGTTGCATAGGATTATCTGTAATAGAGATAGCACTGTTGTTGTCTATTTGGATGGGAGTCTCTTTGAAGTTGAATCTATAGTCCAGTATCTGATTCTTAATCCAAAGCACTTGAGCACAGCAGCTTGCAGTAGCAATCTATTAAGCTTCAACAGTTGATGCTGAGACACATGATTGTTTCTTGCATTTCCAAGAGACAATCCTTCCACCAAGGAATTGGCATCCCCCTGATGTAGACTTTGCAATGATGTTGCAGCCACCATAGTCACTAACTGTATAAGCTTACAGATTGAAATCAGAATTCTTTAGATACCAAAGGATAAGCTTGGGAGCACCTTTGAGATATCTAAGAATCCTCTTGATAGCAACCAGGTATGACATCTTGGGGTTTGCTTGATATCTTGCACAGATGCATGTGGCAAACATGATATCAGGCTGCCGGCTGTGAGATACATAAGAGACCCAATCATAGCCCTGTAAAGATGTTTATCCACACACTCCCTCTCAAGATCAGGTCCAAGGGAGTGGTTTCTGGCTATGGGTATCTTAGCAACCTTACAATCAGTCATGTTGAATCTTGTAAGTATGTCTGTACATACTTTGACTGACTTATCAAGATGCCATTCTCAACTTGCTTCACTTGAATTCCCAGAAAGAAATTGAGTTTTCCAATGGTATTCATTTCAAATCTATTCTTTATCAGCCTCTCAAAGTCTTTACAGAGCTTTGGATTAGTTGACCGAAGATAATGTCATCCACATATACTTGAACCAGCATTAAGTCATTCCCTGTTCCTTTGATGAAGAGAGTTCCATCTATAGTACCCCTTTGGTAACCGTGTTGACAGAGATAGTGTCTCATACCATTTTCTTGGAGCTTGGTGCAGTCCATAAAGAGCTTTATCAAACTTGCAGACATAATGAGGATAATCTGGGTCTACAAGCCAGGTGGTGTTTGACATACACCTCTTACCTCAATCACCCCATACAAAAAACACACTTGACATCAAGTTGGTAGACCTTGAAATCCTTGGATGCAACAAAAGCCAAGAATATTCTTATAGCTTCAAGTCTTGCCACAGGAGCAAAAACATCTGTGTAATCAAATCCCTCTTCTTGTGTATTCCCTTGAACAACTAGTCTTGCCTTATTCTTGATGACAAGTCCTCTATCATCTTTCTTGTTCCAAAAAACCCACTTGGTTCTAATGGTAGTCTTCCCATGAGGAGAGGACATAGGTTCCAAACCTTCAATCTTTTGAATTGAAGCAGCTCCTCTTGCATTGCTTTAACCCAGCTTCCATCTTTCAAAGCCTCATCAACTTTCTTTGGCTCTACTTGAGACAAGAAGCAAGAGTGTAGACAAACATTTTTGTCATAGGTTTGTCCTCTTGTTCTCACCCTGTATCAACATTTCCAATGATGTTTGTGTTAGGGTGTGAATTATGGATCCTTAGTTGAGTGATCATAGCAAGTTGATTTGAGAGATCTAAATTAGAGAAATTTCGATCTGGCAATGGAGTATCACCCACCACATCAGCACACTTATCAAGTGAGACTTGATCTAAGAGTGTGTGACATCATTGATGTTGTCTTCTATAGAGTGGTTAACAGCATCGAAATTTTAAGGCATCTCAAATCCCAGCACACTCAGATGTATCAGCTGAATTTGTCATGTTTGTGCTGATAGGATTTCATTTGCAGGGTTAGTTACCACTGGAGCTGAAGTAGTATTCTGCTTGGTCTTCTCAGCTCAAATCTTGGGTCAGGATCTTCTGTTGATATGTTACCTATAGATCCTAAAATATCCTCACAAGACTTGTTAAAACAGTTGGTAACTAAATCAAGATCAAATAGCCAATCTGGACCAGAACCATTCATACTGGGAGTGTGTTCATGGAAGATCACATTAGCTGACTCCTCAATTACTCTAGTTTGGAGATTGTATACTCTATAAGCCTTAGCTTAAGAAGAGTATCCAATAAAATGTCCATCATCTGATTTCTCAACAAACTTGGCTACTAATCTTTGGTATTCAAGATGGTGCATGGACATCCAATGACATGAGGAAACCAATGACTGGTCTCCTTTTGTACCACAACTCATAAAGAGTTTTACCATGAGTCTTAACTACTACAACTCTGTTTGCACATAGCAGGCTATGTTAATAGCATCTTCCCAGAAGGTGATGGGCAGTTTATAGTCAGACAACATGGTTCTTGTAGCCTCAATAAGTGTCCTGTTTCTACTCTTAGCAACACCATTTTGCTGAGGAGTCCTGTGAGCACTATACTGTCTTGTAATACCCTTTTCATCACAAAATGCATCAAGGATTTGTTCTTAAATTCTATTTCTTTATCACATCTTATGGTCTTGACCTTGTGATCATATTGATTCTCAATCTTTAGAATGAAATTCTCAAAATCTCAAGAGTCTCATCCTTAGTTCTACGGAAAAAGACCCAGGTGAATCTTGTAAAATCATCTGTGATCATTAAATAGTATGAGGTCCTTCCTAGACTCATTACACTGATGGGGCCAAAGAAATCCATATATAATAAGTGTAGGGGAGTAGTGATAGAGTTTCTTTCCTTTGGCTTGTAAGACACTTTGTGTTGCTTCCCTTTCAGGCATGTAACACAATGATCATCACTTGTAAACTCTTTCTTTGGCATTCCAGTTACGAAATCATTCTTTATTAATTTAATCATGTTTTTAAAGTTTACATGGCATATTCTTTTATGCCAGAGGAAAGACTCGTCATTATTTTCTTTGGATAGAAAGCAAGAAACTCTACTGAGGGAGATGCTTCCTGCAAGTCCATCTTGTACATGTTTCCTTTCCTAGGGGCTCTGAGCAGTATATGCTCTTGAGGAATGATCACCCCGGGCTTGAGAACAATGCACTCATGCTCAGTAAAGAGCATGTTGTGTCACTGATCACAAAATTAGGATACACTCAGTAGATTGTATCCAAGCTCATTAACAAAATTTACCTTCTCAACGGTTAGCTTACCATTTATGACCATGCCCCTTCTAGTGATGTAACCACCAGCATCTCCTCCAAAAGCAACTGGTCATCCATCAATTTTCTCAAAATTATGAAGCAAAGAACCATTGCCAGTCATGTGCCTTGAATAGCCACTATCATTGATCCACATATTTCCCTTGGTCTTTAGCTGTTCCTGCATATAAAGAAGTGGTTAGTTACACTTGGAAACAAGCCTAATTGGTCTTGGTCTTTTCAAAGTGATCTGAAGACAATATAACAGTAACAAATCCTATATTCAAGCTTTGAGGATCATTGTTGATGTTGATGAAGAACATTCAGTCACCAGGTCTTTCTTCATCTTCCACACCATCTTTGGAAGAATGGACTTCAGAAGATCTTGCTTTCACTACAGCATGCTTTAGTACTTCGGAAGCATTCTTTCTTCCAAGACCAAAATTTCTTCCGAAGGCAAGTTTGCACTTGTTTTCTTCTTCAGTTTGGAGCTTTTGAAAGAAACATATTTTCCTTCTAAAGCTTGCTTTTCCTTCTTCTTCTCAGAAGTTTTCTCTTTGATCATGTGGATGGTACTTATAGGATTGTAAATGCAATCCTTAGCCAAATGAGAAGTACTACCACACATGATACAGTCCATTTGCTTCCTTCTGAGAGTCTTTTTCTGAAAGGAAGACTGAACTTGATCACTTTCCTTCTCCATTTTCACCTTCACAGATGATGCAACATGCTTCTTAGTAAGAGGCTTGCTCTTGGAGCTAGATGGTTCAGGCTGTGTGGCAGTGGTACAACTAATCAGTCTTCTTCTCCTTGCTGAGATGATTTGAACCTGAACTAGAACTCCTGGTACTAGAGTTCATGGTTGGGTCTTCATCCTTCACCACTTCAAACCCTGCAAAGATAAATACTTGTTTCTGCTTAGAGTTAAAAGTGTCCTTGATTTCTTGAGCCTTCTTTGCCTTTATCATGGCTCTCCTGATCAAGTTATTTCTTAGGATGGTCCTCTTCACTCTTCTCAGACACATCCTTCACTATCTCCTTCTTATCCTCTTCAGCAATGGGGTCAATGAGGGGAAGCTCATCTTCACAAGTTCCACACCTTGGAGATCTTACAGATAAAAGAGTGTGTGGAGGAGCTATCATAGTAGATCCCTACCTGCTTATTTTGATAACAAACTTGTGCATGTAGGGATGAGGATATCATGTTCTTGAAGGTCTCTTCTTCAAGAACAAGTTTTTCTACCCGAGCTAGCTTGGCATTCAGTTAACTTAGTGATGAGATCTTTGATCTGAGTCCTGTAGTTGGTGTGTTCATGCTTTAGAGTTGAAATGGTTTCTCTAGATCTTCTATTTTCAGTTTATAATCATTTTTAGCTCTTTTGAAATTACCTTTTAAGATATTTAAGGACTCAAGATCTGATCTCATCTCTAAGTTATAGGACCTATACTTATTGACTTTAGCAATACATTCAGGAGTACAGAGGTGTTCCAATACCTTGGCTTCATCAGGTCTGCCATGAGTGCTTGATTTGGAGCAGCATCCTCCACCTGAAAGCTCCAGTCAAAGCCTCCTTCTTTAGCAACTGCAACATGTTGCCTGGGCTTCTCATTCTGGTGTGCTCCTTCAGTGTAGTTTGGCCTGGCTTGTGCTTGGCCATCATTTGACTTAGGTGCCTTGCACTCTCTAGCAAAGTGTCCCATTTGGTTACAATTATAACACTTCACCTGGCCTTTGTCCAGCCTAAACTTCTTGGCTCTGTGGGTGAGAAGAGCCATCTGCTGGACTATTTCCATATACTCCAGATCATCTAGATGGATACAGTCCAGGTCTTCAAGAGTGAAGAGGAAATTGGCTGTACTTTTATCTGAAGACACAAAAGCTTGAGAAGAACTTGTCTCCTGGAATGGCTTCCAGGGATATAGCTTTCCCTTGATGTCTCTGGGAAGGTGATGAAAGGCCCATTCATTGAGGTTTCAAGGTAGCAGATAAGGTGGTGCTGTGGTTCTTTCCTGTCCCTTTTAACCACATGAAGGGCTGAACTCTGTTGGCTGTGGAGTTACCAGATGAATTTTTCATATTCATCTCCATCTGGTAGCCACTAAGTATGCCATACAACTCAGTGAGAGTAAGGGTTTTGAGGTGTTCAGTCCTCTTAATGACCACATAATAGTTTGTCCATTGTCTGGGAAGAGAGAGATGAACTTCCTAACAATATCCCTGTTCTCCAAAGTTACTCCAATATCACAAGAGTATCCATAATCCCAACATACCTGAAGTAGTGTTGAGTCATGGTTTCACCTGCTTTGAAGGTGAAGTTCTCAAACTATTTCTTCAAGAGGTCCTTCTTGTTCTCTTTAGCTTCATTGGACCCCTCATACATCAGCTTCAATGCATCCCATAGTTGTTTTGCAGTCTTGCACTTCTTGAAGCCTCTGTAGATAGAGTTTGGAAGAGCAGTTTGGTGGGCGGTCAAGGCCTTCTGATCAATATCAATTCTCTTCCACTCTTTATCAGAATAGTTAGCCATTTCCTTTGGTATCATACCACCACTAGCAGCAGCTGAAGAGGTGGATGGTACATGAGGTCCAGAGACTACTGATACCCACATTCTAGAGTCCTGGGACTTGATAAAGCCTTCCGTTCTTTGACACCAAGTGTCAAAGTCTTCAGAAGTGATCAGTGGGGACTTAGTCATGGTACCAATTTCCATGTCAGCCTTGGTAATAGCTGCCATTTGATATGTTAAGTATTTTATGAGAGTGAAAGGATTAAAGATGGTGAGATCTTACAATCAAGAGCCTAAAATGCTCTGATACCAATTGCAGGACCGCGTGAAGAGTGGTTAATATAATCAATCTCACAATGAGGAGAGGTTTAGAACACTTAACAGTTCAAATGTAGAACTGGGTTTGAGTATGATGACACTAAGAACACAAGTAATTAGTGAGGCAGAACTAAGAACAAGAACAAACAAGTATGGTTTTTTCAAGGATGCTGTATATTGCTCTCAAGTTCTATTACAAGTGTTTAAAAAGCAATCTAAATTACAAGGACCTGAGACACTTTATACTATATCCTACAACTGTCAATACTTAGAAAGATAGTTGGAAACACTAATCTAGACAACAAGATCAATGTAAAGTCAAAAGACAGATTGCCTTTTGTCTAGTGACAATGACATGCCTTAGCTCACATCCCTTTCTAATATAAAAAGGTTTACAGGTACAAAAGTAGGAAGTTACAGACAAAGATCTTAATCTACAGTTTACAAAAGCATGGACTTTTCACCAACTCATACGAGTTGGTGAGTCTTCAGAGTTGCAGCGAAGAGTGTGTCAGCTTTCGGTAAAGTAGATCAGAGAAAGCATGTCTTCCCTGTCTTTGGAAGAAATCAGTCTTCACAGCAAAGTGGCTTCTGAAGACATTGTCTCTGAAGCTTCGAAAGACTTCATCTTTGGCTTCGGAAGATTTGGACTTTGGCTTCGGAAGATCTTACACTTGGATTATTTTATGATGTAGTGTGTAAAACTTCCGAAGCACTTCTACCTTTGTACGTCCAGTGCATGCACGTAGGAAGACCCTAGGTTGTTTTGGCATCTTTGGTTACATCAGCCTTATAATCTTCTGATATTATCTTACAAAAACTATTTAATTACATCAAAAGCAAACTATTCATACTAAACACAAAAGGTCCGCGCTAGAAGTAAGTTCACATGCGGATCAAAAGTACTTGCACGACTTCCTTTTCTTCATTGCTTTGATTTCCCGAGCCTCTAGGTTCAATCCTTACAATATAAAAGATTGGTAATTAAAAGTAAATGTAAAATGTTATGATGATGTGACAATGTTTTTGGATGTTTTTAGATCTTACTATTGAAGAAGTTTTTGGAGTTTTCGAAGAATGAGTGGTTCAGGCTTTAGCTGATCAGATCGATGAGGTAGATTATGCTCTTACAGTAATGACAGCGGATAAGCACCCAAATCGACTTGATGAGTGGATGGTCATTCGAGGTGCTCCAATCACCTATTAGGTGATAAGGAAAAGCTCAGTAATCTGGTCAAGTTTGAAGGCAGTGGAGTCGTGTATTAAGGAAAATAATATTTGATTTGATTCTCAACTCCACTGAACCACTCTCTCCTATTGATGGCTCACCTCATGTTGATCCCACAACTTATCATCATTAGTGGGTTCTCTTCAATACCTTGCCTTTACTTGACCCGATATCTCATTTTCTCTTAACAAACTCTCTCAATACATGCACAATCCCACTCAACTCCATTGGCAAGCCTTAAAATGAGTCCTTCATTGCCTCAAAGGTACAATCCAACACAGCTTATTTCTAAACCGTGGTTCTCCCATCACTCTCACTGCTTTTACCGACTCCGACTGGGTGGCATTACAGATGGGGGCCGTTCAACTACTGCGTATATCATCTATCTTGGTTCCAACATTATCTCCTGGCACTCATCGCATCAAAAATCGGTCTCCATATTTCCACGGAGGCGGAGTACAAGGCATTAGCAAATGGTGCTGCCGAACTTTCTTGGGTCCAGAATCTCTTATTGGAACTTGGTTTGAAGATGGCTACAACCCGTATGTTACTTTGTGACAATGTCGGTGCTACATATCTATGTACAATCCAGTGGTACCACTTGCGTATGAAACATGTGGCACTCGATTATCACTTTGTTCGAGAGAAAGTCACTAATGGTTCACTAAAGGTCCTTCATGTCCACTCCGCCGATCAACTCACTGACATGCTTACCAAACCACTGGGGCGGTGTCCCTTCCAACGGTTACGGTCCAAGATTAAAGTCTCCGATGGATCCCCATCTTACGGGGGCATATTAAGGAAAATAATATTTGATTTGATTCTCATGATTGTAGTTTCTATTTATATGCTAGAGTTATTTTTAGATAGTTTATTATTATTCTTCTCCATATAATTAGCCTTCATCATAGCCTTAGTATTTTTCCTTTCCATTCATGTATTGTATCAAGATCTGTACCGGCTATTTAAAGCCATTGTATTTGATGTATTCAGCATCCATTTTTGTTGGACCAAAAGAACCAATGAGCCTGATCAGAAAAACTTTAAGTCCCATGGACATTACAACAACTAAAGTAGTCTGCAACAGCTGAAGACATCAACTGATAACAAAGTCTGAAGTGAAAGAGCTGAAGACAAAGTCTGAAGTGAAAGAGCTGAAGACAAAGTCTGAAGTGAAAGAGCTGAAGACAAAATCTGAAGTGAAAGAGCTGAAGACAAAGTCTGAAGTGAAAGAGCTGAAGACAGTCTGAAGACAAAGTTTCAGATGTTGTCACAACAGCTGAAGAAGACCTCTTCAGTAGTTGTGATGGTTTCCTTTCAGTAGTTTTATGTTTCTTATAATCAGTACTTGTAGTTTCAGTAGTTTAGTTTCATCTTGTACTTAGCACTCTGAGATGTTCTCAGTTGTTGTGAACATTCTCAGTAGTTTGCTTACTTTCAGTTGTTTGTAATAATTCTGTTAGATGTCACTATCAAGTGACATCAGCAGACGTCACATTCCTCTATATAAGGAATGTTGACTAATTGTAAGGTGCGATGCCGCGCAGCTATAACATACTTAGAAAAGCTTAGCAGCCGCCATACCAAAGCATGTGTGCATGAATGATATTATCCATTTTGCAGAAAACCCTCATTCTCTATAACCGTGTACTGTTCCATTGAATATCTATTGTGTTCTTGCAATATTTGTCTAATTCTTGTTCTAATTCCGCTGCGATTCAACTCTAATTGATCAAACTTTAATCGCTGATCTGACAAATGGTATCAGAGCAGGTAATCATTGATCGGTTTAACAATTGATCATTGAAACTGCTATTTCGATATCTAAAGTTTGATCGAATTAGCATATTTGCAAGAATTGGTTATAGAGATTGGTCTTCTGCTGCTTCTGGTTAGTCAATTTGAGTTTCTTCTTGGTTCATATTGAGTTTGTTGTGTTTTTGTGCTAAATCTTTTGAAACTTGATTGAATTGGTTTGAATCTGAGAATGACTACTCCTTCTAATGACCCTCACAATACTGGCTCCTCAACCAAGCCTCCGATGCTGGTTAGGAGTGAGTATAACATATGGCAATGAAGAATGCTCCATCACCTGTCTGTTAACAGTTCAGGTTGTTGGACATCTGTGGTTCACGGTCCACACAAGCCTATGGTGAACAATCCGGAGACCAACCAAATGGTTCCGAAGAAGAAGGAGCAATACTCAGATGAAGATCGTAAACTGTTTGAGATTGATGCTAAAGCCCATGGAATTCTGGCCATGGCACTGCCTAATGAAATCTATTCTGGGCTTATGCATCATGAAACTGCTCATGACCTCTGGAATGCTTTGAAGGAACAATTCGGAGGAACTGATGAGGTCTTAGCAAACAACAGAGAAATCCTCGCCCAACAATATGAGACATTCTCTCATAGGAAGGTGAGACACTGACTCAACAGTTTGAGCGTTTCTCCTGCTTGATCTCTGAGCTGAAAATGGTCAAGCATGAGTGTACTAACAGCCAGATAAACAACAGATTCCTCAGATCACTACCTGAGAGATGGGACACTACACCATTGTCCTACGCTCCAGTGCAAATCTGGATAGCCTATCTCTCACCCAACTCCATGGGAAACTGCTTACATTTGAAAGAGAGATAGAGCAGAAAAGGAAACTGGCATCATCAGGAAAGCTCACTGATGACTTTGTACCAGGGAACACTGCCTTGGTCGGTCATGAGTCAGAATATGCTGGATCAGAAAGCCATTATGATGAGCATATAGATTTCTCTTCAAACAGTTCTGATCATGCATTTGTTGGTGTTGACAGTCATTCTGGGTGTAATAGTGATAATTTATGCTTTATCATGGATGATTTGATGGTATTGCTGATGATGATTTAGAAGAGATGGATATTTTGAGCCAAATGGCCTTGATCAATATCAGATCTCAAAAGTTCTACAAGAGAACTGGTAGGAAATTTCCAGGACTCTCTGGCAAAACCTAAAGTTGGTTTTGACAAGAGTAAGTTGAGGTGTCACAAATGCCACAGGCTTGGGCACTTTGCAAGAGAGTGTAGATCAACTGGATCTAACTCCTCTGCACCCTTTGTGACCTTTCCAAGCAATAGTTCACAAAACAAAGGGCAACATCCTGCTAGTTCTGGTCATCACTCACACCTCAATCTCCTGCATATTTTGTCCCTCAGGGTCCAATGCCATATCCATATCCCTGCTATTACATGCCACAGCCAAATCCAGTTCAAGTTCCTATAGCACAACAACCTCAAGCCCTACCTGAGCCTCAACCATCTCCATCACAATCTCAACCTCATCACAGCTTCTTCACACCAGGAGTTGTTGACTGGAGCAGCTCACCAGATGATCTTTCTGGTTTCAATGAGCAATTATTTGCTGGTGCTGGTCAACATGGTGGTGAACATCCTTTTGTGAATCTTGCTCTCATGGCCCTGGAGTCTACTGAGGGTTCCTGCTCCGATGCATCATCTTCACAGGTAACCCAGGTATCTTCTGAGGCTAAAGCCAAGTTATGTCTGAATCATGCATAGCTGCCTTTGTCTTCTATTAGAGAGGCAAATGTAGCTTTAATCAATCAAAATCTTGAGCTTGAGAAAACTATTTCCAAAAGAAAAGCTGAGTATGAGTCTGTTCTTAATGACAAAGATGATGAGATTTACAAGCTTAAATGTCAACTTAATGATGAAAAGGCTAAGGTAGAGGTCATACTTGAGAACCACAGAAGTCTCAAAGAGACACTTGCAGATACCCAAGTTGAGTGTGACCGCTGGGTAACATCCTGCAAGGGATTTGAAATGCTTCTCAGCAAGCAATAGCTTCAAATGTGAAGTTTGGAATAGGTTACAATCATACTGCACCACCTACTGATTTTACTTCAAAATCAATAGTAAAATCTGAAGGTGAAAGTAATTTCCAAACCACATCATCATGTGATTCATCCTCAAATGATAATACAAATTGTCAAAATTAGAGGATGAAGTCAGTGTTAAGATCTCAGCAAATCAATTGCCTGATGGTTTAAATGCTGATAAACACATGAAGCTGAGCAATTCAGATGTTGTCCCTCAAAGTACTCCAAGTACTGAAGGGCAAGTCACAACATCTGAAAAGCATTTCATATCTGCTGAAATAAAAGGATTAACAACTGCTGAAGAATCTATCATACGGTCTTTCAGGACGGATAGAGAACAGCTGAAGAACAAGTCTTCAGTTGTTACAGATCCTTCAGTACTTAACACAAGTACTGAAAGGAAGAAAGTACTAAGATCACACCTTCAGTAGTTTCCACTTCAGCAGTTGATCAATCCAAGATGAAGAATAAGCCATGTGAAATAGTGGTAAATTCAATCATCTATCTGATGAATGCTGGTACAAAAAGGGTTCCAAACTCAACAGAGATAAGCTCATTAAAGAAGAGATTAATAAAATGAAAAATGAGTTTGAGACCAAGTTTGTACCACAGTCATCTCAAACTGATAAACCCAAGGCCTTACCAACATCCAAAAGAAGGATGGGGTTTATCAGAAAACAGCTGATAGTGTTCCTCATGATAAACATCAGATTAAGTCTGTGAATTTCAAGAAGGAGGAAATGGTGGGTCACAGGAACTCATCAAAAACAAGTACTGATGTGTCAAATGAGCTGAAGGCTTTAGCAACAAATCAGACACAACTTGTTATGATGGTTCAGCATTTGTTGGGGAGAGTTAACCAACTAGATGCACCTGTGATCAAACCACTGAAAAGGAAATCCAAGCCCAAATCTAAGAAATCCATTTCAGCACCATCTCCACCTTCATCAGCTGTTAATCATGAGAAACAGGTTATGGTTAAATCTGTTGATGAAAACAGACCCAAAACCAAAAGGTTTGGGTCTCTAAAGCTAACTAGTTTCTTATGATAAATGCAGGGTTCTTCAGCATGCCAAAGAAGCATCTGGTATGTAGACAGTGGAGGATCTATGCATATGACTGGGAACAGTTCTCTTCTTAATGACTACTCTCAAGGAAAGAAGGGATTTGTCTCATTTGGAAATGATGCTAAGGTTACATCATCGGGAAAGGATTTGTGTCAAATGGAGAAATCAGATTTGATGATGTTAACCATGTGGAGAATCTCAAGTATAATCTACTGAGTGTCAGTCAGATGTGTGATAAAGGGCATGTTGCACTTTTCAAAAGCCAGAACTGCCAGATTCTGTCTTCCAAAGTTCTGAGGCTGATTGACAAGGTATTGGATGAACATACTCTCCTGAAGGCCAATAGGATAGGAAGAGTATATGCCTTGGATTTGTCAAAGAAGATTGATATAAAAGGTCATCCTTGCCTGTTCTCCAAGGCCTCTCCTAGGAATCTAAACTGTGGCATAGAAGGCTGGGTCATGTTAATCTCAAAAACATGAATCAGCTGATCCATAATAGTTTAGTGAGAGGTCTACCAATAAAGGAGTTCCACTGTGATGAAACCTGCATTGCTTGTTTAAAAGGAAAACAACACAAAGTCTCATTCCCTCCTATAGAAGAACCAAAGTCCACTGCCTGCTTGCAATTACTGCACATGGATCTCTTTGGTCCTGTGAGAGTAATGAGCATGGCAAAGAAGAAATACTGTCTGGTAATTGTGGATGATTACTCCAGATTTGTATGGACCTTCTTCTTGCATTTAAAGGATGAGGCTGCTCAGACAATTATTAACTTTGTGTTGTATGTTGAGAAGCAGTATTCCCTATCAGTCAAGTGTATAAGAAGTGATAATGGAACTGAATTTAGAAACCATACACTTGATGATTTCTACCTTTCAAAAGGAATCAAGAGGCAGTATAGCATCCCAAGGACTCCAGAACAAAATGGAGTAGTGGAGAGAAAGAACAGACCCTAATTGAAGCTGCAAGGTCCATGTTGCTGACTCTGGTTTGCCACTGACCTTTTGGGCTGAAGCTGTCAACACAGCATGCTATGTGCAAAATAGAGCTTTAGTGAATCAGAGGTTGATGAAGACTCCTTATGAAGTTCTACATCATTTGGCTCCTCTATTTCATTCTTCAGAGCATTTGGGTGTCCTTGTTACATTCTCAACACAAAGGATCAACTCCAAAAGTTTGATTCTAAGGTGGATGCAGGGTATTTTGTTGGGTATTCATCCACTTGCAAGGCTTACAGAGTGTTCAACTGCAGAACAAAGATGGTTGAAGAAACTTTGCATGTGAAGTTCAATGAATCCCCTAAGGACAAAATTCCACAAAACCCTGTGGAGTTGTTTGATCTGGACATACTGCAATATGTTCCTTATCAGCCTCCAGCTGTTGCAGATCATGTGAATTCATCACCTTCTGCAGCTAGTCATCCATCTGGTGGTACTGATGTTGATGATGATCCCAGTACTCACCTATTCAAGTTTTGTGATCAACTGCCTGAGTCTACTAAACTTGATGTTCCTGTAGCTTCAGTAGCACCATCCACAACAAATGCTGATGAGATTTTTGAATCCTCTACTTCATTTGACTTGCCATCTAATACTTGGTTTCAAGAATCTGGATCAACATCTGTTGCTGCTGAGCGTGCTACAAACACTTGCACAGATCTCATAGTGTACCAGAGCTGAAGAATCACCCAATGTCTCAAATCATTGGTGATATCAATGCTGGTGTCTCAACTAGAAGTCAATTGTCCAACTTCTGCTTCTATGCTCTCTTCATCAGTCAGCAAGAGCCAAAGAACTATCATATTGCATTAAGAGACAATGGATGGGTTGATGCCATGCAGCTTGAGCTTCTTCAGTTCAAAAAGCAGCAAGTGTGGGAACTGGTTCCTCTACCCCCAGGTAAGTGTGCAATAGGCACTAAATGGGTGTTTAGGAATAAAACAGATGAAAATGGGCAAATTGTCAAGAACAAGGCCAGACTGGTTGTCCAGGGGTTTTCACAAGAAGAAGGTATCGATTATGATGAAACCTTTGCCCCTGTAGCCAGATTGGAGGCAATTAGATTGTTCTTAGCCTATGCTGCATTCCACAATCTTAAAGTTTTTCAAATGGATGTCAAAAGTGCATTTTTATATGGTAAAATAAAGAAGAGGTTTATGTGTGTCAACCACCAGGTTTTGAGGATAATAAACATCCTGATTGGGTGTATAAACTTGATAAGGCTCTTTATGGGTTGAAACAAGCTCCTAGAGCCTGGTATGAAACACTGTCAAATTTTTCTTCTTCAGAATAATTTCACTAGAGGCTCCATAGATAAAACTTTGTTCATTAAGAAAGTGGGTCAGCATAAGCTCCTTGTTCAAATTTATGTTGATGATATTATTTTTGCATCCTCTGATCCACAGTTGTGTGATGCATTTACAAAGTTGATGCAACAAAAATTCGAAATGAGTGCCATGGGAGAATTACAGTTCTTTCTAGGTTTGCAAATCAAACAAAAGGCTGATGGAACTTTCATTCATCAGTCAAAATACACAAAGAGTCTTTTGGAAAAGTTTGATTTACAAACTGTAAGCCCTGTTCTACTCCTATGTGCAGCACCACACAACTGGATGCAGATCAAAAGGTAAAGCTGTTGATGAAACACTTTACAGATGTATGATTGGGTCCTTGATGTACTTAACAGCTTCTAGACCAGATATTATGTTTGCAACTTGTGTTTGTGCTAGATTTCAGGCTGCTCCTAAAGAGTCTCATTTGATTGCAGTCAAGAGGATCTTTAGATATCTGCAAGGTACTCAATCTCTAGGTCTTTGGTATTCCACTGGGCACTCTTGCAAATTAGTTGCTTTTTCTGATAGTGACTATGCAGGGTGTAAAGTAACTAGAAAATCACTTCTGGTGGATGTCAATTCCTAGGCAACTGTTTGGTTTCTTGGCAGAGTAAGAAACAAACATCTGTTGCTACATCCACTGCTGAAGCCGAGTACATTGCTGCTGCAAGTTGTACATCTCAGGTACTCTGGCTTCAGAATCAATTATTGGATTATGGCATTACAGAGACTAAGACTCCATTACTAATGGATAGTGCTTCAGCTCTTTGTATTGTCAAGAATCCAGTCCAGCACTCTAGGACCAAACATATTGAGATCAGACACCATTTTATTAGGGATTGTTTTGAAAAAGGTCTGATTGATCCAAAGTTTGTTCCTAGTGCTGATGAGCTTGCAGACATATTTACTAAGCCTTGGACAGTTCAACTTTCCAAACCTAGTGTTAAGGCTTGGTATGCTGCAGCTAGAATAAGTGACAACTACTGATGATCTCAGTCAACAAGTACTGATGAGCATTCGTATACTATTGTCACAAATAAGTACTGAAGTTCTTTTATCCTCAGTAGTTTTCATAACTACTGAAGACTAAATTACTTAAAAGTACTGAAGTACTCTATCTGTTGAAAAGAACTGATGTGGTTACAACTACTGATGTAGTTACAACTACTGATGTCAGTATAACAGATAAGTACTGATGACCAATGAAACGTCTGAAAATCAACAGTCTGATAAGTGTTGAGGTCAGAATGAAACAGCTGATGAGCTAAGAATTGACGACAACAGCTGATGAGAACTTTTCTCTTCAGTGTGTTCTACAACTGCTGTTTCACTTATACAACTGAAGCCAAAACCATGTCTTCAGTAGTTTACAACTACTGATGACTAACACCAAATCTTCAGTTGTTTACAACACCTGAAGCCAAAACCATGTCTTCAGTAGTTTCACAACTACTGATGACTAATACCAAGTCTTCAGTTGTTACTTCTGAAAGTTAAAACCAGGTCTTCAGTTGTTTTCAAACAACTGATGACAGCACCAACACTTTCAGTCGTTTTATATCAGCCTTTTCTTACCCTATAAATACCTAAACCTAATTTCAAACGTTTCATTAGCCGTTTCATATCCTTCACTCTCTCAACAATGGCGACCATGAAACTCAAACCCAGACACAACTGTGTTGCCTACCTCTCGAAATCGGCCTTTTGGAACAATTTGATAATGCCATCGATCTTATGGTAGATTCCCAGTACCGAACCGCTTTTCTTCTGAATCCTACCATATACCCCGATTCCCTAAGCCAATTCTGGACCAACGTCTCTGTGCAAACTGGTGAGAATGATCGCCAAATCACTCTCCAGTCGTTGGTTAACCAGAAACAGGTGGTCATCACTCCAGACATCATTCGACAAACCCTAAATCTACATGATGCCACCTGCGTCACAGAATACCCGAAAGGCACAACTGATATGTCTTTCATCAATAACGGGTATGAAGGAGACTTAAGTGCTACCACCATTCTGAAGAAGCACTTCCATGATGCTGAACGTCTTATATTCCACATGGTGAATGTCTGCCTTGCACCAAAACCTCCTCATGGGATCAGATGTCCTCCCGATGGCACAGGTATTATACTCTATCTTTGAACGACAAAATCTAAATTTTTCTGATAGTTGTTTATGGAACTAAGGATCTGGCTTTGAAACCTGTGGCAAACAGATGGATATTATATCCCAGGTTTTTCATGGCCATAATTTTAAATCAGCTACAATCAGACGGCCTTGTTGGCCTTGGAGTCCCTGCTCCGGCTGTATTGCCTGAAGTATACTCCAGGCACAACTCTGACCCTACACTGAAAGGGCTGCCCGGCTGCTAAAACCCAAGCAGCGGGAACCCACAGCCTCCACTTCCAGATCCAAAGTCCCCACCAACCCAACACCAAAAAGCCCAAAAAGGCTACTCAGGAGATGAGTCCCCTGAGGATGCCCCTGTAACACCAATACAGGAAACACTTACTGGTTCTAACCCCCCAGTAGTGTCAAAGACTCCACCAGCCTAGCCGCTCAGGTATCCTCTCAACAGGATCCTGATGCAACCATAATTAGGGATACCACAATTCTGGAACCTATCTCAATTGAGAAGGTTACCATTGAAGAGCACCAGTCACCCCGGGTGCAATCTGCTTCAAACCTATCTCCACATGCAACCGCCCCTCAAAGCCCAACCATTATAGTTGCACAAGTGCTGAGTCAGCTGCATTCCTCTCCTCCTCCCCAGAAACCAATCACAATGGGGAGAACCACACAGCTGAGGAAGAGGACCAAAATGCTGCTGATAACCCACAGCACAGGGGTTATAATGTTCAATCTCCCCATGTAGAGGAGGAGGTTAGAACATCTGGTGAGGCTGCCACTTCTACTGATTCAGCAAATGAACAGGATGCAGTTGGTAACATCTTTAAGACCTCACCAGAGGCAACTGCCGATGAAGGACTCAGTCCTGAGGCAGGAAGTCCCCAGAACCAAGAACAAGGGGCACATGCTACAACTGATCTACACTCAGGGCATGTACATCCTGATTCAATCAGGAGGTCAGGTGATTCAGCAAAGACTGATGATGACCTGGGCTTTTTCTACGATGTCTTAGCCCATAACACAATCCTTGAGGCTGAGGTGAGCAGACTCAAAGAACTGCTTGCCAAAATGTCTCAGGATCAAAGTCCATCTGCCCCAATAAACCCACAGATGGCACCTTCATCTGAAGGTTCACCAAACACTCAGCCACTACACTCAACTGAGCCACCAGCCACTGCTTTTGGCACCACCTCTCAGGGACAGAACCCCTCTGATAGATGGTTGCTACTTTTCAACATTCCTTACCTCTCATCACTCCCATCATCAATGAGATTGTGCATAAAGCCATTGACGAGAGGATCTCCTCAAATCTACAAACACTTGTTGATGATGCTGTGTAAAAGAAGCTTTCTGCCATTCAAACCCCCTGAACCCAATGCACCCAAAAAGGGGGAGTCTAAGGCAGTGAAAGACAGAAAGAGAAAGAGAGTGAAGAGAGAACAACAAGAGAAAGAAAAGGTTAGAAAAGGAAAAAGCTGATCACATACAAGAGAAAGAAAAGTGCTGAAACTCAAAAGCCTGATGAAGAGAAATCATTGGATGATCTGGTTAAAGAAGCTGATGAAGCTCACAGCAGATCAATGGACAAAATAATAGACCAACTCTTCAGACAGGTTTTGATACAGCTACTTTAGACACTGAGATCAGAAGGCTGGAGATTAAAGAGATACAAGAGAGATGGGCCAGTTACAGTGTGATGGAAAGGGAGAGGTTGGAGATAATGATCAGGTTTATTGCAAAATACTTGGGAAGATCATTAATTGAGATTAAATCATGGACCAGAGATAGTATTCTGGCAATAACCACCAGAATCTGTGCTTCTGAAGCATTCAATAAAGGGTTGATTATCGAAGCCTTAGATGAAGCAGGTGCTGGGAAGAGATCTGATATGGCCAAGCTTTCCAAAGCCAAACTTACCACAAAAATGCTAGATCAGCCTTCCCAAACTCCCACTCAAAAACAACCAACCCCACAACTCTCCAAACCAATCCCTAAACCTAAACTTAAACCAACTCAACCTTCAAAACCAACTCCCTTACCCCAAACCACCTCAAACCACATCCAAGGATGCACCCAGAAGGAGGAAAGGGTGTTGAGGATGGAAGAAGAAGAAGAAGAAGATGATGAAGAAGACAGTCTGCCAATCTCTGCTGTTCTAAAAATACCTGAGCCCAGAAGTCAACAAATGATCACACCAGACTTTCAGAGGCAAATGGTGAAAGTTAAGATTGAAGAAGAAGAACAGCAGAAACAGCACGATGAGCAACTTTTGAAGATGGTTGACAAAGAGTTTCCCTCAGTCATCATCTATACAAGCCATGAAGAAACACGCTCAAAGGCTGTATGCTCTCAGGTATACCTTTCAATATCAAAAGGAGAGAGTAAGGATTTGGCCAGACCCCAGGGTTAGTTCTAGAATTCATAAGAAATCCATACCAAGTAGATACAATGGCCAAGTGAGAAGACCATAGATGCTGTTATTATGTTGGCCATTGTAGTCCACCCTGGGAGATACTTGAAGACTTCAAGAGAGCCAAGTCAAAGATGACCCCTCAAACTCTAATGGAGAACAAAATGGTCAAGAAGGGGTTGTTATACAAGAGGCTTGAAGAGATCAAGAAAAATGAACTCCAGTTGTTATTAGAAGGACTCACCCAGATGAATTTGCTTACAGAGAGATAACAACTATTGAGTTGAATAATGGAAAGACGGTAAAGTACCTATCAGAGTACTATGGCCCAGAGTTCTTCTTCGAAGGAGAAGCAGAAGAACTCACTAAGGAGGAACAAGTTGTTCTCCTTGAGGCCTACGTCAGAGAGTCTTATAGACTCATCAATGGGAAGTAGGTTTCATGGTTGGGATAACAGCTCTGTGTCCAGTTCCCCAAGACAGAGTTCCCTTCCATCCTTTGACATTCACATCTACTGAAACCTGTTCCCTGGCCTGTGCTTATCCGATATCTCTGAAGCTGATCAAGAGAGTATTTCTGCCAAGAATAAGTGGGACCTCAATAAGCTTAAAGGTTTTGGCTGCATTGGTTCAGGGGGAGTTTGTTGGACCAAAAGAACCAATGAGCCTGATCAGAAAAACCTTTAAGTCCCACGACATTACAACAACTGAAGTAGTCTGCAACAGCTGAAGACATCAACTGATAACAAAGTCTGAAGTGAAGAGCTGAAGACAAGTCTGAAGTGAAAGAGCTGAAGACAAAGTCTGAAGTGAAAGAGCTGAAGACAAAGTCTGAAGTGAAAGAGCTGAAGACAAAGTCTGAAGTGAAAGAGCTGAAGACAGTCTGAAGACAAAGTTTCAGATGTTTGTCACACAACTTAAGAAGACCTCTTCAGTAGTTGTGATGGTTTCCTTTCAGTAGTTTTATGTTTTTTGTAATCAGTACTTGTAGTTTCAGTAGTTTAGTTTCATCTTGTACTTAGCACTCTGAGATGTTCTCAGTTGTTGTGAACATTCTCAGTAGTTTGCTTACTTTCAGTTGTTTGTAATAATTCTGTTAGATGTCACTATCACATCAGCAGACATCACATTCCTTTATATAAGGAATGTTGACCTAATTGTAAGGTGCGATGCCGCGCCGCTATAGCATACTTAGAAAAGCTTAGCAGCCGCCATACCAAGCATGTGTGCATGAATGATATTATCCATTTTGCAGAAAACCCTCATTCTCTATAACCGTGTACTGTTCCATTGAATATCTATTGTGTTCTTGCTATATTTGTCTAATTCTTGTTCTAATTCCGCTGCGATTCAACTCTAATTGATCAAACTTAAATCGCTGATCCTGACATTTTGATAATACAATAAAGCTTTATATTGTGGTTATTGCGAATAATACTGACATCAAATTGCTCACACCAGTATTTTATCTTTTCCTCAGAATATTGACGACGTGAATTGAATTGGCTATGTGTTACAATGTTCCTGGAATGAAGATAAATTTGCACTCGGTTCCTCAATTGAAATCAAAAGCAGGTATGTTTCTTTTGGACCAAAGACATACAAGTGTTTAAAGAATATAAAACTTCTTCAGTTCCAATCTAAAAGGCACAAGAATGATATATTGTATGTGTTGTCAGCGAAACATGCGTATGTTAAGAAGACAAAGGAGACACAAAACGCTAATTTGTGGCACTGTCCTTTGAGGCACGGGGCTATGACAAGTTAAAGCTAATGATGAATAGGGACTAGTTTTTGGGCTGCCTAATCTTGAAGTTAAAAAGGATATTTTTGTGCAGACTATCAATATGGCAAGTCTCACCAAGAGCCTTTCCATTCCTCGAATTATCAAGCTGAATCACCACTAGTTCTGGTCCATTAGAGGTATGGTGGCCTGCCAAACATACATCAATGAAGGGTTACAATGTAGTTACATTCATTGACAATTATTCTCGGTACACCGGTGATCTATTTCATTAAGGAGAAGGCTGATGTACTGGAAGAGTTTAAGATTTTATTGCTGATGCTAAAAGAGAACCACTACAAGGTCAGGTGTCTAAGTTTTGATAATGGGGAGGGGGTGATATATGTCTTTTGCTTTCGATCAAAACTTGAAACATATAAAATAAAAAGACGCTTACTTGTTCAACAGAATAGTGTGTGTGAACGAAAGAACAGCATCTAGCATAAGTAATGAGAAATTCTGCTTCATGAGAAGAATATGCTGGAACATTTTTGGGAAGGCAATGCGAACAGCCGAGTACATAATCAACCAAACTCCGACTCAA
>CM046433.1:30393466-30559978 GCA_025506505.1 Flaveria sonorensis
TCTTCACTGGTAACCCAGGTATCTTCTGAGGCTAAAGCCAAGTTATGTTCTGAATCATGCATAGCTGCCTTTGTCTTCTATTAGAGAGGCAAATGTAGCTTTAATCAATCAAAAATCTTGAGCGAGAAAGAAAACTATTTCCAAAGAAAAGCTGAGTATGAGTCTGCTCTTAATGACAAAGATGATGAGATTTACAAGCTTAAAGCAACTTAATGATGAAAAGGCTAAGGTAGAGGTCATACTTGAGAACCACAGAAGTCTCAAAGAGACACTTGCAGCTACCCAAGTTGAGTGTGACCGCTGGGTAACATCCTGCAAGGGATTTGAAATGCTTCTCAGCAAGCAAACAGCTTCAAATGTGAAGTTTGGAATAGGTTACAATCATACTGCACCACCTACTGATTTTACTTCAAATCAATAGTAAAATCTGAAGGTGAAAGTAATTTCCAAACCACATCATCATGTGATTCATCCTCAAATGATAATACAAACAAAATTAGAGGATGAAGTCAGTGTTAAGATCTCAGCAAATCAATTGCCTGATGGTTTAAATGCTGAAAACACATGAAGCTGAGCAATTCAGATGTTGTCCCTCAAAGTACTCCAAGTACTGAAGGGCAAGTCACAACATCTGAAAAGCATTTCAATCTGCTGAAATAAAAGGATTAACAACTGCTGAGGAATCTATCATACGGTCTTTCAGGACGGATAGAGAACAGCTGAAGAACAAGTCTTCAGTTGTTACCGATCCTTCAGTACTTAACACAAGTACTGAAAGGAGGAAAGTACTGAAGATCACACCTTCAGTAGTTTCCACTTCAGCAGTTGATCAATCCAAGATGAAGAATAAGCCATGTGAAATATGTGGTAAATTCAATCATCTATCTGATGAATGCTGGTACAAAAAGGGTTCCAAACTCAACAGATAAGCTCATTAAAGAAGAGATTAATAAAATGAAAAATGAGTTTGAGACCAAGTTTGTACCACAGTCATCTCAAACTGATAAACCCAAGGCCTCACCAAAATCCAAAAAGAAGGATGGGGTTATCAGAAAACAGCTGATAGTGTTCCTCATGATAAACATCAGACTAAGTCTGTGAATTTCAAGAAGGAGGAAATGGTGGGTCACAGGAACTCATCAAAAACAAGTACTGATGTGTCAAATGAGCTGAAGGCTTTAGCAACAAATCAGACACAACTTGTTATGATGGTTCAGCATTTGTTGGGGAGAGTTAACCAACTAGATGCACCTGTGATCAAACCACTGAAAAGGAAATCCAAGCCCAAATCTAAGAAATCCATTTCAGCACCATCTCCACCTTCATCAGCTGTTAATCATGAGAAACAAGTTATGGTTAAATCTGTTGATGAAAACAGACCCAAAACCAAAAAGGTTTGGGTCTCTAAAGCTAACTAGTTTCTTATGATAAATGCAGGGTTCTTCAGCATGCCAAAGAAGCATCTGGTATGTAGACAGTGGAGGATCTATGCATATGACTGGGAGCAGTTCTCTTCTTAATGACTACTCTCAAGGAAAGAAGGGATTTGTCTCATTTGGAAATGATGCTAAGGTTACATCATCGGGAAAGGATTTGTGTCAAATGGAGAAATCAGATTTGATGATGTTAACCATGTGGAGAATCTCAAGTATAATCTACTGAGTGTCAGTCAGATGTGTGATAAAGGGCATGTTGCACTTTTCACAAGCCAGAACTGCCGGATTCTGTCTTCCAAAGTTCTGAGGCTGATTGACAAGGTATTGGATGAACATACTCTCCTGAAGGCCAACAGGATAGGAAGAGTATATGCCTTGGATTTGTCAAAGAAGATTGATTTAAAAGGTCATCCTTGCCTGTTCTCCAAGGCCTCTCCTCAGGAATCTAAACTGTGGCATAGAAGGCTGGGTCATGTTAATCTCAAAAACATGAATCAGCTGATCCCAATAGTTTAGTGAGAGGTCTACCAATAAAGGAGTTCCACTGTGATGAAACCTGCACTGCTTGTTTAAAAGGAAAACAACACAAAGTTTCATTCCCTCCTATAGAAGACCAAAGTCCACTGCCTGCTTGCAATTACTGCACATGGATCTCTTTGGTCCTGTGAGAGTAATGAGCATGGCAAAGAAGAAATACTGTCTGGTAATTGTGGATGATTACTCCAGATTTGTATGGACCTTCTTCTTGCATTCAAAGGATGAGGCTGCTCAGACAATTATTAACTTTGTGTTGTATGTTGAGAAGCAGTATTCCCTATCAGTCAAGTGTATAGAAGTGATAATGGAACTGAATTTAGAAACCATACACTTGATGATTTCTACCTTTCAAAAGGAATCAAGAGGCAGTATAGCATCCCAAGGACTCCAGAACAAAATGGAGTAGTGGAGAGAAAGAACAGGACCCTAATTGAAGCTGCAAGGTCCATGTTGGCTGACTCTGGTTTGCCACTGACCTTTTGGGCTGAAGCTGTCAACACAGCATGCTATGTGCAAATAGAGCTTTAGTGAATCAGAGGTTGATGAAGACTCCTTATGAAGTTCTACATCATTTGGCTCCTCTAATTTCATTCTTCAGAGCATTTGGGTGTCCTTGTTACATTCTCAACACAAAGGATCAACTCCAAAAGTTTGATTCTAAGGTGGATGCAGGGTATTTTGTTGGGTATTCATCCACTTGCAAGGCTTACAGAGTGTTCAACTGCAGAACAAAGATGGTTGAAGAAACCTTGCATGTGAAGTTCAATGAATCCCCTAAGGACAAAATTCCACAAAACCCTGTGGAGTTGTTTGATCTGGACATACTGCAATATGTTCCTTATCAGCCTCCAGCTGTTGCAGATCATGTGAATTCATCACCTTCTGCAGCTAGTCATCCATCTGGTGGTACTGATGTTGATGATGATCCCAGTACTCACCTATTCAAGTTTAGTGATCAACTGCCTGAGTCTACTAAACTTGATGTTCCTGTAGCTTCAGTAGCACCATCCACAACAAATGCTGATGAGATTTTTGAATCCTCTACTTCATTTGACTTGCCATCTAATACTTGGTTTCAAGAATCTGGATCAACATCTGTTGCTGCTGAGCGTGCTACAAACACTTGCACAGATCTCATAGTGTACCAAGAGCTGAAGAATCACCCAATGTCTCAAATCATTGGTGATATCAATGCTGGTGTCTCAACTAGAAGTCAATTGTCCAACTTCTGCTTCTATGCTCTCTTCATCAGTCAGCAAGAGCCAAAGAACTATCATATTGCATTAAGAGACAATGGATGGGTTGATGCCATGCAGCTTGAGCTTCTTCAGTTCAAAAAGCAGCAAGTGTGGGAACTGGTTCCTCTACCCCCAGGTAAGTGTGCAATAGGCACTAAATGGGTGTTTAGGAATAAAACAGATGAAAATGGGCAAATTGTCAAGAACAAGGCCAGACTGGTTGTCCAGGGTTTTCACAAGAAGAAGGTATTGATTATGATGAAACCTTTGCCCCTGTAGCCAGATGGAGGCAATTAGATTGTTCTTAGCCTATGCTGCATTCCACAATCTTAAAGTTTTTCAAATGGATGTCAAAAGTGCATTTTTATATGGTAAAATAAAAGAAGAGGTTTATGTGTGTCAACCACCAGGTTTTGAGGATAATAAACATCCTGATTGGGTGTATAAACTTGATAAGGCTCTTTATGGGTTGAAACAAGCTCCTAGAGCCTGGTATGAAACACTGTCAAATTTTCTTCTTCAGAATAATTTCACTAGAGGCTCCATAGATAAAACTTTGTTCATTAAGAAAGTGGGTCAGCATAAGCTCCTTGTTCAAATTTATGTTGATGATATTATTTTTGCATCCTCTGATCCACAGTTGTGTGATGCATTTACAAAGTTGATGCAACAAAAATTCGAAATGAGTGCCATGGGAGAATTACAGTTCTTTCTAGGTTTGCAAATCAAACAAAAGGCTGATGGAACTTTCATTCATCAGTCAAAATACACAAAGAGTCTTTTGGAAAAGTTTGATTTACAAAACTGTAAGCCCTGTTCTACTCATGTGCAGCACCACACAACTGGATGCAGATCAGAAAGGTAAAGCTGTTGATGAAACACTTTACAGATGTATGATTGGGTCCTTGATGTACTTAACAGCTTCTAGACCAGATATTATGTTTGCAACTTGTGTTTGTGCTAGATTTCAGGCTGCTCCTAAAGAGTCTCATTTGATTGCAGTCAAGAGGATCTTTAGATATCTGCAAGGTACTCAATCTCTAGGTCTTTGGTATTCCACTGGGCACTCTTGCAAATTAGTTGCTTTTTCTGATAGTGACTATGAAGGGTGTAAATTAACTAGAAAATCAACTTCTGGTGGATGTCAATTCCTAGGCAACTGTTGGTTTCTTGGCAGAGTAAGAAACAAACATCTGTTGCTACATCCACTGCTGAAGCCGAGTACATTGCTGCTGCAAGTTGTACATCTCAGTTACTCTGGCTTCAGAATCAATTATTGGATTATGGCATTACAGAGACTAAGACTCCATTACTAATGGATAGTGCTTCAGCTCTTTGTATTGTCAAGAATCCAGTCCAGCACTCTAGGACCAAACATATTGAGATCAGACACCATTTTATTAGGGATTGTTTTGAAAAAGGTCTGATTGATCCAAAGTTTGTTCCTAGTGCTGATGAGCTTGCAGACATATTTACTAAGCCTTTGGACAGTTCAACTTTCCAAAACCTAGTGTTAAGGCTTGGTATGCTGCAGCTAGAATAAGTGACAACTACTGATGATCTCAGTCAACAAGTACTGATGAGCATTCGTATACTATTGTCACAAATAAGTACTGAAGTTCTTTTATCCTCAGTAGTTTTCATAACTACTGAAGACTAAATTACTTAAAAGTACTGAAGTACTCTATCTGTTGAAAAGAACTGATGTGGTTACAACTACTGATGTAGTTACAACTACTGATGTCAGTATAACAGATAAGTACTGATGACCAATGAAACGTCTGAAAATCAGACAAAGTCTGATAAGTGTTGAGGTCAGAATGAAACAGCTGATGAGCTAAGAATTGACGACAACAGCTGATGAGAAACTTTTCTCTTCAGTTGTTTCTACAACTGCTGTTTCACTTCATACAACTGAAGCCAAAACCATGTCTTCAGTAGTTTTACAACTACTGATGACTAACACCAATCTTCAGTTGTTTACAACACCTGAAGCCAAAACCATGTCTTCAGTAGTTTCACAACTACTGATGACTAATACCAAGTCTTCAGTTGTTACTTCTGAAAGTTAAAACAGGTCTTCAGTTGTTTTCAAACAACTGATGACAGCACCAACACTTTCAGTCGTTTTATATCAGCCTTTTCTTACCCTATAAATACCTAAACCTAATTTCAAACGTTTCATTAGCCGTTTCATGTCCTTCACTCTCTCAACAATGGCGACCATGAAACTCAAACCCAGACACAACTGTGTTGCCTACCTCTCGAAATCGGCCTTTGGAACAAATTTGATAATGCCATCGATCTTATGGTAGATTCCCAGTACCGAACCGCTTTTCTTCTGAATCCTACCATATACCCCGATTCCCTAAGCCAATTCTGGACCAACGTCTCTGTGCAAACTGGTGAGAATGATAGCCAAATCACTCTCCAGTCGTGGTTAACCAGAAACAGGTGGTCATCACTCCAGACATCATTCGACAAACCCTAAATCTACATGATGCCACCTGTGTCACAGAATACCCGAAAGGCACAACTGATATGTCTTTCATCAATAACGGGTATGAAGGAGACTTAAGTGCTACCACCATTCTGAAGAAGCACTTCCATGATGCTGAACGTCTTATATTCCACATGGTGAATGTCTGCCTTGCACAAAAACCTCCTCATGGGATCAGATGTCCTCCCGATGGCAACAGGTATTATACTCTATCTTTGAACGACAAAATCTAAATTTTTCTGAGATAGTTTTTATGGAACTAAAGGATCTGGCTTTGAAACCTGTGGCAAACAGATGGATATTATATCCCAGGTTTCTCATGGCCATAATTTTAAATCAGCTAAAATCAGACGGCCTTGTTGGCCTTGGAGTCCCTGCTCCGGCTGTATTGCCTGAAGTATACTCCAGGCACAACTCTGACCCTACACTGAAAGGGGCTGCCCGGCTGCTAAAACCCAAGCAGCGGGAACCCACAGCCTCCACTTCCAGATCCAAAGTCCCCACCAAACCCAACACCAAAAAGCCCAAAAGGCTACTCAGGGAGATGAGTCCCCTGAGGATGCCCCTGTAACACCAATACAGGAAACACTTACTGGTTCTAACCCCCCAGTAGTGTCAAAGACTCCACCAGCCCTAGCCGCTCAGGCATCCTCTCAACAGGATCCTGATGCAACCATAATTGGGGATACCACAATGCTGGAACCTATCTCAATTGAGAAGGTTACCATTGAAGAGCACCAGTCACCCCGGGTGCAATCTGCTTCAAACCTATCTCCAAATGCAACCGCCCCTCAAAGCCCAACCATTATAGTTGCACAAGTGCTGAGTCAGCTGCATTCCTCTCCTCCTCCCCAGAAACCAATTACAATGGGAGAACCTCAACAGCTGAGGAAGAGGACCAAAATGCTGCTGATAACCCACAGCACAGGGGTTATAATGTTCAATCTCCCCGTGTAGAGGAGGAGGTTAGAACATCTGGTGAGGCTGCCACTTCTACTGATTCAGCAAATGAACAGGATGCAGTTGGTAACATCTCTAAGACCTCACCAGAGGCAACTGCCGATGAAGGACTCAGTCCTGAGGCAGGAAGTCCCCAGAACCAAGAACAAGGGGCACATGCTACAACTGATCTACACTCAGGGCATGTACATCCTGATTCAATCAGGAGGTCAGGTGATTCAGCAAAGACTGATGATGACCTGGGCTTTTTCTTCGATGTCTTAGCCCATAACACAATCCTTGAGGCTGAGGTGAGCAGACTCAAAGAACTGCTTGCCAAAATGTCTCAGGATCAAAGTCCATCTGCCCCAATAAACCCACAGATGGCACCTTCATCTGAAGGTTCACCAAACACTCAGCCACTACACTCAACTGAGCCACCAGCCACTGCTTTTGGCACCACCTCTCAGGGACAGAACCCCTCTGAGCAGATGGTTGCTACCTTTCAACATTCCTTACCTCTCATCACTCCCATCATCAATGAGATTGTGCATAAAGCCATTGATGAGAGGATCTCCTCAAATCTACAAACACTTGTTGATGATGCTGTGCAAAAGAAGCTTTCTGCCATTCAAACCCCTGAACCCAATGCACCCAAAAGGGGGAGTCTAAGGCAGTGAAAGAAAGAAGAGAAAGAGAGTGGAAGATGAGAACAACAAGAGAAAGAAAAGGAGTTAGAAAAGGAAAAACAGCTGATCACATACAAGAGAAAGAAAAGTGCTGAAACTCAAAAGCCTGATGAAGAGAAATCATTGGAAGATCTGGTTAAAGAAGCTGATGAAGCTCACAGCAGATCAATGGACAGAATAATAGACCAACTCTTCAGACAGGCTTTGATACAGCTACATTAGACACTGAGATCAGAAGGCTGGAGATTAAAGAGATACAAGAGAGATGGGCCAGTTACAGTGTGATGGAAAGGGAGAGGTTGGAGATAATGATCAGGTTTATTGCAAAATACTTGGGAAGATCATTAATTGAGAAATCATGGACCAGAGACAGTATTCTGGCAATAACCACCAGAATCTGTGCTCTGAAGCATTCAATAAGGGGTTGATTATCGAAGCCTTAGATGAAGCAGGTGCTGGGAAGAGACTGATATGGCCAAGCTTTCCAAAGCCAAACTTACCACAAAAATGCTAGATCAGCCTTCCCAAACTCCCACTCAAAAACAACCAACCCACAACTCTCCAAACCAATCCCTAAACCTAAACTTAAACCAACTCAACCCTCAAAACCAACTCCCTTACCCCAAAAACCACCTCAAACCACATCCAATGATGCACCCAGAAGGAGGAGAAGGGTGTTGAGGATGGAAGAAGAAGAAGAAGAAGATGATGAAGAAGACAGTCTGCCAATCTCTGCTGTTCTAAAAATACCTGAGCCCAGAAGTCAACAAATGATCACACCAGACTTTCAGAGGCAAATGGTGAAAGTTAAGATTGAAGAAGAAGAACAGCAGAAACAGCACGATGAGCAACTTTTGAAGATGGTTGACAAAGAGTTTCCTCAGTCATCATCTATACAAGCCATGAAGAAACACGCTCAAAGGCTGCGTATGCTCTAGGTATACCTTTCAATATCAAAAGGAGAGAGTAAGGATTTGGCCAGACCCCAGGGTTAGTTCTAGAATTCATAAGAAATCCATACCAAGTAGATACAATGGCCAAGTGAGAAAGACCATAGATGCTGTTATTATGTTGGCCATTGTAGTCTCACCCTGGGAGATACTTGAAGACTTCAAGAGAGCCTACAAGTCAAAGATGACCCCTCAAACTCTAATGGAGAACAAAATGGTCAAGAAGGGGTTGTTATACAAGAGGCTTGAAGAGATCAAGAAAAATGAACTCCAGTTGTTATTAGAAGGGACTCACCCAGATGAATTTGCTTACAGAGAGATAACAACTGTTGAGTTGAAAAATGGAAAGACGTAAAGTACCTATCAGAGTACTATGGCCCAGAGTTCTTCTTCGAAGGAGAAGCAGAAGAACTCACTAAGGAGGAACAAGTTGTTCTCCTTGAGGCCTACGTCAGAGAGTCTTATAGACTCATCAATGGGAAGTAGGTTTCATGGTTGGGATAACAGCTCTGTGTCCAGTTCCCCAAGACAGAGTTCCCTTCCATCCTTTGACATTCACATCTACTGAAACCTGTTCCCTGGCCTGTGCTTATCTGATATCTCTGAAGCTGATCAAGAGAGTATTTCTGCCAAGAATAAGTGGGACCTCAATAAGCTTAAAGGTTTTGGCTGCATTGGTTCAGGGGGAGTTTGTTGGACCAAAAGAACCAATGAGCCTGATCAGAAAAACCTTTAAGTCCCACGGACATTACAACAACTGAAGTAGTCTGCAACAGCTGAAGACATCAACTGATAACAAGTCTGAAGTGAAAGAGCTGAAGACAAAGTCTGAAGTGAAAGAGCTGAAGACAAAGTCTGAAGTGAAAGAGCTGAAGACAAAGTCTGAAGTGAAAGAGCTGAAGACAAGTCTGAAGTGAAAAAGCTGAAGACAGACTGAAGACCAAGTTTCAGATGTTGTCACAACAGCTGAAGAAGACCTCTTCAGTAGTTGTGATGGTTTCCTTTCAGTAGTTTTATGTTTCTTGTAATCAGTACTTGTAGTTTCAGTAGTTTTAGTTTCATCTTGTACTTAGCACTCTGAGATGTTCTCAGTTGTTGTGAACATTCTCAGTAGTTTGCTTACTTTCAGTTGTTTGTAATAATTCTGTTAGATGTCACTATCAAGTGACATCAGCAGACGTCACATTCCTTTATATAAGGAATGTTGACCTAATTGTAAGTGCGAGCTGCGCAGCTATAGCAAACTTAGAAAAGCTTAGCAGCCGCCATACCGAAGCATTTGTGCATGAATGATATTATCCTTTTGCAGAAAACCCTCTTTCTCTATAACCGTGTACTGTTCCATTGAATATCTATTGTGTTCTTGCTATATTTGTCTAATTCTTGTTCTAATTCCGCTGCGATTCAACTCTAATTGATCAAACTTAGATCACTGATCCTGACAATTTTGATAATGACAATAAAGCTTTTTATATTGTGGTTATTGGAATAATACCTGACATCCAAATGCTCACACCATGATGTTATTCTTTTCCTCAGAAGATTGACGACGTGAATTGAAATTGGCTAAGGTTTACATGTACCTGGAATGAAGATAAATTTGCACTCGGTTCCTCAATTGAAATCAAAAGGCAGGTATGTTCATTTGGAGCCAAAGACATACAAGGGTGTAAAGAATATAAAACTTCTTCAGTTCCAATCTAAAAGGTCACAAGAAGGATATGGTATTGTTGTCAGCGAAAAACAGGCGTATGTTAAGAAGACAAAGGAGACACAAAACGCAAGTTTTGTGGCACTTACTTTGAGGCACGTGGGCTTAGACAAGTTAAAAGCTAAGATGAATAAGGGAATAGTTTTGGGCTGCCTAATCTTGAGTTAAAAAAGGATAGTTTTTGTGCAGACTTATCAATATGGCAAGTCTCACCAGGAGCCTTGTCCATCCTCGATTATCAAGCTGAATCACCACAGTTCTGGTCCATTTAGATGTAGGGTGGCCTGCCAAACAACATCAATGAAAGGGTTACAATATGTAGTTACATTCATTGACAATTATTCTCGGTAACCGTGATCTATTTCATTAAGGAGAAGGCTGATGTACTGGAAGAGTTTTAAGGATTTTATTGCTGATGCTAAAAGAGAACCAACTACAAGGTCAGGGTCTAAGTTTTGATAAGGGGGAGGGGGTGTATATGTCTTTTGCTTTCGATCAAAACTTGAAACATAATAAAATAAAAAAAAGACAGCTTACTTGTTCAACAGAATAGTGTGTGTGAACGAAAGAAAAGAACATGCTCTAGCATAAGTAATGAGAATTCTGCTTCATGAGAAGAATATGCTGGAACATTTTTGGGAATAGGCAATGCGAACAGCCGAGTACATAATCAACCAAACTCCGACTCAAACTTTACGTTATGCTTAACTAGTTGAGAGGTTATTCAAAACTAAGCGTAATATACACTATTTTCGAGTTTCGATTGCATATGTTATGTATTTGTGTTTCACCATCTTCGCCTCAAGTAGGAGAAAAAGGCAATATGATGTGTGTTTATAGGTTGTGACCCTGAAACAAAAGGTTGGAGATGTTGTAATCCGAACACGGGGAAAGTGTATATTTCAAGAAACGTTGTGTCTGATGAAGGAACATCATGGTAGGGGCCTGAACAACAGTTGAATAAGGACTCAAAGGAGTTGACCGAAAAAGTCAACTCAAATCTAGCAAAACTATAGTTTAAAGAGGAAGAAATAGATGAAGTGATTCAAGAAGAACCAGTTTTGAGGCGGTGATAGAGAACAAAGAAACCTATTGCTAGGTATGCACTTATGTATGCTCAAGTGGCGATTTTTGATGATGCCTTTTTGTGAACTTTAGTCATACCAACAGGTTAGTACAAAAGAAGAATAGTTACTCCAATGAAGGCTGAATTGGATGCTCTTATCTCAAACCAAACCTGGGAGTTAGTCTTGAAACCTACAGATACTAAACTAGTATCTTGTAAATAGGTTTATAAAGTAAAAGAGAAGACTGATGGAATGGTTGACAGGTTCAAAGCTTGTCTACTGGTGTCACACCCTCAATTTCTACAAACGGGGTTTACCATTAGGTGGTGACATAGCAAGATCTCAACTCATAGTTAAACCAAATGACATAGTTATTACAAAAACATATCAGTATTGTTCATTAGTTAAAACCAGATATTTAAAGGTAAGTTTTCAATAAAATATTATGAAAGGGTAATTCATTAAACTTTCAATAACTAGAACAATACAAAACATGCACAACCAGAAGAAGTGTTAAATTCATAAAACCATGTTTAATTAAAAATCGCCACTTGAGCATACATAAGTGCATATATGTCAAGTTACTTAGCGTTTCGAACCAATTTGACTGTTTGTGAGTTGTTTTGCCTTCCGCCATGTCTTATCATAGAAAAATAACATGTGTCTATGTTAATTAAACACCTGTTTGACCTCCAGTCGAGATAGCGCGACTAACATGGGTGGGGTTTCTCAAACCCAGTAGTACTACTCAAAATTACCTCGCTAACTCGTCATTAACGATTCAAGTGTGTAATCACTTGCGTGATAATATTGCACTACATTAACAGCCTATATACCAATAATACTAAAACTAGATAAAAATACTTTGCATGCTTCTCCCCAAAAAGGAAAGTAAGTAAAAGTGGGGCCATGAATACTCAACTTGTAATACGTAGGAAAACATGAAGTGTAAAAGCTGGAACCTAATCATTACCTAACAAATATAGGTCCATGAGTGTGTGTACATAATGGTCAAAAGAACTATGTTGTATCCAAACAAAGTAATCGTTAGCGTGTTCGAGAAATGTTTGACAAGTTTAACGTTTTTTTTACCAAGGTTGACTTTTGTTTGACCAAGTTAACCGGACTGACCCGATGACTCGTTGGTAACTCAAATAAGTAAAAACATGTTACTCATGCTAAAATAATTTAAATAATGATTAACATAAAGTTTCCTATCGGAAATCTATTTTTGAAAAGTTTCTATTTTTGAAAAGTATGACACCATGACACATGTGTAACCCATTTCAAGATTATAAAGCATATCACAACAACCATCTAAAATATACATGTAACACATCTAACATTCATCCATAACATGTTAACATAACCTAGAAACTTCATAATGCTTAAAGTTTCCTAATTTAAAACGTAAGAACACAAGTTGCATAAATTTCATCCAAACCCCCTTACATGCTCTTACGATTATTTCAACATCATAACATCATCATATCATCTTCTACACATATCATATTCATCATACAACACATCGAGTCACAAAAGTTTCCATAAATAGAAAACATATTCATATGATGTGTTTTATACCATTTGATTATTCCCAATCCATTCCTATGCCCTAAACATCATATAACAATTATCACATATCATCAAACATGCATAAGTCATCAACTAACTAACTTACCCAAAAAGTTTCCTTTAATGGAAAGTACTTGAAAACCGAGCCAAAACCAAAAGTTCAAAACATGAATTTTCACCCATTAACATCAACTAACATCCTAGAACCATCAATTCAATCCAATTTCATCAAAATCATACAATTTCAACAAAAGCCCCAAATTAAAGTTTTCATTATAAGTAAGACTTGGTTTTTGATCAAAACGACATAATTTCACAAAACCAATCCATAAAAACATCATTATATTGAATACTAACACAAAATCAATTAGCAATTTCAACCAATTTCAAGATTTAACTGATTGAAGTTTGGATATTAAGGGTTCATATTCATCATAATAATCAAAGATTATAAAATCTAACATAAACTTACTTGTAATGATGCATAGATGTAAGCTAACACGTTTTTGATGCAAGGACAATCCATAATCATCATCAATTGCAGGGAAAAAATCAAGGTGTATATGTGTTCATATGTGTGGTGTTGGAAATGGAGAGGGAGACAAGGGGAGGGGGCAGCCAAAAATAGGGGGATTAGGGTTGGGGGTCAGGTTTTATTTTTTTTTTTTTGTTTTACAAGAAAGGCCCCCGTCTCTTATAAAAATCATTTTAACGTTACGCAATTGAACTTTTTCTACACCGAAACCACCAAAGCTCATATAATATCAAAAAAACATTAATAAAATGAAACAATATTCAAAAAGTTTTCTAGTTCAAAGGCATGAATTTAAGTAACTCTAGTAAAAGATGGACAACATTTATGGGTTGTCACATCACCCTTGGTAACGTTGGCGCTTAACGACGTATCTTTGATAACTGTGGATATTTGGCCTTTATATGATTCTCGTGTTCCCAAGTTAACTCTAGTCCACGCTCGTGTTCCCAAGTTAACTCTAGTCCACGCCTTAGAGTTTCAAAAAAAAATTTAACGATAGAGGTACGGGTTTGCTTGAGAGTTTTAATCTCCCAATCCACGATTTTCTTGGTTCTCAATGAATGTTGTTGTTCATCCATATGTTTCTCATCTAATAGAGCAATGAGTGTCTCTTCAGACAAACATTTCTTATGTTTAAAACGTGTAACCCGTTGGGTACTCCACTGAGTTCTCTATGAAAATTTGTTGATAAACGCTAGACAAACAATCTCAAAGTCCAACATAGTGCGGGTTTAACTTTCCTCTTTTTTTCCAAAACAATACACACCTTTACAATTTGTCACTTTTAGAAGTACCTTGTTATCAATTTTATATTCAAATGGGTTTTTGGTGATAGCTCACGTAATCATTTGTCAGTCACGTGTTGTTGCCTTGGGTTATGAATTTGTATGATCTTCTTAATCATCTTGTGCACAAGCCAGGACCAGTAAGTTGACTTTCCTTTAACTCTACCCAAAAGATAGGTGATTGGCACTTACTTCCATAAGTGTCTCAATAATGCACCTTGATCAACGTCTAGTAACTGTTATCATAGGAACCTTAATCTAGAGTCTAAGTCGTAACCTTATTCTGACTATCATTTACGGATGATAGGATTTTCCCTATCCAACCACGTTCCCATGACCTTTGTAATGAGATCCAATAATAAGCAATGATTGATTGTCACCATCAGATATATGAAAAAACTAGAACCTCGTGCCGAGAGACTATTTCTTGTAGTTAGTGCTAGTTAAATTCTCAACTCAATTAGTCTCTCTAATTGCTAGAAAGTGCGTGAATTTTGGTCAACCGATCTAGTATTATCTAAATGGTATTGCATCCGCTAGAGTCCCAATGACCTTTGTAATGAGCTCTAAAAACCTGGCTCTGATACCAATCTGTCACACCCTCAAAATCCAACGGTGGGGTTCTACCACGAGGCGCTGACAAACAAGGATCTCAGACACAGTCATATCAAATGACACTATATGCGTTTTAAAATAAGCTTTTGATCTAAATCAGAGTATAACACAGATCTTAATGTAATCAATGCAGAAAACGTTTGTAAAACCATAGGTAATGAATGCGCAAACAGGCGCCCAATAAAAATAGTAAATGTAAATTTAATGTAATCAATGTGGAAGCGTAAACGTTCTCCATAGACCTAGTTCGCACAGCCTTGTCTCTATAGCCCATTTTTGAGTTTTCGCCAAAACCGTGGTCGCCATAGAGGTCTATCCCTATGACAAGTTGTCTGCAAAAAATTCATATTGTATTTTATTTCATACATGTCGTCGCCATAGGTCCAACTAATTTTTTTTATTTTAATAAAAATTAATATAAAATAAATTAAAAACCCTTTGATGACTACATGTCATCGCCACCGACCCTACTATTTTAATTTTCTTTATAAATTGTTTTTACATTTTTTAGGTTTTCTTAATATTTTCAGTTTTGAGAACATATTTATATCAACGAAAGCTGATATTATTAATACCCAAAAGAAAATCATTTTAACAATCATTAAGATTTGATTTCTTTTTAACAAATCATTAGGATTTGATTTCTTTTTTAGAATTCATTCATCCGTTCTTCCATTTCAAGAGCATTCCTAAGTGCATTCATTTCCTCATCTTATGTGATGATGACCGACCAACCTCATGGTTCATAACAAGGGATGCTTATTATATTTTTTTGAAAATTCGACAACATAATTGTTGTAAAATGAAACATGCAAGTAATAATATCCAACTTTAGTCTATGAATGTGTTCGAGTGATTTAACTTGATAATATCCAACTTTAAACAAACAATATACTAAACAACAAGGTACTAACATCATATAAATTAATAAAATACTAAAAACATATGAACACATGATAACAACATTTACCATATATAGACGAAAATTTTAATTTACATAATCTTCTTTTGCCCTCGAGTGATCCATCCAAACACTTTCCTGTATTGTGTCCTTCACGTTTGTTGTTGCTTTAAATAGTAATAAATAATTTTATAAGATGACCTATATATATACATCAACATGACATACATACATGGACACACAAATATTAACATGACATAAATACAAATAGAAGTTATAAAACACAAATTAAATCCTAAATTATTTTCTAGTCAAACTTACACATATACATATACACATTACATATATATAAATATGTAAATAAACATGACAAATATAATACAATATAAACACAACACAAAAACAAATGGAACCCTAAAGCATTCTTAAAATCCTAAAACATGTTTTAAAATACAATCTTATCATATGTTCGTGATTAGGTTCTGAATTAATTAACATTAATTCTAAAACATGTTACAAAACATAATTCATCATATCATTATACCACTCAAACCATAACCATTAAACACTTATATCATTCTAACAACATAAGTCATCTATAAAAATAATTCACTTACTATTTTAACTAATTAACAAAAGAAGATAACATACTACATTAAACTTCTACAACATAAATCATCTAGCACACATATTCAATTTCATCATATGTTCATAATATGTTTATTAATAAACCATAACCAAATCAAACTACAATACATTTTATCACATATTGTGCATACATACATACATATTTAAAGCATATCTTAACAAATAAAAACAAGAACAAAATCAAACCAAAACTCAATTCATCAAAATATTTTCATATCATCTACTAAACAAGAACCAATCAAAATATTTTAATAACTAATAAAATAGATAATATACACACCTTAAAATCTTAACAAAAATGATGATAGTGAGATATTGTCGGTGATGATGGTGGTGAGATAATGATACAGCAACTTAGAGAGACATGAATGGTGGTGGTGGTTGGTGGTAGTCATGGTGGTAGGAACAATGATGGTGGTTCAACCTAAAGATGCTTCATTCTTGGGTACTCTTTCTTAAGGAGTTTACATGGCCTGAGTGGTTGGGGGCGACAAAATGGTTGTGGTGGTGGTAGACATGACGGTGGTAGTGGTACTTAAGATCAGTTGGGAGAGAGCACGAGTATATTTTAATAGTAGTGTGGAATGGGAGGGGAAATGACTGTTGACGGAAGTGGTGTTGGTGGTCTAGGAGCGGTGGTGATGGCTCGAAAAGGTGGTGGTGGTCGATTTTGGTTGTTTTCCCGGAGATAAAGGCTTATTGTGGTGGGATTTGGGTTTGGGAAAGTGAAAAAAAAAAGTTTAATCCCTGGTTTAAAGATTGGCACCTGTGGACGACAGTGTCATCACATAAGGTTTTTATTTTTTTAAGTTTTTCCAAAATTAATAGCTGGATAATAAAGCGGGCAACATGAAACCCTATGGCGACGACATGTCGTCACCATATGATGTTTTCTGATATTTCATATTTTTATTATTTTTAATAAACGTATCATTATAATATTATCAATTATTATTATTATTATATTATTAGTATTATGATTATTAATGTTATTATTATCATTATTAGTATTATTATTGTTATTATTATTTTATTATTATAATTATTATAATATTATTATGATTATGATTATTACTATTACTATTATAACCTATTACTTATGTATATAATACTTGTTTCTCTTAACTAACCTTCGGCGTATATAATCAACTTTAATTATCATAACCGATCATGCATGAGGGTTTTTTGACACTCTTTGATGATAAGTAAGATAAAAAACTTTATTTACCAGTAATATACCTAATATATGTAAATTACCATCAATATGTATATTCAACACAATGATCATATTAGATCATAGCTAGCATTTGACGTATGTAAGACCCTAATCATCATAACCGAACATATTTAACCTTTTTTGACACTCGTTGATGATAATTAACATAAGAATTTAAGTTACCATTAACAACCATAATTTCCTGTAAATTACCAACATTGTGTTTGATTTACACAATGATCATAATTGGATCACAGCTGACATTTGACATATGTAATCTGCCCTAATCATCATAACCGAATATTTAGCCTTGTTTAACACTCCATTATTGATAATAAACGTAAAAAAAATAACTTATCGTTAATAAGCATCGCATCATCGAATTTTATAATTTAAAACACCGATCATCATATTTCGGTCATAACTAACCTTTATGTATTTGATCGACCTTAATCATCAACCGAACATATTTGACTTTTTTAACACCCCATTGATGATAACTAAGCATAAATAAACTTAACTTACCATTACCAAGCATAATTTCCTGTAAATTATGAACATCATGTATAATTTAACAAACAATGATTATAGTTGGATAATGCTTCCCTTTGACATATGTAATCTGCTCTAATCATCATAATCGAACATATATGGCCTTGTTTAACACACATTGATGATAATTAAGCGTAAGAAAAATAATGTACTGTTAATAAGCATCATTTCTCGTAAATTACCATCAAATTGTATAATTTAACATTGATCATCGTAATACGATCATAGCTAACCTTTAATGTATTTGATCGACCCTAATAATCATAACCTAACATATTTGACCTTTTCTTGACACCTCATTGATAATAACTAAGCATAGTCAAACTTAAATTACCATTTATAAGGTTAATTTCATGTAAATTACCAACATGATGTTTAATTTAACACCAATGATCATAATTAGATCATTGCTAACCTTTGACGTGTGTAATTGAACCCAATCATCACAACCGAGCATATTTGATCTTGTTTAACACTCATTTATCATAACTAAATAGAAACAAACTTAACTTATTGTTAACAAGTATAATTTCTCGTAAATTACCATTACTGTGTATAATTTAACACTGATGTTCATAACTCGATCATAGCTAAACTTTGACATATTCAATCGAGTCTAACAATTATAATCAAACATATTTGATCATGATTAACACTAATTATTAATAATTATATTATAAATAATAATATTTATTGTATTATTATTACATATAAAATACTTATATAACAATAACAATAACAATAACATGTACATAAATTAATAATAATACTATTAATAATATTAATAATTATAATAATTATTTTTATTAATATCATATTTAAGAAAATCATATATCCCTATCACGACGACATGTAGCCGCCATAGAGTTTTCATAATGGCGGGACTATTTCTCTCCTAGTTATTTCGAGAAAGAAAAAAGAAAAAAATTATTTTTACCTATGGCGACAACAAGTCTTCGCATCAGAGTTGTCCCCATAGAGTTTTCATAATGGCGATATTATTTTCCTCCTAATTATTTAAAAAAAAAGAATTTTTTATCTATGGAGACGACATGTCGTCGCTTTACGGCCAAACATAATTTTTTAAAGTCTAGCATTATTTTAAATAAATCAAAATGTAAAAAATAGACCTATGGCGAGGGTTTTTTTGTCACTATAGGTTACCCTAACACGACAACATATCGTCACCATAGGGCTAGAATAGCTAAAAACCAAAGTGACTGTAACACCTGAAATTTTCTTGTCACGTAAAAGAAAGGAAAAGTATCATGAAGAAAACAAAAGGGACCAAAGATGAGGGGTGTAATGTGTAAATGGTACACAAAGTCAAAATGCATGTTTTAAAAGTCATGGTCGCCCATACGCCTTTCTACTGCTACTGTCGACCGAAAGGAAGAAGAAAAGAAGCTAAATTTGGGTTTTCTCTCGGTTGTGAAGAAGTAGAAGGCTGAAATCTTCGTTGGTAAGTGTTTCGTGTAAAATAGTTCGTTTTTTTTTTGGGATTTTCATCCTTATAACCGACTTTAAGTGATTTTGGTAGTTTTGGTGTTGTTTATGCTTGATTCTAGGTGTTTGAACTCTTGTACAAGAAAGTTTGGAGGAGTTTGCTTGTTGTGCCTAGGTGAGTTCTAGACCCGGTTTTATTGTTTTAAACTTCTTGGAGCTGTTGCTCCTAGGTGAGTTCTAGACCCCGGTTTTTTATGTTTTTAAACTTCTTGGAGCTGAAAATGCATGTTTAAAGGTTTTGCAGCTGTTTTATGTTTTACCGTATGTATATGGGTGATTATGTTTTGTGCTTTATGGTGGTTTATGTGCTGTTGATGCTTAGGATGTTAAGTATAAGCTTCGAACAGATGGATAAGCATGATTGGTTAGGAATTGTTGGGTTTTTGTGGTTGTATGCCTGCTCTAGATGTTAAGCATGTTAGATCTATGATAAGGATGTGTTAGATCATGGATTGGGGACTGAATAATTGCATAAGTGCATTTGCAGGTTGGTTAGTTCATCCGCATTTAAGACTTGAACATACACTTAAAGTAATTTGCTCATGCGCATTGTTGTATGTTCATCCGCATTTGTAGTTGCTCATGCGCCCAAGTGTTTTCTTGTGCATTTCTTTTGTTCATGCGCATTTGCTACAGTGTTCATGCGCATTTGTTTCAGTCATTCGCATTTGTTCTACCAGCATTTAGTTGGAAAACTTGGAATAATCTCTGAAGACTTTCATCTGCATTAGTTATTGTTCATCCGCATTAGTTATTGTTCATCCGATTAGTCTCTATATTCATCCGCATTTGTCTAAGGACTTAGGATTTTTCTGAAGCTTGGGAAGCAGAATGTAACGGGTAAGTTCTGGAATGTTTTGCTGGTTCATGTCTGTTGTGGTGATGCATGTTGTGGGCTGTTGTTGATGCTTTATACTATGTATAATGTGACTTTACGTGTTGTGTCTCTATTCGTATGTGTAAAGTATTATCGTAAAGAAAGCGAAGGATTAATGTTAATAAAGAAGTGGACTATAAGAAATGAATGAAAAGTCTTGCAAGCAAATGATGAAGGAGGTTCATAACTCATTGAGAGTTGGTAGCTCAACTGTGTGTACTATAGCGTGCGATCTTGGCTAACCCACGAGGGTTTACACATAGGGGGATCTTTCTTGGTGATTGATCCATACGTACGTAACGAGGTCCTTGTCACTTAACCCGAGAATGAGGTGGCTTTGTGCCCAACGATGCGGGTAAAGTTATGACAGGATCTAGAAATAGTGAAAGATAATGAAAATGTACGAAACGAACGATACGTGAATTAATGAAAGATAATTAAGTTTATACCTTGATGTATGTCTGATGAATGCTCACATGCGAAAGTAAAGGAAGTATTTTATTGAAAAGGATATTTCATATATAAATCTTACAAGGTATTATAAACGTTTTAAAACTAGAACTCACTCAGCAACACTGACTTTTATGCATTTTTAGTTGGCTGGTGATTGTTGCTGAAGGTGGCACACTGGGGAAGCTACTCATCGGGGCAAGACTTGCATCCATTTATCTTTAATGATATTGTTGTTTTCTAATGCAATTAAACAGGGTCTTTTGTAATTCAAGAAAACAATGATGTATTACTTAACAATGGTAATTATTAATAGAATGAATGGTTTTTATTAACTTAATTCCGCTGCAATATTTTATAAAATGTGTGTTGTTTAATGTAATAATGCTATGAACGACCAATTGTGAGGCCTCCGGGAATAGGGCCTTACAAGTTGGTATCAGAGCCAAAGTTTAAGAGAATTAGGTAAATATTTTCAAAACCTAAACTTAAACTGAGAATAGGACTAACGGAGGGATGCCAGCCCGAGTAGCTACGTGCCATCAGGTATTCTTTTCTTAATGTTAACTGGTATTATGTGCGTGTGCTATTTGATTTACGTGCTTTTAGTGATTTGGAATACTGATATAGTCGGGGATAGGAAATGCTCGGGGGATGAAGAGTAAAGTAAGTGGCTAATCACAACTGGTCACTGTAATTAGGGACTTACTGTACTTAACATAAACTGAGATATTACCTTGAATGACCGTGTTGGTGTTTGAATCTTATAGTGATTAGAGGATGGCTGGAGGTAGATCATCTAAGGCTTCTAGAGGTGGAGCAAGGGGTGGCGTGCTGGTAGACCACGGCCATAAAGAACAAGGCAAGGACTGCAGAGATGGCTCTTGTTGAGCCTGGGCTTCATCACCCAGAGGGCGGTGATGTGAGTGCCAACCTAAGGGCCTCAGTGAAAGAGGCAGTGGTGGAGGAGGTTCACCAACTCATGCAGACGATCCTACCATCTGTCATGACCGTGGTGGTCGCTGTAAGGGAGGATGAGAGGAAGGAAAAGGAGGAAGAAAGAAGGGCTGCTGCTGGGAGAAGGGAGAATGAGGGAGATCATGATGATGAGGAGGAGATGAATGCTAAAAGGGGAGCCTCCAATGATGAAGAAGGGGTAGAGGTACGGGAAACCGTGAGGGATGCAGCTACGGGGCATTCCAACGGTGTAAACCCCTTACTTTTGACGGCAATTGTAACGCTGTAGCTGCCCACCGCTGGGTTAGAGAGATGGAGGCAGTGTTGGATATTAGTGAGTGCAGGGAGGACTAGAAAGTGAAATTTGCCACTCACTCATTCATTGATTCGGCTTTGTGTTGGTAAGACAATATTGTCCAAGCTGAGGGCAGCAGGGTCATCAGGAGGATGAGATGGGGAGATTTGAAGAAGTTGATTATTGAGGAATTCTGTCCTCACAGGGAACTAGACAAAATAGAGAGAGAGTTCCTATAGATGGAGGTGGGAGCCATGACCCACCAGCAATACACTGCCAAGTTTAACGAAATGGCTAGGTTGGTGCCAGACCAGGTGACACCTGCATCGAGGAAAATCAAGTGGTACATTCAAGGGTTGCCGGCTGATATCCGTAGGCATTTGATTGCTGCCTGACCGGGTACCTTTCGATCGGTGGTAGACCTGGAGGTAGATTGTATGATGAAAGGGAGGAGGCTGTGGTGGAGGTGAAGAAGACATGTGGTGGTGACAAGAACTGGAATGGGAAACGGTTCGGACATGGTGGTTTCACTCCAAATAATAAGAGGATGAGGATGGATGACCGAAGAGTGGGGTCATTAAGCTCGGGGATGAAGAAGTGTGGTAAATATGGGAAGGAGCACACTGGTGTGTGCCAGTGGGGATCGAATGTATGCTTCAAGTGTGGGAAGCCTGGCCACGTGGCAAAGGTATGTGGGGATATAAAGTGCTATAACTATGGCGAGGAGGGATTGCAAGAAGCCAATGGCAGCGAGTTCTGGGACGAATAAGAGGACAGGGAGTGAAGGGCAGAGGGCAAGCGCTAGAGCATTTACAATGACCTGGGAGGAGGCCAGGGTGGATCCCGATGTCATGTCCGGTAAGTTTCTAGTAAACCAAACTTGTGCCTCTGTATTGTTTGATTCTGGTGCTAGTAAGAGTTTCATTTCTGCTGCTTTCTGTTAAGCTGCCTGTTAGTAGTAGAAGAATTGATGAGCCATTTGACGTTGAAACTGCTATTGGTAAGTCTTCTAGAATTTCTGATATGATTGAGGATTGTGGCATAGAGTTAGAAGGCCATAGGTTCTCTGCTAAACTATTTGTGATTCCCCTAGGCGGATTTGATGTAGTTCTGGGGATGGATTGGTTAGCAGCCTATGAGGCAAACATCGTATATCACAAAAAGATGATTCGACTGACAGTGCCCGATGGAAGTTCGGTAACGGTTTACGATGACCGAGTTACTACAGTTCCGAAGGTGATTTCGATGGTGGTGGCCGAGAAGTGCATGAAACGCGGATGTAGTGCCGACCTGGCTTATGTGAAGGCTGTGGACGCGTCAGTACCACAATTGTCCGAAGTACCAGTTGTGTGTGATTTTCCAGATGTGTTCCCAGAAGATTTACTAGGCGTGCCACCGGACCGTGAGATCGAGTTTTAGATTGATTTGATACCCGGTGCTCAACCCGTTGCCAAGGCACCGTATCGACTAGCTCCTACTAAGATGAAGGAGCTGATGGTTCAACTGCAGGAGTTATTGGAAAAGGGTTTCATTCGACTGAGTATCTCTCCTTGGGGTGCTCCGGTCTTGTTTGTTAAGAAGAAAGACAGTAGTATGTGGATGTGCATAGACTACCGGGAGCTAAACAAGTTAACAGTAAATAATCGATATCCCTTACCAAGAACAGATGACTTGTTTAACCAACTCCAAGGTGCCAGCTGGTTCTCACGAATAGATCTCCGATCTAGTTACCATCAGTTGAAGGTTAAGGAGCAAGACATTCCTAAGATAACTTTTCGCACGCGTTATGGACACTATGAGTTCCTCGTTATGTCTTTCGGTCTGACTAACGCGCCAGCTGCCTTTATGGATTTGATTAATCGAGTGTGTCGGCCGATGTTAGATAAATCAGTGATTGTGTTTATTGATGATATCCTGATTTATTCAAAGAGCAAAGAAGAACATGCCGGCCACATACGTGAAGTATTGGAGACGCTTAGCAAGGAGAAGCTTTATGTGAAATTCTCTAAGTGTGCTTTTTGGTTACGTGAGGTTCAATTTTTGGGTCACGTGGTGAATTCTGAAGGAATTATGGTGGACCCGACGAAGGTTAGGCGGTGATGCAATGGAAGTCTCCAAAGACGCCATCCAAGATTCGATGTTTCTTGGGATTGGCGGGCTACTACAGGAGATTCATTCAAGACTTTTCAACGATAGCCTCACCTTTAACCAAATTGACTCGCAAGGACGTAAGGTTTGTGTGGGGTCAGGAACAAGAAGATGCTTTTGAGGAGTTAAAGGCAAGATTAACTCAAGCTCCTATTTTGACATTACCCGAAGGAAGTTAAGCTTAGTGGTGTATTCGGATGCCTCTTATTCGAGACTAGGTTGTGTGTTAATGCAACGTGGGAAGTAATAGCCTACACGTCCTGACAGCTGAAAACCCACGAAGTCAATTATCCCACGCATGATTTGGAGCTCGCAGCTGTGGTCTTCGCCTTAAAGAATTGGTGGCATTATCTGTACGGGGTGAAATGCACAATCTTCACGGACCACAAGAGCCTAAAGTATTTCTTTGAGCAGAAAGATCTCAACATGAGGTAGAGGAGGTGGTTGAGCTGATTAAGGATTATGATTGTGAAATCCACTACCATTCGAGTAAAGCCAATGTAGTGGCTGATGCCCTTAGCCGAAAGGAGAGACCCGAGCCAATACGGGTGAAAGCCTATCAATTAGTGATGACCTCGGACGTGATGATGCAGGTTAAGGAATTTTAGGATGAGTCATTGAAAGAAGATCGCCTTAACTCTAAAAGGATGAGAGGTCTAGTTGCAGAGTTGGGAGAAAACACTCACGGAGTTAGAACCCGCTTCGGGCAGATGTGGATTCCCCGTTATGGAGACTTACGGGGGCGGATCATGGATGAAGCTCATAAGACTCGATACTCCATTCATCCTGGCGCTACCAAGATGTACCAAGATATGAAGAAGGATTACTGGTGGCCGGGAATGAAGCATGATGTAGTGGAGTATGTGCGTAAGTGCCTTACTTGCTTACAAGTGAAGACAGAGCATCAAAAGCCATACGGGAAGATCCAACCATTGGATATACCCGAGTGGAAGTGGGAGCACATCACCATGGATTTCATCACGAAGTTACCACGTACGGCAAGAGGGTATGATGCAATTGGGTAAAAGTTGATCGTTTGACAAAGAGTGCTCACTTTCTATCGATCCTCAAGACGTATTCATCCAAGAGTTGGCGGATCTGTTCATCAAAGAGATTGTAGCTCGTCATGGTGTGCCGGTGTCTATCGTGTCAGACCATGACACTCGGTTCACATCGAAGTTTTGGAAGAGATTCCACGATGCGATGGGGAAGAGGCAGCACATCAGTACGGCATACCATCCTCAGACAGATGGTCAGTCTGAGAGGACAATTCAAATGCTCGAGGACATGCTCCGAGCATGTGTGATCGACTTTGAAGGAAGTTGGGATGATCATCTACCATTGGCAGAGTTCTCATACAACAACAACTATCATGCAAGGCATTCGCATGCCACCATACGAGATGCTATATGGTAGGAGGTGTAGAACGCCCGTGTGTTGGGGAGACATTGAGCAGAAGAGTTCGGAAGCGTGGAGGTAATGAGTCTACGACTGAGAAGCTAGAAAAGATCAAATCCTTTATGAAGGCAGCCAAGGATAGACAGAAGTCGTATGCCGATAAGAGGCATAGACCGATCAAGTTCAATGAGGGTGATAAAGTCATGTTAAAGGTCTCGCCCTGGAAGGGGATCATCCGGTTTCGGAAGAGGGGCAAGCTGAGTCCGAGATACATAGGGCCTTTCCAAATCGTTGCACGAGTAGGGGAGGTGGCCTATCGACTAGAATTGCCTGATGAGTTAAGTGGAATTCACCTAACGCTCCATGTATCTCATCTGAGTAAATGCTTAGCCGATGAAGATATGATTGTGCCACTAGAGGATAGCGAAGTGGATGAAAGACTCAACTATATGGAGCAACCAGTGGCCATTATACATAGAAAGGGGAAGAGATTGAGAAATAAGTAGTTCCACTCGTACGTGTGTAGTGGAAACACCGAAAGGGTTTTGAGTCTACGTGGAGACTGAAGAAGAAATAAGACAACATTACCCATAGTTATTCGAAGAGTGACAGGTTTCGGGGACGAAACCTCTTTAAGGGGGTAGACTTGTAACACCTGAAATTTCTGTCGTAAAAGAAGGAAAAGTATCATGAAGAAAACAAAAAGGGACCAAAGATAAGGGGTTTAATGTGTAAATGGTACACAAAAATCAAATGCATTTTTTAAAAGGCATGGTCGCCCATATGCCTTTCCTACTGCTACTGTCGACCGAAAGAAGAAGAAAAGAAGCTGAATTTGGGTTTTCTCTTAGTTGTGAAGAAGTAGAAGGCTGAAATCTTCGTTGGTAAGTGTTTTCGTGTTAAATGTTTTGGTTTTTTTTGGGATTTTCATCCTTATAACTGATTTTTAAGTGCTTTTGGTGGTTTTGGTGTTGTTTATGCTAGATTCTAGGTGTTTGAACTCTTGTACAAGCAAAGTTTGGAGGAGTTTTGCTTGTTTGCTGCACTAGGTGAGTTCTAGACCCTAGTATTTATGTGTTTTAAACTTCTTGGGGCTGAAAATGCATGTTTAAAAGGTTTTGCAGCTGTTTTATGTTTTACCTTATGTATATGGGTGATTATGTTTGTGCTTTATGGTGGTTTATGTGCTGTTGATGCTTAGGATGTTGAGTATAGCTTCCAACAGATGGATAAGCATGATTGGTTGGGAATTGTTGGTGTTTTCGTTGTTGTATGCCTGCTCTAGATGTTAAGCATGTTAGATCTATGATAAGGATGTGTTAGATCGAGGATTGGGGACTGAATAATTGCATAAGTGCATTTGCAGGTTCATTAGTTCATCTGCATTTAAGAGCTAACATACACTTAAAGTACTTTTCTCATGCGCATTTGTTGTATGTTCATCCGCATTTTAGTTGCTCATGCGCCCCAAGTTCTTTCGCATTTTCGTTTGTTCATGCGCATTGCTATAGTGTTTCATGCGCATTTGTTTCAGTCATTCGCATTTGTTCTACAGCATTTAGTTGGACACTTGGAATAATCTCTAAAGACTTTCATCCGCATTTGTTATTGTTCATCGTCATTAGTCTCTGTTCTTCCGCACTTGTCTAAGGACTTAGGATTTTTCTGAAGCTGGGAGTAGAATGTAACGAGTAAGTTCTGGAATGTTTTGCTAGTTCATGTCTGTTGTGGTGATACATGTTTGTGGGCTTTTTTGATGCTTTATACTATGTATAACGTGACTTTACATGTGTGTCTATATTCGTATGCGTAAGAAATGAGTGAAAAGTCTTGCAAGCAAATGATGAAGGAGGTTCACAACTCATTGAGAGTTGCTAGCTCAACTGTGTGTACTATAGCGTGCAATCTTGGCTAACACATGAGGGTTCACACACAGGGGGACCAGTCTTGGTGATTGATCCATACGTACGAAACGGGGTCCTTGTCACTTAACCCTGAGAATGAGGTGGCTTTGTGCCCAACGCTGGGGGTAAAGTTATGACAGGATCTAGAAATAGTGAAAGATAATGAAAATGTACGAAACGAATGAATATGTGAGTTAATGAAAGTAAATTAAGTTTATACCTTGATGTATGTATAATGAATGCTCACGTGCGAAAATAAAGGAATTATTTTATTGAAAAGACTATTTTCATATATAAATCTTACAAGGTATTTTAAACGTTTTAAAACTAGAACTCACTCAGCAACGCCGACTTTTATGCATTTTTAGTTGGTAGGTGATTGTTGCTGAGGGTGGCACGCGGGGGAAGCTACTTATCCGGGCAAGACTGGAATCCATTCATCTCTAATGATATTGTTGTTTTGTAATGCAATTGAACATGTCTTTTGTAATTTTAGAAAACAATGATGTATTGCTTAACAACGGTAAGTATTACCTTATGGCGACGACATGTCGTAGCCTTAGGGTGACCTATAGCGACAACATTATGTCATCGCCATAGACCTAGTCACGATGGGGTCTTTTTCTTGTAGTGACGACCCAATACCAAACACCAAACCCACCCCCTACCCAAACATATCACACATGTATTAATGATAACCCAAGTCTACCACTAAAACCCAATGTAGTCCTAACCTTATTAGGGTTTTCTCCCCATACAGACACCAAAGCATCCACCCCATACATGTTTACTGTTGAAGACACATAGTCACCTACCTTGAGTTCCATCATCTATGAGTCATAAGACCACCCATACCCCCCGAAACTCCATGTACTAACCCGATCCATCCCCACATGCGTACACCCATACCTACACCCACCCTAACCCATGAACCACATGATACACGAAACCGAACCGAGGGCTTATCACCACTCACCCTCAAGCACACCCTTCCCATGCACAACCAACCATGAGTAACGAGACGGTGCAACACTCGCCATGAAGCCATTGTTAAAGATGGTCAACACCTATTATTTAACAAGTACTATACATGGCTAGCTTTACTGTTACCTTTTTGCTTCTATCTTTTGTGTATTTGGTCTACCCACTAAAAAAAGTATTTTAATTTAATGTAATAGAGTAATTGCGTATGGTAGTATGATGTAGTAGGTGAGTTTCTTCCTCTTTATGTACTATTTTTTTTTTGTATTCTCAAAACTAAGAGAGAGAGAACAACAAAGAAGGAGCTCTTCACTCCAATATAGTTTCTTTTTTTGTCATCCAAAAATATAGTGTTCTTGATCTTGATACTCCTCTTGTTTAACAAGTGGTATCAGAGCGCTTTAAAAGATAACCGACCTATAGCTAATTGGTGGTGTGAAGAAACTAAATACTCAGAACTATAAGGTCTGGGTTACATGTTTGTCTTCATATTTGCAGGGGCAGGACCTTTGGGAAGTGGTCCAAGGGAACGATGTTGTTCAACCGCAAGAGAGAACAAAGAAGGTGTGCTGAGGAAATGGAAGGTCAAGGCTGGAAAGGCCCATTTTATTTTGAAGACGACAGTGGAAGAAGAATTACTTGAATGCATAAAGACTCTACAAGTCCTAAGGCAGCTTGGGACACTCTGGCTGAAGTTTTGTTGAAGAAGAACGATGATCGCTTGCAGTTCCTAGAGAATGAGTTACTAGCTATAACCCAGAAAGACCTAACAATTGCTCAATACTTCCATAAGGTTAAGACGTTGTGAAGAGAAATTGGCAATTTGGATCAACAAGTGGTTATAGGAGAAGCAAGGATGAAACGCATCATCTTATATGGGTTGAAGCCTGAATTCCAAAGTTTTGTTGTTGCAATTCAGGGTTGGCCAACACAATCCACGATGGGTGAATTTGAAAATCTGCTAGCGAGTCAAGAGGCTCTTGCAAAGCAAATGGGCTTGTTTTCCTTGAGTTCAGCCACTGCAATAGAAGCAGAAGCACTATATGCAAGCAAAAGCAAGGGTAGGTCTAGCAAACCGTATGCAACTAAACATAAGTTCGATAAGGGCTGAGATCGAGAATCATTGGGAACAAAGGTAGTCAAACAAGAAGAATTTTTTTGGTGGTAAAAACCCTGTATGTTGTATGTGGTAAGTGTTGGGTTTTTTACAAGTTTTAACAAGGATGTTTAACCATTTAAACATAAAAACGCAGCGGATGTATGGAGTTTAAAACTTGTGTTATATTCTGAAAATAAACATTTATATGTTCAAGAAAACAAACCCAAGAACAAGGATCATATATATGTGAAAAGAAATGCTATCAAAACCAACCATAGGATGTACATGAATACTACCTTTCTTGAACAAGCAAGTTGGATACGGATAAGAGGAGGAAGATGATGTTTCTTGAATGTCTAGTCTTCAAAAGAGAAGACCTCAAGCTTGTATACCCACAAGCTCTTGCAAAGCACCAAACTTGTTAGGAAGTTAACACCCAAAGCCTTCTTTCCAAGCTCTTATGTCCGTGAATGTGAAGAAAAAGATGGAGAAGAAAGAGTCTTTGCATGTGTGAGAGAGAGAGTGTTGAGTGTCTTGTTCCAAGGGATTAAAGTCTTGTCTTAAAACAAGACAAGGAATCCCAAGAAGAAACAAAGGGGCGGCCGAAAGTTTTGGTTTAAAATGGGTTCCCCCCATTTTAAAATAACACCCTTTTAATTCATTTTAATCACCCATTAAGTTATATAATTAAACTAATTTTAATCTTATAACTTAAACACTCTTATATTTGATGTTATTTAACTTATTTAAACAACATTACAAATGATATCTCATGAACAAAATATCCATATAATTTGTTCTATCTCAAATGCAATAATTCAGAAAACCCATTTTCTAAATTGGTGTCATAATTTATTTGCTTGATCATGATCAACAAATAAATGTTTAACGGTGTTTGCCTAGCTTGTTATTGGGTATGACCCGACTTGGATCATAACGTACTAACCACATCAATCTTGTATGTGTCTTGGGCATATAAGATCCAACAATCTCCCACTTGCACAAGATTCATAGAAGATTGATGCAAGCAGTAAATACCGCCTAACAACGGTTTACTACCCTTAATACGTATGACTAAGTGCCATTCAATAACATCATCCCCTTCAAGTATCTTACTCGAAAATGTTTTAGGTGAACAATCATCTATCCTTTTGTCACAGATGTCATGTTAAATCTTAGAGACACAGAATGATCATTCTCCATTGACTTAACTTTAGCAGGCCTTAGACATCTTACTCTCAACGAATAAGAGGAACAAATCCCATCTTGATTACATACGTCTCTCACAATCACCTCGTGCTATACCTGAATTTAGTCTTATGTACTGCCATGTTTCAGAACAGCGAAGAACTAAGTCAAAGTATAATACCCGGTGAATATCAAGACCCAATATGTATCTCAGGTCAGAGGATACCAAATGATATTCGCCTTTACTCAAATTTACTTATGATCAATCAAGAAGATTCCATGTAGTAATATTTGAAATGCGGGTCAGTCCAATATTTATATCCCATAAATATCTATGAACTTTGGCAGCAACCCTTTGCTATATATTCATCCAAATGAATATCTACCAATCCAAGTTCATAATAGTCTTACCCTCATACTTGTTCCCACAGGCATGAACGACTACGGACGTTTAGAGTAAATGATTTACTCATGGATTAAACATGCAAAATTGGAACATTAGTTGAAACATTATAACCATATAATTCATTCAAGTAATAAAAGGTTCCAATATCCAAATACAAGATCACAAAATCAAATCCAGTCACTAGAATATCGAAGTCCCATGGCACAAGTATGACCCTCATGCTTTGCCTTTTCAAGAAGCTTCGTGAGTGGATCCGCAATGTTTTGATCCGTGTGAACTTTGCGAATACATATTTTTCCCTTTTCAACTTCATCCCTTATGTAGTTGAATCTCCGCTCAATGTGCCTAGTCTTTTGATGTGCACGGGGTTCCTTGATTTGAGCAATCGCACCCTCATTATCACAAAGAATTTCTAGGGGGTCCTGAATGGAAGGGACAACCCCTAGATCGGCAATGAATTTCTTCAACCATGCAGCTTCTTGAGCTGCTAATGAAGCGGCGATGTATTCTGACTCTGTAGTTGATAATGCCACCACATCTTGTTTAGAGCTCTTCCAAGAGACTGCTCCTCCATTTAGGATGAAAATGTATCCCGATTGTGATCGTGAGTCATCCCGATCAGTTTGGAAACTCGCATCCGTGTAACCTTTTACCACGAGTTCCTCCTCACCAGATCCATAGATTAGGAACATATCTTTAGTCCTCCTTAGGTACTTAAGTATGTTCTTAACAGCCATCCAATGACTATTTCCAGGATTTTGCTGGTATCGGCTTGTCATGCTCAAGGCGCATGACACGTCCGGCCTAGTGCATATCATTGCATACATGATGGATCCTATAGCAGACGCATACGGGATTCCCTTCATTTTATCTTGCTCATCCTTTGAGCTTGGACATTGAGTCGTACTCAATATCGTTCCTCTTTGAATAGGTACCGTACCTTTCTTAGAGTTCTCCATCTTGAACCTTTTCAAGATCTTGTCAATGTATGCACTTTGATTTAAACCTATCAACCGCCTTGATCTATCCCTATAGATCTTTATTCCCAAAATGTAGGCGGCTTCACCAAGATCCTTAATGGAAAAACAGCTTCCAAGCCAGGTTTTTATACCTTCCAAGGTTGGAATGTCATTTCCAAATAGTAGGATGTCATCGACATACAATACTAGGAAAGTGATGATGCTCCCACTAGCCTTTTTATACACACAAGCCTCATCAGCATTTTTGATGAACCCAAATTTAATTACCTCTTCATCAAAACGGTGATTCCAACTTCTTGACGCTTGCTTCAATCCATAGATTGATTTCTTTAACTTGCATACTTTGTTAGGATGTTTTGGGTCGACAAAACCTTCAGGCTGAACCATATAGACATCTTCCTCAAGATATCCATTTAGAAAAGCGGTTTTGACATCCATTTGCCAAATCTCATAATCATAATGAGCAGCTATGGCAAATAATATCCTAATAGACTTTAGCATTGCAACAGGCGAAAAAGTCTCATCATAATCAACCCCTTGAGTTTGAGTGAAACCTTTTGCTACAAGTCTAGCTTTATAAGTATCCAAGTTTCCATGCATATCGGTTTTCTTCTTGAAAACCCACTTACTTCCAACTACCTTGGAGTTAAGAGGTGGTACAACCAAGTCCCACACTTGGTTGTCATACATGGATTGCATCTCAACATTCATGGCTTCAAGCCATTTGTCACAATCCAAATTGGACACTGCATCATGGTATGTGATTGGTTCATCGGAATCAACCACATAGCACCCATCCATGAAAAATCCATATCTTTCAGGTGGATTACTAGTTCTACCAGATTTGCGAACGTTTTGTGTGTGTTGATCAACCATTTGATCATTCTCAACATCCTCATGTTGAGTGCTAGTGTCAACCAAACGTGTATCGGGTTGTGGACCTTGATCCTCCTCAAGATCCACTGTTCTACTGCTAGCTCCTTCCATAAGGAACTTGGCTTCCAAGAACTCACCCTTCTTGGCAACAAACTCCTTTTGTTCCAATGGATCATAGAAATAATATCCCATAGAATCTCTAGGATATCCAATAAAAATACACTTAGTGGAACGTCTTTCTAACTTGTTTGAGGTGGGAGTCTTTACATAAGCCTCACATCCCCACACCTTTAAATATGATAGAGATGGAACCCTTCCATGCCATATTTCAAAAGGTGTCCTTTCCACTTTCTTGGTTGGGGCCATATTCAAAATACGGGCCGCAGAGAGCAAAGCAAAGCCCCAAAATGATAGAGGCAATGAGCTTCCAGCCATCATAGATCGAACCATATCTAATAGAGTTCGATTTCTCCTTTCGGACACACCATTGTGTTGTGGTGTTCCAGGTGGAGATAGTTGTGAGATAATCCCACAACTTCTAAGATGATCTCTAAAAGCATCACTCAGGTATTCACCTCCTCTATCGGTGCGAAGAATTTTTATTGATTTGTTGAGTTGATTTTCTACTTCATTTTGGAAGGTTTTGAACATTTCAAAAGCTTCATCTTTGTGTCTTAACAAGTACACATACCCATACCTACTATAGTCGTCGGTAAAGGTAATGAAGTATCTTTCATTATACCTAGTCATTGGCTTAAAAGGACCACATACATCCGAATGTATGATACCTAATAAATCTTTTGCCCTTTCGGTTTTGCCACTAAAAGGCGCCTTAGTCATTTTGCCTTGTAAACAAGATTCACATACATCAAATGAATCATATTCACTTGCTTTTAAAAGACCATTCTTTTGAAGAGTTTGTATGCGCTTCTTGTTTATATGACCAAGACGGCAATGCCAAAGATAGGTGTCACTCAAATCTAATTTGAGCTTCTTGGTGGTGGTTTGGTACAACGAGCTATCATATAATGTGTTTTCATGAACCAATTCATAAATACCATTAATAGGAGTAGCTTTAAAATAAAAGATGTTATTTAAAGAAACATGAATTTCATTTTCAATAAACATCAAAACATAACCATATTGTCTTAATTGTGCAACTGAAATAATGTTCCTAGTCAAACTAGGAGCATACAAAACATTGTTCAAAATTGCTTCCAAACCATTTGGAAGCTTCAGGATGTAGTCCCCTCGGGCTTCAACTTGAACTTTTGCCCCATTCCCCATGTAGAGGCTAACATCCCCTTTGTTGAAGTTTTTACTTCTTTTGAACCCCTGCAACAAATTGCAAATGTGAGTCCCACATCCGGTATCCAATACCCATGTGTTAGAGGATATTATATTTAGATCAATATGAATCATGAAAATTGTACCTGAGGTCTGCCCGGCATCCCTCTTTGCTTTCAACTCTTTGAGATGGACAGGACAATTTCTTGCCCAATGTCCTATCTCCCCACACTTAAAGCATGGGTCATCCGAAGCAACCTTTTGCTTCTTCTCCGCTGGTTTTGGTGGTGGCACTTTTACCACTCCCTTTCCCTTTCTCCCAACGTACCCTTTACCTTTGGCAACACTTGCCTTGGATGCGGGGTGAGGCCTCTTCTTGTTCCCACCTTCATTGATGGTGAGAACGGGTAAACTCCTTTTACCCATGGCCGCCTCGGCTGTCTTGAGCATAGAGTGAAGCTCAGTTATGTTCTTGTCCCAACCGTTCATGTTATAATTCATAACAAAATTGTCAAACCTTTTTGACAAAGAGTTGAGGATCAAATCCGTAGCCAACTCTTTCGAGACGGGACAATTCAGCCTTTCGAGGCGGTCTATGTGGCTCTTCATCTTAAGTACATAAGATGAGACCGATTGGGTATCATCCATACGACATGCATGGAGTGCTCGAACCGTTTCGAAGCGCTCTACCCTTGCTTGTTGTTGGAACGTTTCCTTCAACTGGGTTATCATGTCGTATGCTCCGTGATGTTCGTACTCCTTTTGGAGATCCGGAGTCATACTTGCCAACATGAGGCAAGACACTTGGACCGAGTCCTCAGTGTATTTCACCCAATTCAAGTAGGCCTCTTCATCTTCCTCATTGGGTTCATCGGGAATCGGATCGTCTAAGATATATGACCGTTTCTCTTGCTTGAGAACAATTCTCAAGTTTCGAAACCAATCAATGAAATTGTTATGGTTTAGACGCTCCTTTTGGAGAATGGTTCTTAGTGATAGGTTGTGAGCGGATGGAATATCATTATTTTCATTGTTGTTGGTGGCCATCTACAAAATTTAACAAGGTTCAATTTTAGTATTTACGATATTATCATTTTTAATTATAAATTTCTTTTATGTGTCATACACAAAATAAAATTCTAGAATCCAACGTCACATTTAAATAGTGGTTAGGTGATCTTTATCCCATTATTTAAATTAACAAGGTAGTCAACGTTTGACAATTGCAACCCTTTGCAACTTCTAGAGGTATGGGATCGACTTAAACATCATATGTATAGTCGGCATGTTAATCCCATCAACACCTTTTGTAAACCATATTGTAGGTGATCCATTTAACATGGTTTGCAAATCAAGTTACCCTACTTACACACACATGTGAGTTTACCAATATAAGTGGTTAGGTGATCTTTATCCCACAAATATGGCATTCCCACCTTAAATCACAAGTTCCCTCAAAATGGTTAGGTGACCTTTATCCCATTAAGAGTTTTCAAGTGACTTAAGTGTTGTGTAAAAGGATGGTGATAAACTTGTTTTCAAAAGACATTTTAAGTTTTCATAATTCTAGTTTAGAAAACTCTATGTACCTTGCATTTGCATGCTTTCAAATACATGGTACCCTATGGTTCTTTTAATAAAACCCCTTTTATTTAAAATCATTAATCCTTTTAATAACCTTTTATTAACCACTTAATGATTAAGAACCATTTATTTTCAGCTTGTTATGTTTATAAATTTGTTAGTTATGCATATCCATATATCAAACAACCAACATAAAACAAAACAACCAAACAAGCACAACCATTCAATCATATGTGCATAACCATAGCCACTAAGGTGACCACACTTGTTTGCCATCACAAGTGTTGTCACTAGGTCTTTCCTAAGGGTTAATAATGACACATTAAAATGTGTCCAAGAACTCCCACTCGAATCCACATCCAAATGCTTCAAGTGTCCATGTCTTTTGAGTTCTTCCTTTGTATCTTTCCTTGAGTCTCCAACTTGTGCATCTTCTTTTACAAAATCATATCCTAATACAATTTTTCTAATAAAAGAAATGCACCTAATCTATTTATTACATAACCAATGAATAAATAAATTACAACCCAAAAGATACAAACACCAAAATTATTATTACAACCCTTTAATGAATAAAACTAAACATGACAATCACATTCATCCAAAACCAAAACACATTAGGTCAAGGCTATGTTATGCACCAAAATATGTATCAAATACAACATCCAAGAACAACCATGAACTCCCTTTTTAACCCTTAAAGTTTCGGCCAACATAAACCCAAACTTTAGGGTTTAGTCCAAACAAAACAATCAACCACTTGATGTTAATCTTTCAAGGTTTATTCTAAAGCATGTGAGATAAAACTTTGAAAGATAAGGGATTCATTTATCCATATCAAAACAGCCCCTAATGGGTTGAAAAAGTCCAACAAAACTAACTTTTCTTGGACTTTTGAAGCAAGTTTTCCACATAACCGGCTCTAGATGCCATTGTTGGGTTTTTACAAGTTTTAACAAGGATGTTTAACCATTTAAACATAAAAACGCAGCGGATGTATGGAGTTTAAAACTTGTGTTATATTCTGAAAATAAACATTTATATGTTCAAGAAAACAAACCCAAGAACAAGGATCATATATATGTGAAAAGAAATGCTATCAAAACCAACCATAGGATGTACATGAATACTACCTTTCTTGAACAAGCAAGTTGGATACGGATAAGAGGAGGAAGATGATGTTTCTTGAATGTCTAGTCTTCAAAAGAGAAGACCTCAAGCTTGTATACCCACAAGCTCTTGCAAAGCACCAAACTTGTTAGGAAGTTAACACCCAAAGCCTTCCTTTCCAAGCTCTTATGTCCGTGAATGTGAAGAGAAAGATGGAGAAGAAAGAGTCCTTTGCATGTGTGAGAGAGAGAGTAGTTGAGTGTCTTGTTCCAAGGGATTAAAGTCTTGTCTTAAAACAAGACAAGGAATCCTAAGAAGAAGCAAAGGGGCGGCCGAAAGTTTTGGTTTAAAATGGGTTCCCCCATTTTAAAATAACACCCTTTTAATTCATTTTAATCACCCATTAAGTTATATAATTAAACTAATTTTAATCTTATAACTTAAACACTCTTATATTTGATGTTATTTAACTTATTTAAACAACATTACAAATGATATCTCATGAACAAAATATCCATATAATTTGTTCTATCTCAAATGCAATAATTCAGAAAACCCATTTTCTAAATTGGTGTCATAATTTATTTGCTTGATCATGATCAACAAATAAATGTTTAACGGTGTTTGCCTAGCTTGTTATTGGGTATGACCCGACTTGGATCATAACGTACTAACCACATCAATCTTGTATGTGTCTTGGGCATATAAGATCCAACAGTAAGAGAGGGCACATGCAAAGGAATGTAGTTCTAAGCAACCGAAGAAGGAAATGCTGCTAATTGCGAAGTTGAAGAAGGCTGGGATGCAAAAGCTGTTGTGGATCAAACCGATGAAGTTATAGCCCACACTACAACCATAGAACACCAGTCGAATACCTTAGCTAACTAGATTGTAGATTCAGGATGTTCAATCACATGAAGTCGACAAGAGTCGGCTACACAATGTTATCAAGTATGGTGTAGCAAGGTGGTTGTCATTACTGATAATTCTAGTCATCAAATGCTCACATGGGGACATGAAATTTCATCAGAGAAGCAAAGATCTGATCTTACCCTCAAGGATGTGTATCATGTTCCTGGAATAAAGAAGAACTTAATTTCAGTTCCCCAGATCATAGAAGATAATCATTGTAGGACTGTTGAAGGGTTAATGCAATAGTTTTCACAAGAGGAGAGGTTAGAAAACCTAACATATCAAATAGGGAATCGGGTTTGTATAGATGATACTAAGAACACAAGTAAATATGAGATAGAACAAGAACAATAACAAGATAATATTTGTTTTCAAGAATGATGTATATTGCACTCAAGTTCTTTTACAAGTATTACAAAGCATACATAAAGATACAAGTACTTGAGACACTTTATACTACATCCTACAGACGGCTATACTTTGAAAGCCAGCTAGAAACACTAATCTAGACAACAAGATCAATGTAGAGTCAAAAGGCAGATCTCCTTTTGACTTGTGACTATGACATACCATAGCTCATTTCCAAATGTATTATGAAAAGGATAAAAGGTACAAAAGTAGAAAGGTACAGACCAATGACCATAATCTACAGTTGATAAAAGCATGCACCTTTTCACCAACTCATATAAATTGGTGAGCCTTCAAACTGGCAGCGGAAAGTTGTTCAGCTTTAGTCAAAAGATGATCTAGAAAGCATGTCTTCTCTGTCTTTGGAAGAAATTAGTCTTCGGCTTCAGAAGATTTGTCTCTAAAGCTTTGGAAGACTTCATCTTTGGCTTCGGAAGATTTTGGTCCTATGGCTTTGGAAAAGTTTACACTTAGCTTATTTCCTTTGACTTGTGTAAAACTTCCGAAGTAACTTTACTCTGTACTTCATGCATGCATGCTGAGAGCTCTTTGGATACATTGGTTGCATCAACCTTTTTAAGTATAGACCTTACAAACATCCGCTAGGCTGATGCTACCAACGTAGAAGAGATTACTTTATCTATTGACCTCATCAGGATCAAGACTATTCCTTTCTTCATCATTTGGTTAGGATCCCTTAGACTCTCATAGTATCTCCTCATGTCATAGTGATCATGCAGAGGAAGATCAAGTATGTCTTGCCAGAACTAGACATCTTGACATCCTTGATCTCTGATGACATACCATCTGTCTGGATTAGCAGCAAAGGTCTAGGACAAGATGGGTCTCTCAGTAGCAAGAGGATCTTCTTGAATAAGAGTTAGATAGTAGCCTCTTCTTGATCACCCTTAGGATGTTCTGACCCATCCTGAGGTGTAGAGGTAGGTACCTTGGACCTTTTCTTAGTCTTCTTCTTATCCTTTCTGATGGCCATCCTTTTCTTCCTCTTTCTAGATTTCAATTGAGAAGACTGGTCTTCAGCACCAGGTTGTTCTTGTGTGTCTTTCTTAGTTGGGTCCTCTTCCCTCACTAGGTCCAGGTTGTGTTGTCTCTTGTGGTTTAACCTTGACCTCAACTTCAAGTGCATCCAGACTTGGTGTAGAATGCAAGTCAATGAACTCATCCTTGTTAGTCTTCTGCTTGATCACCCTAATATGCTCGTCCATGGTGGATAGAGACATTGGGCCAAGCCTTTTTTCAGAGAATCCATACAGCTTCAAGAAGCTCATCATCCTTTACTTATCAGTAGACTTCTTCAGACTCTTTTGGATGATGGCTCTTGACTTTGAAGCTTCTTCCCTCTTGTTCCTCTTAGCAACTTTTGTTCCTTTATTACTTATTACTCAAGCTACTTGAGGTACTCAATTCTATGGAGTCATAGGAAAAGGGAAGAAGTATAGATGCCTGATAGAGTCCTGTGGTATTCAAGTAGTTAATCATATTTGTTTGTCATCTTCTTTGTCTACCTAAGGTTGTTGCTCAGTTGCCACAGCCTCTGTCTCAGGGCTTTCTTGAACTGGGGAGAGGGTAGGAGCATGCTTATAGAGTCTTTTCATCCCCTTGTCTTCCTTGATCTTGAGGAGCAGTTTTGCATCCTCTGCCTCCTTCCTCTCCTTTGACAACTCAGTATCAGCCGGTTCATTCAACTCTTCTAAAGGAAGAGAGATGAGTTCATCAATGTTGTAGTTTCTCATCCCCAAGTAGTTTAATCTGGTTTCCCTTAACTCATCATCTTGAGTGTTTGGCCTGGGAGCAGCTCTGATGGCAGCTTCTATGAAGGCTGGGGACCCACTTGAACTTTCTCCCCCTAGCTTCCTTTTCCTCTCTCTTTTCTCCTCCTCAATCTCCTCAGGAGTCAACTTCTCTTTCCCTTTGCCACTCATATGCCTTGATGACTAAGGGTGGAGAGAGCTTTGTTCTTCATTCCTTGGCTTTTCACTTAAGCTATGGCCAGAGAGAGGCTATGAGGCACCTTCACCAGCTGGTGCCTCATTGAGGGTAATGGGTGCTGAAGCAGTTTCTGTTATCTCAAGGTTCACAGACTCAACTACCAGGCCTTCAGCCAAGGTTTCCCCTTCGAAGCTATCTTAGGGTCCACCTCAGCATCCAGTTGACCAACAGTCTTGTCTGCTAGCCTTTGTCTATATAGTGCTGTTCCTAGCTTGAACTCTTCAAGCACCCTTTGTTGAATCCTATCAGCCAACCTTGCATGTTGCAGGTTTTGACTTGGGTTGGCAAGTGGAAGGTCAACTAGATAGGTTTCTCATAGAATCTCAGGGTGTAGAAGTTGAAAATCTCTTATTGCCCCTGAGACCTAGAGATTACTAGGGCTCTCCTTTGATCATTATATCTCCATCCCACTATTGGGTTCTTAGTAGGGTGAGATGGAGCAGGCATAGCCCTTGGTATACCTTCCTCAAACAAACTTCGTATGGGTGACTCCACATCAATATGAACATGAGGAGGTTGCTGAGTATGGATGATAGCAAGTGAGAGTGGTGAGTCCTCTATGTCCATACTCTGAGAAGAACTCCCAGGTTCTATGATTGCAGGTAGGACTTTCTCCCCTTTTTGGTAGCATCACCTTCTTGTGTAGGTGAGCTAGAGGTTAGGTCCACCATATCCATAGGTTCTTATGGGACTGGTTGAGTCCTCTGGATGGGTCTCTCAGCTAACTTGACCTTGAGATTGGTGATCTCAAGTTGCTGGTCATGGACCCTCTTTTATATGGTAGTCACCTAAGATTCCAGGTGACTAACCTTGAGACTAAATAGGTGTAGGTATTAGTTAGTTGTTGCACCTTTAGTTTCAGAATCCCCTTATCTTTAGTTGAAGAATCACTAGGGGATGAGATAATAGGACCCAAGTCTTCTTCCTCATCACTAGGCACTAAGTTCTTGGCTGCTGGATTTCCCCTGCACCATGATAGCTTTAGTTGAAGTGTCAATGGGCTGGGTTGCCATCGTTGAGGTCTTAAAGATGTAATCACTTGTAGAAGTGAGAGCCTCTTCCATATGGACCTTCTGAACTGGTTTGCAGAGATCCACCTCAGTTGTGGATGGATGATATGGGCTAGACATGGGTGAGTCGGGAGTACTCATTTCTCTTTGAGCAGGGGTGAAGAAAAGAGACTCATGGTACTCACTGAATCCCATGTCTTCATCATCATAGAATTCAAGGTTGGGAATGGTTTGATTGAGGTCTAGAGGCTGAAGATGGTAACTTTCCTCTGAAGGTTGTTCACTAGAGTTTTGAGACTCTGAGTGCAGGCTTAAGGAAAGTGTGGGTGTAGTGAGCTCATCAGGCTGAGCATGAGGAACCTCAACACTGATCCTTGAAGTGATGGAGTGGTTTGCTCCCCAAGGGAAGTGGGAGCTCTAGTTTTCACTTCCTCCTGTATGGGTGATAATATGGGGGCCTGTACAACCTGAGTAGTTTATGCAGGGGTTCATTTGAATTTTCTTGGTAGGTGATGGTAATTTGTGCCTATGTGGGTGGTGCAGATGTGGAAGGTATGGGTTCAACATTAGCTTGTGTTGTTAAGTTGTCACCTTGAGCAATGAGCTCTAACATTTTTGGGAATAGGGCGGTTTCTACCCCTGAGAAGCCAACAGTTGGCTTTCTGATTGGTTTAAAGATGTCGGGCTTCATCTGTCCCAATTTAAGAACATTACCTGTTCCTTTAACTGTAATCCCAGTTCACAGTTAAGAATGTAGTGGACATATCTAGGGAACATATAATATTCTAAGGAGTCTAAGTTTGCAAGTAAATTAGTATATACAAATTATGAGTACCTAAACTTGATCCCTTGTACCAATCCATGGACTACGTAGGAAAGGTCTTTTGGAACTTGATCCCAACCTCCATGTTTGTTTCATAGACAGTGGATGACAACATGGAGGAGGTACTTGCATTAAGAGGAGACCTTCCTCTTCTTGAAGGTTCTTACTGAGTAATCATCCTCATAGCCCATCTGCCTGAAGGACTGGTTCACAGCAGATTTAGGAAGGACAATTCGCCTTCTTCATCATCCAACCTTAGATGAGTACGAATGGTGGTTGGAGTGATGAAAATTATCCTGCACTGCACTATGGCAGACAGTGCCTTCTCTCCATCTATAGTGACCTCTTGGCAGGTCCTCCAAAATTCCAAAAGTTGATCTTCATATAATGGAGGATTTATGGTGAGGGAGGTGAAGTAGTTGGATAGAGCCAAGAAACAGCAAACATCTGAGAAGTCAGGATCCTTTTCAAACACTAACAGAGCAACCTGATTATGTTGTCTGTGTAGTTGCATGGAGAAATTGGGCTGGTTTTGTGGATCAGGGTTGGCGATTTTAAGTAGCTTTGAGATGAAGGAAGGTAAGAACAAATTCTGTTTGTGGGTGAATTTAGGGTTTAAAGCTTGCAGATGAAGGTGAATAGTGAAAGCGGGGGAACCGTTGTACAAATATATATGGTATGGATTTGAGACAAAGTTAATGTAAATGGATAAACTTTGAAATCTGAATGTCGGTCCCACCTCAGAAAAGTGCCCAAAAGTTAGTTTTCTTGGAAGTCTAAATCTTTCGAAGGTAATTTGTCTTCGAAAGGTTTTAGAAAAAATTTCGAAGCCAACTTGGCTTCGGAAGATATTTCTTAGTTTTCTAAGAATTTTTCTTCGGAAGAAAAATACTTAGAGTATTTTTACTTCCTAGATACATTTTGCTTCGAAAGATATCAAATATCAAAAATCTTATTCAATAAGTGAATAAGTCTTCCGAGACTTAATTGCTTTCGGAAGAAAATAGTCCTTCAATACATCTAAGTACTTAGTAACAAATATAAGCTTCTGAATATATAATCAAATTTCTCTGAAGGTTAAATTCTCAGATGTAGTTATTTGTTTTATAAGGTATACTTGAAAGGCTGATGTAACCAAAGAAAAAAAGCAACCAAAGAGCTTCCAGCTTGCATGCACATTATGCAGAGTAGAAGTTACTTTGGAAGTTTTACACTTCTCACAGAAAAATATTCTAAGTGTAAAATCTTCCAAAGACCAAATCTTCCGAAGCGAAAGATGAAGTTTTCCGAAGCTTCAAAGACAAAGTCGTCAGAGGCCAATGAAGTGAAGACTGATTTCTTCCGAAGATAGAGAAGACATACTTTCTCTGATCTACTTTGTATAAAGCTAACTCACTTTCCGCTGCAACTCTAAATAATCACCAACTTGTATTAGTTGGTGAAAAGTTCCATGCTTTTGCAACTGTAGATTATGGTTTACAGTCTGTAACTTTTTACTTTGTACCTTTTATCCTTTTTATAATATATTAGGATATGAGCTATGCCATGTCATAGTCAATTGTCAAAAGGCAATCTGCCTTTTGGCTTTACATTGATCTTGTTGTCTTGATTAGTGTTCCAGCTGGCCTTCAAAGTATGGCCGACTGTAGGATGTAGTATAAAGTATCTCAGGTTCTGTATTTCTTTTCATGCTTTGTAACCCTTGTAAAAGAACTTGAGAGCAATATACAACATTCTTGAAAACCATATTAATCTGTTCTTGTTCTTATTTCTTTCTTATTGTTTACCTGTGTTCTTAGTATCTATCACATAAACCCGGTTCCATATTTGATCTATTAATTGATCCAACACTCTCCTCATTATGAGACTGATTGTATTGACCATCCCTTAACCGGTCCTGCAATTGGTATCAAAGCATTTTAAGCTCTGATTGTAAGATCTCACCATCTTAAATCCTATCAGTTTCACAAAACACTTAACAACTCAAATGGCAGCTATCATAAAGGTTGATATGGAAACCGGTACCATGACAAAGTCTCCACTGATCACTCCAGATGATTTTGATACTTGGTGCCAAAGAATGGAAGGCTTTATTAAGTCTCAAGACTCCAGGATGTGGGGATCTATTGTCTTTGGATCTCATGTACCATACACCTCTTCAGCTGCTGGTGGTGGTGGTATGATACCAAAGAAAGTGGCTGACTACTCTAAAGAAGACTGGAAAAAGATAGATATAGATTAGAAAGCCAAGACTGCTCTACAAACTGCTATTCCAAACTGGTCTTCCAAACTCCATTTACAGAGGCTTTAAGAAGTGCAAGACTGCTAAGCAACTATGGGATGCACTAAAGCTTATGTATGAGGGGTCCACTAAAGCAAAAGAGAACAAGAAGGACTTCTTGAAGCAGCAGTTTGACAACTTCACCTTTAACACAGGTGAAACCATGACTCAACAATACTTCAGGTATGTTGAGATTATGAATACTCTAATGGATGTTGGAGTAACTCTAGAGAATAGGGACATTGTGAGGAGGTTCATGTCCTATCTTCGTAGACAATGGACACACAATTATGGTCATTAAGAGGACTGAGAACCTCAATAACCTTACTCTCACTGAGTTGTATGGTATCCTCAGTGGCTACCAAATGAAGATGAACATGCAAAATCCATCTGGTAACTCCAACAATCAGCAGAGTTCAGCCCTTCATGTGGTTGAAAGGGATTCCATAGAACCACAGCATCATCTCATCTGCTAAACTAACAATTTATAAAAGGATCCTTTCATCACCTTCCCAGAGACACCAAGAGAGAGCTATATCCAAGGAAGCCCATTCCAAGAGACAAGATCTTCACAAGCCTTTGTGTCTACTGATGAAAGCACAAACAACCTTCTCTTTACCCTTCAAGACCTAGACTGTATCCATTCAGATGATTTGCAGTACATGGAAATAGTTCAGCATATGGCTCTTCTCATTCACAGAGCCAAGAAGTTCTACAAGAGGACAGGAGGAAGTTTCCTAGCAATGCAACTTGTGGAAAGTTTTGTTTTGACAAAAGCAAAGTGAAGTGTTACAACTGTAATCAAATAGGACACTTTTCTAGAGATTTCAAGGCACCAAACTATACTGATGGAGATCCCAAGAATGAGAAGCCCAAGCAGCAAGCTGCAGTTGCTGTTGAAGAAGGAGGCTTTAACTAGAGCTTTCAAGATGATGATGCATCTCCAAACTAAGAACTGATGGCAGTTCATGAAGAAGCCAAGGTATTGGAACTTCTTTGTACACCTGAATGTATTGCTAAAGTTAACAGATATAGGTCCTATAACTTAGAGATGATGTCTGATCTTGAGTCCTTAAACATTTTAAAAGCTGATTTCAATAAAGCTAAAAATGATTACAAAATGAAAATATATGATTTAGAGAAAATTATTTCAACTCTTAAGCATGAACATACCAACTACAAGACTCAAATAAAAGATCACATCACTAAGTTAACTGAATGTCAGGCTGAGCTTGTGATTAGCAAAGCCAAGGCAGAAAAATGTGTTCTTAAAGAAGAGACCTTCAAGAACATGATATCTTCATCATTGCATGCAAAAGTTTGTTATCAGAACAAGCAGGGACTAGGATCTACTGAGATAGCTCCTCCGCACACTATATTGTTTGTAAGATCTCCAAGTTGTGGAACTTGTGAAGGTGAGCTTCCCCTCATAGACCCCATTGATGATGACGATGAAGAAGAGATAGTGAAGGATGATTCTGAGAAGAGTGAAGAAGATCATCCTAAGAAGGATCACTATTCTCATAAGGAGAGAAAAGAATATGGGATGACCAAGTCTAAGAGGAAGAACTTGATCAGAAAAGCCAAGAGGAAATCAAAGAAGGCTCAAGAGATCAATGCCACTTTTAACTCTAAGCAGAAACAAGTGTTTATCTCTGCAGGATTTATAGTGGTGAAGGATGAAGGCTCAACTATGAACTCTAGTACCAGAAGTTCTACTTCATGTCCAACTCATTCTAGCAAAGAGAAGAAGGCTGATCAGCTGTGTACCACTGCTACACAGCCTAAACCATCCAGTTCCAAAAGCAAGTCTCACCCTAAGAAGCTTGTTGCATCATCTGTGAAGATGAAGATGGAAGTGAAAAGTGATCAAGTTTAGTATTTCTCTCAAAAGAAGGCTCTCAGAAGGAAGCAAATGGATTGCATCATGTGTGACAGTACTTCCCATCTTGATAAGGATTGCATCTACAATCCTAAAAGTATTGTCTACATGATCAAAAAGAAAACTTCTGAGAAGAAGAAAGAAAAGCTAGCTTCGAAAGGAAAATATTTTTCTTTCAGAAGCTCCAAGGTGAAGAAGAAGACAAGTGAAAACATTCCTTTGGAAGAAAAGTTGGTCTTGGAAGAAAGAAATGCTTTCGAAGTACCGAAGCCTGCTGCAGTGAAAGCAAGATCTTCCGAAGGTGCAGTCTCCAAAACTTTCGAAGTTGTCAAAACTTCCAAAGAATTGAAGGTCAAGTCTAATCTTCCAAAGATGATGTGGAAGATGAAGTAAGACCAAGTGACTAAAAGTTCTTCATCAACAACAGCTAATGATCCTCAAAGCTTGAACATAGGATCAATTATTGTTACATTATCTTCAAATCACTTTAATAAACCCAAGACCAATGAGGCTTGGGTTTCCAAATGTAACTAAACATCTCTTTCTTGTGTAGAAATAGCTAAAGACTAAGAGGAATGTATGGATCATTGATAGTGGCTGTTCAAGGCACATGACAGGCAATAGTTCTCTACTTCAAAATTTTGAGAAAATTGATGGAGGGCCAGTTGCTTTTGGAGAAGATGCTGGAGGTTACATTACTGGAAGGGGCAGGGTCACAGATGGTAAGCTCAGCATTGAAAAGGTGAACTTTGTCAAAGAGCTTGGGTACAATCTACTGAGTGTATCCCAATTTTGTGATCAGAGACACAACATACTCTTCACTGAGCATGAGTGCATTGTTCTCAAGCCTGGGGTGGTCTTTCTTTAAGAGCATTACTGCTCAGAGCCCCCGGGAAAGGGAACTTGTACAAGATAGACCTGCAGGAAACATCACCCTCAGCAGAAGTTTGTTGCTTTCTATCTAAAGAAAATAGTGATGAGTCTTTCCTCTAGCATAAAAGAATGTGCCATGTAAACTTTAAAAATATGAATAAATTAATTAAAAATGATTTGGTAACTGGAATACCAAAGAAAGAGTTTATAAGTGATGACCACTGTGTTGCATGCCTGAAAAGGAAGAACACAAAGTGTCTCACAAGCCAAAGGAAAGAAACTCTATCACTACTCCCCTACACTTATTACATATGGATCTCTTTGGCCCTACTAGTGTAATGAGTCTAGGAAGGACCTCATATTGTTTGGTGATCACAGATGACTTCATAAGATTCACTTGGGTCTTTTTCCTTAGAACTAAGGATGAGACACCTGAGATCTTGAAGAACTTCATTTTGAAAGTTAAGAATCAATGTGATCACAAGGTGAAAACCATAAGATATGATCAAGGAACCAAATTTAAGAACCACATCCTTGACATATTTTATGATGAAAAAGGTAGTACAAAACAATATATTCCTGATAGGACCCGTCACCAAAATGGTGTTGCTGAGAGGAGAAACATGACACTTATTGAGGCTGCAAGAACTATGTTTTCTGACTCTAAACTGCCCATCACCTTCTGGACAGAGGCAGTCAACACAGCCTGCTATGTGCAAAACAGAGTTTTAGTGGTTAAGACTCATGGTAAGACTCCTTATGAGCTGTGGCATAAAAGGAGACCATTTATTGGTTTCCTCGGGTCATTTGGATGTCCTTGCACCATCCTGAATACCAAAGATCAAATAGCCAAATTTGCTGAGAAATCAGATGATGGACACTTTATTGGATACTCTTAAGGTAAGGCTTATAGAGTATACAATCTCAGAACTAGAGTAGTTGAGGAGTCAGCTAATGTGACCTTCAATGAGTACACTCCTAGTGTAAAAGGTTCTAGTCCTAATTGGCTGTTTGATCTTGATGTTGATAACCAGTCCATAGAAGAAAACATAAATGATGTCACACACTCATTGGATCAAGCCTATCTTGATAAGTGTGCTGATGTGGTGGGTAATACTCCATTTCCAAATCTAAATTTCTCAAATTTAGATCTTTCCAATAAACTTGCTGTGATCCCTCAACTTAGGATCTACAAGTCACACCCCACCACAAACATCATTGAAATGTTGATACAGGGGTGAGAACAAGAGGACACACCTAAGACAAAAATGATTGTCTATACTCTTGTTTCTTGTCCCGGATAGAGCCAAAAAAAGTTAATGAGGCTTTGAAGGATGGAAGTTAGGTTGAAGCAATGCAAGAGGAGCTGCTTTAATTCAAAAGACAAAAGGCTTGAAACCTATGTCCTCTTCCTCAAGGAAGACTACCATAGGAAGCAAGTGGGTTTTTAGAAATAAGAAGGATGATAGAGGAGTTGTCATCAAGAACAAGCAAAACTAGTTGTTCAAGGATACACACAAGAAGAGGGAATTGACTACACAGATGTTTTTGCTCCTATAGGAAGACTTGAAGCTGTTAGAATATTCCTAGCTTTTGCTGCATCCAAGGATTTCAAGGTCTACCAACTTGATGTCAAGTGTGCTTTCTTATATGGGGTGATTGATGAAGAGGTGTATGTTAAACAACCACCTGGCTTTGCAAACCCAGATCATCCTGATTATGTCTGCAAGCTTGATAAAGCTCTTTATAGGCTGCACCAAGCTCCAAAAAAGTGGTATTAGACACTATCTTAGTATCTCTGACAACATGGCTACAAGATGGGTACTATAGATAGAACTCTCTTCATCTAAGGAACAGGGAATGACTTAATGCTGGTTCAAGTATATGTAGATGACATTATCTTCGGGTCAACTAATCCAAAGCTCTGCAAAGACTTTGAGAGGCTGATGAAGAATAAATTTGAAATGAGTTCCATAGGGGAACTCAATTTCTTTCTAGGAATTCAAGTGAAGCAAGTTGAAAATGGCATCTTCATAAGTCATTCAAAGTATGTACAAGACATCCTTACAAGATTCAATATGACTGATTGTAAGGTTGCAAACACTCCCATAGCTAGAAGCCACTCCATTGGACCTGATCTTGAGGGAAAGTGTGTGGATGAACATCTATACAGGGCTATGATTGGGTCTCTTATGTACCTCATAGCTAGCAGGCCTGATATCATGTTTTCCACATGCATCTCTACAAGATATCAAGCAAACCCTAAGATGTCACACCTGGTTGCTATCAAGAGGATTCTTAGATATCTCAAAGGTGCTCCTAAGCTTGGCCTTTGGTATCCAAAGAATTCTGACTTCAATCTGTATGCCGATATAGATATTGACTATGGTGGCTATAACATGGTTGCAAAGTCTAAATCTGGGGAATGTCAATTCCTTGGTGGAAGGATAGTCTCATGGCAATGCAAGAAACAATCTTGTGTGTCTGCATCAATGGCTGAAGCTAAATACATTGTTGCTGCAAGCTGATGTGCTCAAGTGTTTTGGATTCAGAATCAGATGCTAGACTATAGATTCAACTTCAAGGAGACTCCCATCCATATAGACAACAATAGTACTATCACTATTATAGAGAATCCTGTGCAGCACTCAAGGACAAAACACATCAAGATCAGGTATTATTTTATTAGAGATAATTTTGAAAAAAGAATAATCAAACTATTCAAAGTTAACACAAATGAACAATATGCTGATCTGTTCACTAAAGCTTTTGATGAACAAAGATTCAAATATCTTGTATCAGCTATTGAGATAATTAACTTTAAGTAGATTTTTCTTAAACTTAAATCAATTCTATATCTAAAACCTGTGTGTCATAAGTTGTCTATTTTATCATCTTCATAAGCCCAGTTTCCTTTGAAATAAAATTTTTCAAATGATATTCCTTAGATTTTTGAAATTTTTAAACATATTTTCTTTCGAAAGAGATCAAGTTGTCTTCGGAAGAACATTATGTCTTCAAATCAAATAACTACTTATAAGACATTTACCTTCGGAAGAAATTTTGATATATCTTCCGAAGCCTAAATATATTTCTAAGTACTTACATGTATTTGAAGGACAATTTTTTTCCGAAAATAATTAAGTCTTGGAAGATTTATTCTCTTTAGAATAAAGCCTCCAAGTCCTGATCTCTTCCGAAACCAAACATGTCTCAGAAGTGAAAAATTCTCTAAGTATTTTCCTTCCGAAGCAAAATTTTCACAAACCTTACGAATATCTTTCGAAGCCAAATTGGCTTCAGAAGCTTTTCTTAAAACTTCCGAAGACAAAAATACCTTTGGAAGATTTTCGACTTCCAAGAAAACTACCTTTTTGGGCATTTTTTTAGGTGGGACCGACATTCGGATTTCATATATATTCTCTCAACGGTTCCCCCTCTTTCACTATCTTCTTCATCTTAAAATTCTCTAACCTAAACTCACCCACAAACAGCCCTTGTTCTTATCTTCCTTCGCAACAAAGCTACCTCAAAGTAGCCAACCTTAATCGCAGAAACCAACCCTATTTCTCCATGCAACTTCACAAGAAACATTATCAAGTTGCCCTGTTGAATTCTAAGAAAGATCCTGGTTTCTCAAAGGTTTACCACTTTCTTACTCTATCAAACTACTTCACCTCCCTCACCATCGATCCTCCACTCTATGAGGATCAGCTATTGGAATTCTGGAGGACCTGTCAAGAGGTCCCGATGGATGGGGAGAAGGCACTGTCTGCCATAGTGTAGGGAAGGACAACTTCATCACTCTAGCATCCATAAACACATATCTTAGACTGGATGATGTAGAAGGTGATTTGTCCTTCCCTAAGTCTGCTGTTAACCATTCTTTTGGTCAGATGGGCTATGAAGGGGATTTCTCTGTCAAGACCTTCAAGAAAGGGAAGGTTTCCTCTTAATGGAAATACTTCCTCCATATTGTCATCCACAGTCTATTTAACAAGCATGAAGGATGGGACCAAGTTCTAGATGACCTTTCCTATATAGTCCATAGGATGGTTCAAGGAGTCAAGTTCAAGTATTCATAACTTATGTACACTAGTTTACTTGCAAACTTGGACTCCTTAGAATATTACATGTTCCTTATATATGTCCAGCACATTCTCAACTGTGAACTGGGCTCACAGTTGAGGGGAATAGGTAATGTTCTAAAATTGGGACAGAGCCTGACATCTTCAAGACTATAAGGAAGCCAACTGTTGGCTTCTTAGGGGTAGAAACAACACTTGTACTCAAAATGTTAGAGCTTATTGCTCAAGGCGATAACCTAGTAGCACCAGCTAGTGTTGAACCCACACCTTCTACTTCTCAACCACCTACACAGCCACAAATAACCATCACCTACCAAAGAAAATCCAAATGAACCCCTACACATGCTACTCAGTTTGTGCAGGCTCCTATAACACCACCCATACAAGAGGAAGTGGACACTAGAGCTCCCACTTCTCCAAAAGAACAAACCACTCCCTTCTTACTAATGATTAGTGCTGAGGTTCCTCATGCTCAGCCTGATGAGCTCATAACCCACCAAGCCTTAAGCCTTCACTTACAGTCTCAAAACTCTAGTGAACAACCTTCAAGGGATAGTTACCATCCCTAGCCTCTTGATCTAAACTAACCCATTCCAAACCTAGAATTCTATGATGATAAAGACATGGGATTTAGTGAGTATCATGAGTCTCTCTACTCCTCCCCTACTTAAGGAGAGATGAGTACTCCTGTTTCTCCCATGTCTAGGCCATATCATCCACCTACTACTGAGGTGGATCTCCCTGAACCTATTTAGGAAGTCCATATGGAAGAGGCTCTCACTTCAACAAGTGACTGCATCATTAAGACCTCAACCATGGCAACCCAGCCTATTAACACTTCACTTGAAGTTGTCATGGTGTAGGGGAAATCTAGCAGCCAAGAATAAAGTGTTGGTGATGAGGAAGAAGACCTTGGTCCTATTCTCTCATCCCCCCATGATTCTTCTGATGAAGATGAGGGGAACTTAAGACTAAAGGTGAAAAAGCTGACTCACATCTGCACCTATTTAGTCTTAAACGTTAGTCACTTGGAATCTCATGTGACTACCCTGCTAAGAAGGGTCAATGATTAGCAACTTGAGATTTCTGATCTCAAGGAAAAACTAGCTGGGAGACCTTTAAGAAGGACTCAACCAGGAACACAAGAATGTGTGGATGTGATAAGCCTAACCCCTAGCTAACTTTTGAAAGAGAATGATGTTACCAAAAAGGGGGAGAAAGTCCAAGCAATCATAGAACCTGGGAGTTCTTCACATAGTATGGACTTTGAGGATTCATCACCCTCACTTGTAATTGTCCATACTCAGTAACCTCCTCAAGTCTACATGGATATGGGCTCACTCATACAAAGTTTTTTGAGGAGGGTATTCCAAGAGCTATGCCTACCCCATCTTATCACTCTGAGAATCCAATCATGAGTTGGAGTTATGAAACTTATAGAAGAGCTCTGGTATTCTCTAGATCTTATGGTCAACAAGAAATCTTCAACTTTTCCAACCTGATATTTTATGAGAGCACCTATCTGATTGATCTTCCACTTGTCAACCCAAGTCAAAGTAGGCAAGATGCAAGATTAGCATATAGGATTCAAGAAAGGGTGCTTGAAGAGTTCAACCAGAGATCCAGATTATATAGACAGAGGCTAGCAGGTAAGACCATTGGTCAACTGGATATTGAGGTGGACCCTAAGATTAGCTTCGAAGGGGAAGCCTTGGCTGAAGGCCTGTTGGTTGAACCTGTGAATCTTGAGACAGGAACTTCTTCAACACCCATTACCCTCAGTGAGGCACCAGCTGGTGGAGGTGTTTCACCACCAATCACTGGCTAGAGCTTGACAACTAAACAAGCAATGAAGGCCAAAGCTCTCTCCACCCTGAGTCACCAAGGCCTGTGAGTGACAAAGGGAAAAAGAAACTGACTCCTGAGGTGATTAAGGAGGAGGAGAAAAAGAGGAAGATGAAGCTAAGGGGAGAGAGTTCAAGGGGGTCTCCAGGCTTTATGAATGCTGCTATCAGGGTTGCCCCCAGGCCAAATACTCAGGATGATGAGTTGAAAGCAGCCAGGTTAAACTACTTGGGGACCAGGAATTATAACATTGATGAGCTCATCTCTTATCCCTTAGAAGTACTAAATGAACTGGCAGACATAAAGCTGCTAAAGGAGAAAAATGAGGTAGAGGATGCATAGTTGCTCCTTAAGATCAAAGAAGAAATGAGGCAGAAAAGGCTCTATAAGCATGCTCCTACCCTCTCCCCAGTTCAGGAAAGCCCTGAGAAAGAGGCTGTGGCAACTGAACAACGTCATTTAGATAAGGAAGTGATCGAGTGGTAATAATTCAGGGTTTAATTGATCTAAATGCTTTTTAATTGATCTAAATGCTTGATTTTACATCATGATTGTGGTGGAATAGTTTCAAGTTTTTTGTGTTTTGATTTATAGGTAATTGAAGCTAAAGACGAAACTACAAGGACTAAAGATATAAACATCAAATGTTACAAAAAAGACACAAAATTAGGCATACCGGCGTACCATACGCCGGATATGGGCGTATAATACGTCGGTCGGCGTGCGGGCGGCGTATCCGTGGGGGTATTTGGAAAAAATGACATAAAGTTGGGCGTAGGAACACTGAGGGGGGTGTATGATATGCCAACCCTGGGCGTATCATACACCGGTCTTCAACTAACACCCAAATTTTGTGGATCTTGATGTCTATTTAAACCTATCCAAACCCAACTCGAAGGAGAACTTTTCGCAGCCGAAATCTAGAAATTCAAGGTGATTTTGGGTGGTTTCAAGCTTCCCAACTCACCCCAAATCCTCATTTATCATCATATAATTAAGATTGAAGATTCAATGAAGACCATTCGTGGCTAAGTTCTTTTTGATTGATTTTGGGAGTACAATTCTTGTCAAGTGAGACAATTGGTATGTTTGATTAGGTTTTTGTATTGAACAGTGGATTAGTGAATGAAGTTTTATGTTTTGATTACGTTAGAAGGTTTACTTATAAATAAAGTTGTGTGCTTGATTATCAGTTTTTGGTTTCCTTGCATCGTGAGCTCATTAAGAAAAGTAAACAACGTGATATAGGTGAATTGGTAACTTTGTGAATGAAAGAGTCTTAAAAGATTGTTCCTTTGTTATCACTTTAATCAGAAGCAAAGATCTTGAATTATTGTTCTTACAAACCCTAATTTAAAAGTATCATTTGTGGATCTTGTGGAATTGAAAACCCGAAAGTGATTGTTTCTTATTATTTAGTTAGATTAGTTTCAAAGATTCTTGCTTTATGCAATTGTGTTCATTAATTCATCCAAAGTTTTAATCTTTAATTATATAGTTCGTGTATTTAAGTTAATCAAGTCGTATTTTTTAAACACTTTTCACATATTCCCTGTGGAGACGACATTACTTACCCTTACACAATAAAGGAAGCTAAGACCGATATAATAAATTGTTTTTGATCGAGTCTCGACAACTAGATCAATAATTTTATTTGCTTTTCTTAAATATTTTTTAAAAAACCCAAAAAGATTTTGCTTTTCTATTTTTTTTCTTGTTTATTTGTTTTCTTGTTGAGTATTACGCGAGGTATTTTGTGTTTTCTTGTTTGCAGGTGACCATTACATTAATGCATATAAGATTTTCAAGAAGGACCTTACGATTGCTATTTGATCCAGAAACTGAAAATACTACAAGAGTGAATCGTGTGTTTCAAAAAGCATCAACTTCAAGGACTTCTCAAATTTGTGATCAAATAAGATCGGAAGAAGGTACATCATCAGCAGCAATAACTCATCGGATATTAAGCAGACTTTCAAGAACACCCGAAAGTAACCAGTCAAGAATGATGAACAATCCAGAAAACCAAGGAGTACCACAACCCAACCAACCTTTGGGAGATATTCCATTACCCATATTCCCTCAACCTGATGATCCTCCACTTCAACCACAACCAGCGCAACCTCAACCTCAGGGGCCGATCCTGGTAAATCAAGATGTGCAAAACCAACCTCCGCCAATGAACTTCCAACCAATGCCAAATTTCTGGTTCATAATCCAAGTTTTCAGCATGACGTGGAAGGGAGCCATCATATCAATGAGGACAGGTTTTCAGTCGAAGAAAGTCATCACACTAATTATGTGGAAGAGTGGATTGAAGATCAAGTCGACATGGACGGACCAAACCAACATGATTTTGGGGATTATGGGAACCAACCGGGCTATCAAAACCGTCAACCAAATTGGAATCAGGATGGTTATGCTCAACCACCCATTCGCAAAAACGTTGGGGGTCAACCATTTAATGGCATACCTGCCAATATAGGAGCGCAACACTTTGTACCAGCACATGGTGTGGATAGTCACTTTTGCCCCGCCATTGCCATCAATTCATCTCCTATAGTTTCACCAACACAAAGGGGATGACCTTTTGAAGTTCGACCACAATGTTTTTGAATTCTCCCTCACTTTCATGGTATGGCAACTGAAGAAACCTATTTGCATATATCTGAATTTGACGCATCATGTAGAACCATTGGTAGCCATGGATTTTCACCGAATGAAGTTAAATTGGTCCTATTCCAATTTACCCATAAAGACAAGGCAAAACAATGGTTCCTATCTCTACCATCTGCAAGTATTCACACATGGGTACAAATGCAACAACAATTCTTGGATGACTACTATACTTCCCAAAGGACAAGTGATGCAAGGTGAGCCATTCGAGGATTTACACAACAATCAGGTGAACAGTTCCATGAAGCTTTTTACTAATTCAAAGAGATGCTAAGAACTTGTCCACATCATGTCATAGCTAAGTGGGAGTTGATTTTAGTATTCTATGATGGGCTATCACTAGAGGATGCTAGATTTGTAAATTCCACAAGTGCAGGAATGTTCACCTTAAACAATGAGGGTGATGATTGGGATATTCTTGAAGGGATGAGTGTAATCTCCAAGAAGCCTGCACAATCAAGCCAAAGGTCAAGGGGTGCACACATAAAGATGGTGAATGATCATGTGGCCATGGATAGAATTGTGGTTCTAGAACAAGAAATTGCAAGCCTTAAAGTTGGAAAGAGTGGTATGGCAATCATATCTAGTGAGTATGAAGTGTGTGACATGTGCAATGACATCGGCCATACATCAGTCATATGCTACTTGAATTTGGGGAAGAGTGAAAGTGTACATCAACTACAAGGCCAAGGAGAAAGGAAGACATATGATATGAATTCTAACACATATCATCCTAGTCTTAAAAATCACCCAAATCTTAGATATGGTAACAACACTAATTAATTGAATCCTCCTTTTTAGGTACCAAGGAAGCAACCAATATCAAGGCCAACAACAAGAATACAATTAATTCGTTTAACAAAGGAACAACTACAACCAAAGAAACTACCAACAAGGCGGTCAATATAATCTAAGGAATCAACAACATCAACAAGGTGCTTCTACTAACAATGGCAATGACAATGCAATTTCGTCAGCAATTCAAGATCTTGCAAAGGAGATGAAAGAGTTTAAGCAATTTAGAGAGGTGCAAGAAAAGACCAATGAGACCATTGCAATGAAACTTGGAAATCTCCGGACAAGAACCGAGGAAGCTTCCAAGTGATACAACAAAGAACCCTCAACATCAAGCTTCAAGTTCAAAGAATATGCACATCAATTCGTTTAGTATTGTTCCTAAATCTAAATGTATTGATTATGATTTAACCTCTCTTTCTCAAGTAGTTACAGGTAACGATAAGGAAGTTGATAAAGTGGAAGGAAGTGACTTAGGAGAACCAATTATTCCCATTCATGTTGGGAAATTTAAAATCAAGCGGGCACTTTTGGATTATTGAGCCGGGGTGAGCATCCTTCCGGGGAGTCTATATGACCAAGATGACTTTGGTCCATTACATAAAACTGATAAAATAGTGGTCCTTCCTGATTCGACATGGAAACAACCTCGAGGGATGGTTAAGGATGTGATCATCAAGCTCGGAGAGTTCTACTACCTGGTGGACTTTATAGTGCTTGATTATGCACTAGTAAGGACAAACGAGCAACCAAAGGTAATTTTAGGTTGACCACTCTTTGCAACATCGAAAACTCAAATCAATTGCCAAGATGGAATTGTCGACATGACATTCAAAAACCTTAAGTTGCTCTTTAACTTGTTTTCAAAATCAATTACATATGTAGTCAATAATGATTGTTTTGTAACAGATGCTACTAATGGGTATGCTCCTCCTTACATTTCACATGTAAGCGGGGATATCACCAAGAAGAATGGTTTTGATCCTTATAGGTTTGAGCTTGAAAAGGTGGAAAAGGATGAAAATATAGAGGCAGAGCCATTAAGGATGAAGAATCCGAGACAAAAGGTAAAGATAGGTAAACCACTGGATCAAATGCATTCAAGGGTTAAAGAAGAGATGTTTGACCAATATGGGAGCGAACAAGAAAATCTACCAAGCTGGGATAAGCAATTCTTTCAACAATAATTTGGAGAGAAGCATCCAATTCGACCACCTTAGTGGTCTCAGGTAAGGTCCGGCTAAAGACCTAAAACTTAGTGCTTACGGGAGGCAACACGAGAACTTTATGGGTGTGTTCACTAAAAACCCTCATGAGACTACAACTCGTCCACTCGGGTCTACTGAGGGGTTTAAAGGCTTATTGCATACGCTAAATGCAATCGTGATTCCTATGAAAGTGAGTTTTTACCTCTTTTATTAGTTTTTGTTTTTTTTTTCTTTGGTTTGCTATTGTTTTATTTTGATAGCCAATCACGAGATGCAAGCACTCAAGTGTGGGGAGGCACAAATCAGTAGATGAAGGCTTCTAATAATGATTGTGATGAGGTCCATGTGCTCTTTCCACTATTATGGTTTTGAACAATATTCTTTTCATGCTTTCGTTGAAATTGATTGATAATATGTTAGGATATGGCATACTAGTCTCCCTTCACAGTGAATTGTCTTGATTAGCAATAACAGGATTGAAATTAAGAATTTGCATCCCTGTGTTATGAAAATACCAATTGTGACCACTATAAATTAAGGACAATGTATCTCAAGTGTAGGGATAAGGAAAGAATTGAAAAAAAATTGAACTTTTTTGAAAAATAAATCTTCTAATAAGCTTAATTGTGCATGAGACCAAATTTTTTTTCATACATGGTTAATTATCACTTGTTTATGCATGTATAGACCTCTTGGCATGGTTGTTTTGAAGGTGTAGAAAAGCATTCCCATCATGAGTTTTTATAAAATTAGATTAAACTATTAGGAGGCATAACAAACTGGTTGTAGATGACATACGTGCTTCACATTTTTTACCCTTTCCTACCATTTTCGTGAGAATTTGAGCCTAATTGAGCAATTCATAGCATATGTTGATTTGCTTAATATATTTGCATAATAAGGGACACCATAATGTGCGTTTAAGTTAAAACTTATGTAATTGAAGCGTGTCAAGATCATGAACCAATATGTGCATGAAGGTGATAGAGGCATTAGGAATGAATCATTTGTTGAACCTTTTCTTTTAAATTCCATACCTTGATAAATTTCCTTAGACACCATGTTGAGCCCCAACTTGTCGTTTGTATAACCCAACACAATAAGCCTACAAAACCTTAGCCATTTTATGAAACCATAGGTGATGAAGTTCAATCCATGACTTGTTTAGAAGTGTCTTTTAAGTATTATTTCAATAATAGTATGATTGGTTTGAATTTGGTTATATGAAAAAAAAAGAAAAAAAAAAAGAGAGAGAAAAAGAAAAAAGTTAAATATGAGGTCAAAATGACCAAAATATGTAGCAACAAAAATAGTGTGGGAAATAAAGAATATTATTGCAACTAGATGATAGAGAATGATAAACAAGACGTCTAGCATGTTAAGTTGGATTTCATTCACCCTTATCCACTCTTAAATCCCTTTCTAGCCAACCTAAACCTTAGCTTAACATTACAACCCATGAAAGTCCTCTTGATTTATGCGTTATATTCTGTTAATTGATGGCGATATTATTAACATACGAGCTTATGATGAAGATGTACATTCTTGGTTTGAGAGTTCCAGATATACTAGTTTATAATTACTAGTACACAAAACAAACCGAGAGGAGTGTTCATTATGAGAAATATGAATGCATGAATGTTTGAAGCAAAAGGTGAAGTTATGCCAACTAAAGTTTCTAAGTTTCACACATAAGTGGTATTACATGTTGGGTTGTGAATCTTACATGATGAAAGTTTAAAACTAAGTATGCCTTGGGACATTAACTTATACAAAATTGTGATAAGTTAGCATGTTTGATTAATTAAGGTAAAATGTTGCAAGCAAGTTTGTTTGAGGACAAACAAAAGGTTAAGTGTGGGGATGTGATCGAGTGGTAATAATTCAAGGTTTAATTGATCTAAATGTTTTTTAATTGATCTAAATGCTTGATTTTACATCATGATTATGGTGGAATAGTTTCAAGTTGTTTGTGTTTTGATTTATAGGTAATTAGAGCTAAAGGAGGCTTATTTTAGAGAATAAGGCGCCAGCACAAAACTACAAGGACTAAAGATGTAAACATCAAATGTTACAAAAAGGCACAAAATTAGGCATATCGACGTACCATACGCTGGATATGGATGTATAATACGTCGGTCGGGGTATGGGTGGTGTATCCGTGGGCGTATTTGGAAACGACAGAATGTTGGGCGTAGGAACATTGAGGGGGGCGTATGATATGCCGACCCTGGGTGTATCATACGCCGGGCTTCAACTAACACCTGGATTTTGTGGATCTTGATGTCTACTTAAACCTATCTAACCCCAACTCGAAGGAGAACTTTTCCCAGCCAAAATCTAGCAAATTCAAGGTGATTTTGGGTGCTTTCAAGCTTCCCAACTCACACCAAATCATCATTCATCATCATATAATCAAGATTGAAGATTCAATGAAGACCATGCGTGGCTAAGTTTTTTTTATTGCTTTTGGGAGTACAATTCTTTTCAAGTGAGACAATTGGTATGTTTGATTAGGTTTTTGTATTGAACAATGGATTATTGAATGAAGTTTTATGTTTTGATTAAGTTAAAAGGTTTCCTTATAAATAAGTTGTGTGCTTGATTATCAGTTTTCAGTTTTCTTGCATTGTGAGCTCATTAATAAAAGTAGACAACGTGATATAGGTGAATTGGTAACTTTGTGAATGAGCGAGTCTTAAAATATTGTTCCTTTGTTACCACTTTAATCAAAAGCTAAGATCTTGAAGTATTGTTTCTTACAAACCCTAATTTAAAAGTATTAATTATGGATCTTGCAGAATTGGAAACCCGGAAGTGATTGTTTCTTATTATTTAGTTAGATTAGTTTCAAAGATTCTTGCTTTATGCAATTGTGTTCATTAATTCATCCAAAGTTTTAATCTTTAATTATAAAGTTCATGTCTCTAAGTTAATCGAGTCGTATTTGTTAAACACTTTCCAAATATTCCCAATAGAGACGACCTTACTTACCCTTACATAATAAAGGTAGCTAAGACCGATATAATAGATTGTTTTTATCAAGTCTCGACACCCAGATCAAGAAGCTGATAGACAGAACTTGATTAGCTACCTGAGTGCCACATGCCTCTATCAGGCATCTGCACTTCTTCCCTTATCATATGAATATGTTGAATTCTAGTATCTTAAGTATCTGGAGCAACAAGTTATAAAAGAATAAAAGGCTGCTAAGAGAAAAATGAAGGAAGAAGCTGCAAAGTCAAGAGCCATCATCCAAAAGAGTCAAAAGAAGTCTGCTGATAGGCAGAGGATGATGAGCTTCTTGAAGCTATACGGATTCTCCAGAAGGAGGCTTGGTCCAATGTCGCTATCCACTATGGATGAGTACATTAGAGTGATCAAGCAGAAGATTAAAAAGGGAGAGCTTGTTGACTTGCATTCTCTAACAAGTCAAGCTCAACCTAAAGTTGAGTTAAAGGTTGAACCCACTGAGACAACACAACCTGAACCTAGAGCTGCATCTAAGCCAACTTCGTCTTCTAATCCACAGCAGGTTCCAAATCCCTCTCCTTCTGAACTTGTGACGGAAGAGGACCCAACTGAGAAAGACATAACAAGTTAACCTGGTGCTGAAGGCCAGTCTTCTCAGTTAAAGACTTCAAGGAGGAGGAAAAGGATGGCTAGGAAGAGTGGTTTTAAGAAGAAGTCCAAGGCATCCACCTCTACACCTCAGGATGAGTCAGAGCATCCTGAGGTAGTTCAAGAAGAGGCAGCTCAACCAACTCCAACTCAAGTAAAGCCTTTTGTAACCAGAAGACCCATCCTGTCCTGGACCTTTGCTACTAATCCAGACAGGTGGTATGTCATCACAGATCAAGGGGGTCAAGATGTCTATTTCTGGCAAGACATGCTTGATCTTCTTCTGTATGATCTCAATGACATGAGAAGGTATTATGAGATTCAGTGGGATCCTGATCAGTTGATTAAGAAAGGAATGGTCTTGATCTTGATGAGGACTGTCAATATCTAAGTATACTTCTCTGTTTTAGTAGCATCAACCTAGGGGAGTTTGTAAGGTCATACTTGAAAGGCTGATGCAACCAAAGAAACCAAAGAAACCAAAGCAACCAAAGAGCTTCCAGCTTGCATGCATATGGTGTAGAGTAGAAGTTACTTCAAAAGTTTTACACTTCTCACAGAAAAATATTCTAAGTGTAAAATCTTCTGAAGCCAAAGACCAAATCTTCCGAAGCCAAAGATGAAATCTTCCGAAGCTTCAAAGACAAAGTCTTTCGAGGCCAATGAAGTGAAGACTAATTTCATTCAAAGACAGAGAACACATGCTTTCTCTGATCTACTTTTGTGTAAAGCTAACCCACTTTCTGCTGCAACTCTGAAGACTCATGAACTTGTATTAGTTGGTGAAAAGGTCTATGTTTTTTAAACTATAGATTATGGTTTAGAGTCTGTAACTTTCTACTTTGTACCTTTTATCCTTTTTATAATATATTAGGATATGAGCTATGGAATGTCATATTCACATGTCAAAAGGCAATCTACCTTTTAACTTTACATTGATCTTGTTGTCTAGATTAGTGTTTCCAGCTGGCCTTCAAAGTATGGCCAGCTATAGGATGTAGTATAAAGTATCTCAGGTTTTTGTATTTCTTTTCATGATTTGTAACACTTGTAAAAGAACTTAAGAGCAATATACAGCATTCTTAATAATATGTTCTTGTTCTTATTTCTATCTCATTGTTTACCTGTGTTCTTAGTATCTTTCATATAAACCTGATTCCTTATTTGATCTTTTAAGTGTTATAGCACTCTCTTCATTGTGAGACTGATTGTATTGACCATCCCTTAACCGGTCCCACAGTTTTGAAGACATAATTTTCTCCTGAAGACAAACTTGATGTCTTCCAAATGAAAATGTATCCAAAATTCTCAAAATTCTAAGGGATATCATTTTGAAAAATTTCTTCCAAAGTAAACTGGGCTTATACGGTGATGAAATAGACAACTTAAAACACACATATTATTAAAAATAATCTTGAGTTTAGTTTAATGAAAATCTACTCAAAATTAATCATCCCAATAGCTGATACAAGATACTTAAATCTTTGCTCATCAAAAGCTTTTGTGAACAGGTCATCATATTGTTCATTTGTGTTAACCTTGACTAGTTTTATCAATCCCTTTTCAAAATTATCTGTAATTTAATAATACCTGATATTGATGTGCTTTGTCTTTGAGTGCTGAACTAGATTCTCTATGATAGAGATAGCACTGTTGCTGTCTATATGGATGGGAGTCTCCTTGAAGTTGAATCCATAGTCTAGAATCTGATTCCGAATATAAAGCACTTGAGCATAGCAGCTTGCAGCATCAATGTATTCAGCTTCAGCAGTTGATGCAGATACACAGGATTGTTTCTTGCATTGCTAGGATACTATCCTTCCACCTAGAAATTGATATCCCCCAGATGTTGACTTTGTAGTCATGTTGCAGCCACCATAGTCACTATCTTTATAAGCACACAGATTGAAGTCAGAATTCTTTGGATACTAAAGGCCCAATTTAGGAGCACTTTTGAGAAATCTGAGAATTCTTTTAAAAGCAACCAGGTGTGACATCCTGGGGTTGGCTCAATATCTTGCACAAATACATGTAGCAAACATGATATCAGGCCTGCTGGCTGTGAGGTACATAAGAGACCCAATCATAGCCCTATAGAGATGTTTATCAACACACTCCCCTCAAGATCTGGTCCTAAAGAGTGGTTTCTGGCAATAGGTGTCTTAGCAACCTTGGACTCAGACATGTGAAACCTGGTAAGTATGTCTTGTACATACTTTAACTGATTTATGAAGATTCCATTGTCAACCTGCTTTACTTAAATTCTAAGAAAGAAATTGAATTCCCCTATGGCACTCATTTCAAATCTATTCTTTATCAGCTTCTTAAATTTTTGCAGAGCTTTGGATTAGTTGACCCAAAGATAATGTCATCTACATAAACTTGAACCAGCATCAAGTCATTCCGTGTTCCTATGATGAAGAGTGTTCCATTAATAGTACCTTTTATGTATATGTGCTTATAGAGATACTATGATAGAGTCTCATACCACTTCTTTAGAGCCTGATGCAGCCCATAGAGAGTTTTGTCAAGCTTGCAGACATAATCAGGATGATCTGGGTCTGCAAAGCCAGGTAGTTGTTTGACATACACCTCCTCATCAATCATCCCATATAAAAAGGCACAATTGACATCAAGTTGGTAGACCTTGAAATTCTTGGATGCAGCAAAAGCCAGGAATATCCTAACAGCTTCAAGTCTTGCTACAGGAGCAAAGACATCTGTGTAGTCAATCCCTTCTTCTTGTGTATATCCTTGAACAACCAGTCTTGCCTTGTTCTTGATGAAGTCATCTATCATCCTCCTTGTTCCTAAAAACCCACTTGGTACCTATGGTAGTGTTCCCTTAAGGAAGAGGACATAGATTCCAAACCTTCTGTCTTTTGAATTGAAGCAGCTCCTCCTGTATTGATTCAACCCAACTTCCATCCTTCAAAGCCTCTTTAATCTTCTTAGGCTCTATCTGGGACAAGAAACAAGAATGAAGACAAACATTTTTGTCATGGGTTTGTCCTCTTGTTCTCACCCTAGTCTCAACATCTCCAATGATGTTTGTGGTAGGATGGGACTTGTGAATTCATAGTTAAGGAATCACAACAAGTTGTTTGGACAGATCTAAATTGGTGAAATTTATATCTGGTGCTTGAGAATCATCCACCATATCAACACACTTATCAAGTGCACTTGATCTAATGAGTGTGTTACATCATTAATGTTGTGTTCTATGGAGTGGTTATCAGCATCAAACAATTCTTAATCACTCTCACCACCCCTATCTCCTCCTACATTGGAAATTATTTCATCTAAGTTTTGTGCATCTATGCTACAATTTATAGGCACCTCAGATGTATCAGCTGAAGAATGTGTCATGGTTTTCCTGACAGGATTTCTAACTGCAAGGCTAGTTACCACTGGAGCTGAAGTAGTTTGATCAGTTGGTCTCCTCAGCTCAAATCTTGGATCATAATCTTCTTTTGATAAGATACCTGTAGATCCTGAACATTCTCACAAGATTTGTTAAAACAGTTGGTAACTAAGTCAATATCAAACAACCAATCAGGATCAGAACCTTTTATACTGGGAGTGTGCCTATTGAAGGTCACATTGGTTGACTCCTTAACTACTCTTGTTCTAAGATCGTATACTCTATAAGCCTTAGCTTGGGAAGAGTATCCAATGAAATGTCCATCATATGATTTCTCAGCAAACTTAGCTAGTTGATCTTTGGTATTCAAGATAGTACAAGGACATCCAAATGATCTGAGGAAACCAATAAAAGGTCTCCTTTTATGCAATAGTTCATAAGGAGTCTTACCATAAGTCTTGACTATTAAAACACTATTTTGCACATAGCAGGCAGTGTTGACTGCCTCTGCCAAGAAGGTGATGGGCAGTTTAGAGTCAGACAACATGGTTCTTGCAGCTTCAATTAGTGTCCTGTTTCTCCTCTCAGTAATACCGTTTTGCTGAGGAGTCTTGGGAGCACTATATTGTCTTGTAATACATTCTCATCATAAAATGAATCAAGGATTTGGTTTTTAAATTCGATTCCTTGATCACATCTTATGATCTTGACCATGTGATCACATTGATTCTTAATTTTTAGAATGAAGCTTTTCAAGATCTCAGGGGTCTTATCCTTAGTTCTATGGAAGAAGACCCAAGTGTATCTTGTGAAGTCATCTATGATCACCAAGCAATAAGAGGTCCTTCCGAAACTCATTACACTGGTGGGGCCAAAGAGATCCATATGTCATAAGTGTAGGGGAGTAGTGATGGAGTTTATTTCCTTTGGCTTGTGAGATACCTTGTGTTGCTTCCCTTTCAAGCATGCAACACAATGATCATCACTTGTAAACTCTTTTCTTAGCATTCTAGTTACTAAATCATTTAGAATTAGTTTATTCATGTTTTTAAAGTTTACATGGCACATTCTTTTATGCCAAAGGAAAGATTCATCACTATTGGCCTTAGACAGAAAGCAAGAAACTTCTCCTGAAGGGGATGTTTTCTGTAAATCTATCATGTAAATGTTCCTTTTCTTGGGGGCTCTGAGCAGATATGCTCTTGAGGAATGACCACCCCGGGCTTGAGAACAATGCACTCATGCTTAGTAAAGAGCATGTTATGTCTCTGATCACAAAATTAGGATACACTTAGAAGATCGTACCCAAGCTCCTTAACAAAGTTTACCTTTTCAATGCTGAGCTTACCATTTGTGACCATGCCTATTCCAGTAATGTAACCACCAAAATCTCCACTAAAAGCAACTGGCCCTCCATCAATTCTTTCAAAATTTTGAAGCAAAGAGCCATTGCCTGTCATGTGCCTAGAGCAGCCACTATCAATGATCCATACATTTTCTTTGGTCTTGAGTTGTTCCGGCATAAAAAGAGATGGTTAGTTACATTTGGAAACCCAAGCCTCATTGGTCTTGGGCTTGTCAAAGTGAACTGAAGACAATGCAATAGTAATTGATCCTATATTCAAGCTTTGAGGATCATCAGTTGTTGTTGATGAAGAACTTTCAGTCACATGGTCTTCCTTTATCTTCCACACCATCTTTGGAAGATAATACTTCACCTTCAACACATTGGAAGTTTTGATAACTTCAGAAGTTTTGGAGACTGGACCTTTGGAAGATCTTACATTCCCTGCAACAGACTTTAGTACTTCGAAAGCATTCCTTTCTTTCGAGACCAAATTTTCCTGCAAAGGAAAGTTTTCACTAGTCTTCAACTTTACTTTGGAGCTTTCAAAAGGAAAATATTTTCCTTCTGAAGCTGTTTTCTTCTTCTTCTCAAAAGTCTTCTTCTTAGACATGTGGATAATACTTTTAGGATTGTAGATACAATCCTTAGCAAGATGAGAAGTACTACCACACATGACACATTCAGTTGGCTTTCTTCTGAGAGTCTTCTTTTGTCTAGAAAGCTGAGCTTGATCACTTTCCACTCCCATCTTCATCTTTACAGAAGATGCAACAAGCTTTTTCGGGTGATGCTTGCTTTTGGAAATGGATGGTTCAGGTTGTGCAGCAGTGATGCATATTTGATCAGTCTTCTTTTCTTAACAGGGATGAGGTCGACATGAACTAGAACTTCAGGTACTAGAGCTCATAGTTTTGTCCTCAGTCTTTACCACTTTAATCCTGTAGAGATAAACACTTGTTTCTGCTTATAGTTGAAGGTGGCCTTGATCTCTTAAGCCTTCTTTGCCTTTCTCTTTTCTGCTCTGATCAAGTTCTTTCTCTTGTACTTGCTCAACTCTGGTTCTTTCCTCTACTCAGGAGATTAGTGACCCTTCTTAGGATGATCTTCTTCACTCATCTCAGATCCATCCTTCACTACCTCCTCTTCATCTTCATCCTTTTCTTGAATGGGGTCTATGAGGGGAAGCTCATCTTGACAAGTTTCACATCTTGGAGATCTTATATTCATACCTTGGAGATCTTATAGATAGTAGTGTGTGAAGTGGAGCTATCTTAGTAGATCCCAGTGCTTGCTTATTCTGATAACAAATCTTTACATGCAAGGATGAGGATATAATGTTCTTGAAGGTCTCTTCTTCAAGAACATATTTTTCTGCCCAGACTTTGCTGATCACAAGCTTAGCCTGGCATTCAGTTAACTTGGTAATAAGATCCTTAATTTGAGTCTTGTAATTTGTGTGCTCATGTTTTGGAGTTGAAATGGTTTTCTCTAGATCTTCTATCTCAAGTTTATAATCATTTTTAGCTCTTTTAAAATTATCTTTTAAAATATTCAAGGACTCAAGATTATATCTCATTTCAAAGTTATAGGACCTGTATCTATTTACTTTAGCAGTACATTTAGTGGTGCGAAGATGTTCCAATACCTTGGCTTCTTCATGATCTTCCATTAGTGCTTGGTTTGCAGAGACATCTTCAACCTGAAAACTCCAATCAAAGCCTCCTTCTTTAACAGCAACTACCGCTTGATGCTTGGGGTTCTTAGTCTTTGGAGCTCCATCAGTGTAGTTTGGTCTGGTTTGTGTCTTGGCCACCATTTGTCCTTGGTGCCTTGCACTCCCTAGCAAAATGTCCTGTTTGGTTACAATTGTAACACTTCACTTTGCTTTTATGCAATCCAAACTTTCCACTAGATGCATTGCTGGGAAACTTCCTCCCAGTTCTCTTGTAGAACTTCTTTGTCTTGTGAGTGAGTAGAGCCATTTGCTGGACTATCTCTATGTACTCCAGATCATCTGGATGGATACAGTCTAGGTCTTGAAGAATGAAGAGAAAGTTGCCACTTCTTTCATCAGCAGAAACAAAGGCTTGTGAAGAGCTTTTCTCTTGGAATGGGCTTCCTTAGATGTAGCTCTCCCTTGGTGTCTTAGGGAAGGTGATGAAAGGACCCTTTTGTAAGTTTTCAGGGTAGTAAAGTAGATGATGTTGTGATTCTCTGCAGTCCCTTTCAACCACATGAAGGGCTGAATTCTGATGATTGTTGGAAGAGTTTCCAGATGGATTTTGCATGTTCATCTCCATCTAGTATCCATTAAGGATACCATACAACTCTATGAGAGTAAGGGTCTTGAGGTTTTCAGTCCTCTTAATGACCACACAATAGTGTGTCCATTGTCTAGGAAGAGCAGACATGAACTTCCTCACAACATCCTTATTCTTAAGTTTTACTCCAACATCCATTAGAGTATCAACAATCTCAACATACCTGAAGTATTGTTGAGTTATGGTTTCACATGTTGTGTAGGTGAAGTTCTCAAACTGCTGCTTGAAGAGATCTTTCTTATTTTTTTTTGCTTCATTTGACCCCTCATACATAAGCTTCAGTGCATTACATAGTTACTTAGCAGTCTTGCACTTCTTGAAGCCTCTGTAGATAGAGTTAGGAAGAGCAGTTTGGAGCGCGGTCATGGCCTTCAGATCTACATCAATCTTCTTCCGATCTTTTTCTAAGTAGTCAGCCACTTCCATTGGTATCATGCCACCACCCGTAGCAGCTGAAGTGTTGCATGGTACATGAGGCCCTGAGACAACAGATCCCTACATCCTGTTGTCTTGAGACTTGATGAAGCCATCCATTCTTTGGCACCAAGTATCAAAGTCATCAAGAGTGATCAGTAGAGATTTTGTCATGGTACCGGTTTCCATATCAGCCTTGGTAACAGCTGCCATTTGAGATGTTAAGTGTTTTGTGAAACTAAAGGATTTAAGATGGTGAGATCTTAGAATCAAGAGCCTAAAACACTCTGATACCAATTTTCAGGACTGTTGAAGGGGCAATGCAACAGTTTCAAAATAAGGAGAGAGTTAGAACACTTAACATATCAAATAAGGAACCGGGTTTGTATAGATGATACTAAGAACACAAGTAATTATGAGAAAGAACAAGAATAATAACAAGATGATATTTGTTTTCAAGAATGATGTGTATTGCACTCAAGTTCTTTTACAAGTGTTACAAAGCATACATAAAGATACAAGTACTTGAGACACTTTATACTACATCTTACAGCTGGCTATACTTTGAAAGCCAGCTAGAAACACTAATCTAGACAACAAGATCAATGTAGAGTCAAAAGACAGATTGCCTTTTGACTTGTGACTATGACATGTCATAGCTCACATCCTAATGTATTACAAAAAGAATAAAAGGTATAGAAGTAGAAAGTTATAGACTAATGATCATAATCTACAGTTAACAAATACGTGGACCTTCTCACCAACTCAAATAAGTTGGTAAGTCTTTAAAATGGCAGCGAAAAGTTGTTCAGGTTTAGTCAAAAGGTGATCAGAGAAAGCATGTCTTCTCTGTCTTCGAAAGAAATCAATCTTTGGATTCGGATGACTTTATCTCTAAAGCTTCGGAAGACTTCATCTTTGGCTTTAGAAGATTTTGGTCATTTTGCTTCGGAAGATTTTACACTTAGCTTATTTCCTTTGAGTTGTGTAAAACTTCCAAAGTAACTTTACTCTGTACTTCATGCATCATGCTGAGAGCTCTTTGGATACTTGGTTTCATCAGCCTTTAAGTATAGACCTTACAATCATTATGTGGTGTTCGGTGCATAAGATGTGAAGATTTACAAAGATTTCAAGACCACTTCCACACCAATTCTGCAGGGTACAAAGAAGGAAACTATGTATCTGTTGGTGGCTGGATCAGCATATGTAGAAAAGACGAGAAGCAACCATACAGCTGACTTATGGCATCAAAGGCTAGGCCACGTAGGCTACCATAAGTTGGGTCTTATGATGGACTGAAGTCTTGTGAGTGGGTTGCCTAAGGTGCCAGTCGATAAAGAAACATTGTGTTGTGGATGCTAGCATGGAAAAGCAACACAAAAACTCTACGAAAAGTCAAGGTATCGCGCACAGAAAACTCTTGAACTTGTGCACTCAAATGTGCTTGGTCCTATGAAGCAACCCTCGATCAAAGGCTTACAATATATGGTGACATTTATTGATGATTACTCCCGATTCACCTGGATCTATTCCATGAAAGAGAAGTTTGACGTATTTTCAGAGTTTAAGGAGTTTAAAGTTGACTTAGAGAGGCTGACTCAAAGAAATATAAAGTGTCTTCGATCAGATAATAGAGGAGAGTACCTAGCTGCCGACTTTAGTGAGTATCTAAAGCGAAAGAGAATAAGAAGACAATTTTCTTGTCCTAACACGCCTCTGCAGAACGGGATTACGGAGCGTAAGAATCGGCATCTAGGAGATGTTTCAAGAAGTATGTTGCACGACAAGAACACGCCCGATTGTTTTTGGGCAGCGGCGATGAACACTGCAGCATATGTAATCAACAGAATACCATCACAAACCCTGGAGTATGTCTCACCAATGGAGAGGTTAGTGCAAACCAAACTGTCCGTGAGTTATTTTCGTGTTTTTGGGTGCATTTTCTATGTGATCCAAACACGGGAAAAATTCACGTTTCAAGGAATATAATTTTTGATGAGAACTCAGCTTGGTGGTCTAGCGATAGCACGTTGTTACGAGATTCTGAAGAGCTTAAGAGTGAACTTAGAAATTCACAAGTGGCACTTAAGTTTGAATACGGTGATTAGGTGGTTAAGAACTTAAACCCAGCTGATGAGGCTGTTGAATTAAACCATTTTATGCAAGTCACTGGAGCTATACATGAATTGAGAACCAATCTAAGAAGGTCGACAAGAGAAAGACACCCTAACCCAAAATATGCTAATGTGGCTCTTGTAGTCGACGTAGTTGTTGAAACCAAAAGTTAAGAAGAAGCATGTGTTCAAAACGTGTGGGTTGACGCAATAAAGGCTGAGATGACAAATTCAGTTTCGAATGAAACTTGGCAACTATCACCCAAGCCAGCAGGTGTAAATCCAGTTTCATGCAAATGGGTGTTCAAATTGAACAACGATAATATGGTACGATCGAGAGATATAAAGCTCGTCTCGTCGCTCGTGGATTCTCACAAACATATGGGTAGATTATGAAGATACATTCAGCCTGGTGGCAAAACTGACAACGATACGGGTTGTGTTAGCAGTGGCTGTTAGCAAAGGCTGGGAAATATGGTAGATGGATGTTATCAACGCATTCTTTTATGGTGATCTTGATCACATGATATACATGGACCATCCTATGGGTTTTGTAGACAAAGAACGTCCAGATTATGTTTGCAAATTGAGGAAGGCGATCTACGATCTGAAACAATTACCTCAAGCATGGTTCGATAAAATAGGTGAATTTCTTGAACAAAATGACTTCAAACTAACATGTGCAGATCCAAGTCTATATGTCAAAGAAACCAGTGACAATATGGCGATAGTACTTGTGTATGTGGATGAATTGATTATTTCTGGTGGTGCTCTCGAAGGGATCAAGCAACTCAAAGAGAATTTGTGTATTAGATTCAAAATGAAGGATCTTGGTAAACCTATTCATTTTTTGGGTTTGGAACTGGACTACAAGTGTGATGAGGTAACTCTACACCAAACCAAGTATTCCTTTGATTTACTATATAAATTTTGTATGCTTATGTGCAAGAGAGCTACAAATCCTATTGAGCCAGGTACCTAGTTAACTTCCCACCAAGGCAGAGAACTTCAGGATCCAACAGAATATCGACATCTTGTTGGAAGTTTGATTTACCTTACATTGACTCAACCCGATATTTCATACGCTGTTGGAGTCTTGAGTCGGTTTATGCAATGTCCAAGAAAACAACATTGGATTGCTATGCGTGGAGTTCTAAAGTATGTTAAAACGACAATCGGTCAGGGAGTTTGGTTCAAGAGGGAGATTGAGCCACAGTTGTATGGCTTTTGTGATGCGGAATACGGTGGTGACTTAGATACAAGAAGGTGCACCGCCGGGTATATGTTCATGTACAGGTCGAGCGCAATCTCATGGTGTAGCAAGCGACAACCTACTGTATCGTTGTCAACCACAAAGGCCGAATACCATTCAGATGCTGTTTCGACTCAAGAATGTGTGTGACTTGTTCGATTATTAAGAGAATTGGGGAAGAAAGTATCATATCCTATCACACTTCATTGTGACAATGTGTTTGCTATTAAACTCGCAGAAAATCCAATCTTCCACGCACGAACTAAGCACATCGAAGTTCACTACCATTTCGTTCGAGAGAAGGTTCTAACCGGTGAAGTTTGTCTGAAGCAGATTGACACTAAAGAGCAGGTTGTAGATGCATTCACTAAAGGATTATCTGGGCCAAAGTTATCAACCTTCTGCAAGTTAATGGGTTTAGGCCAAGTATGTGTTGAGAGGGAGTGTTAAAGATGGTCAACACCCATTATTTAACAAGTACTGTATGAGTGCATGGTCTGGGTCTACTGCTACCTTTTGCTTCTATCTTTTGTGTGTATTTGGTCTACCTACTAAGTAAAAGGTATTTTCAATTTAATGTAATAGAGTAATTGGGTATGGTAGTATGATGTAGTAGGTTAGTTTCTTCCTCTTTATGTACTGTTTTTTTGTATTCTTAAAACTAAGAGAGAGAACACTAAAAAAGTAACTCTTTCACTCCAATATTGTTTCCTTTTGTTTTTCATGCAAAAATATAGTGTTCTTGATCTTGATACTCCTCTTGTTTAACACCCATCTACCACAGCCCGCGACCAACACACACATGCATTAACATGAACCTCACAGTTCAATCACAACGCACACAACCCGACAACATCAAAAGAAAAACCCCATAACCTAAACACAAAGATAAAACCCATAGCCTTCACACACAAAGATAGAGTTTTCAAATGGAGGGTGGGGGTTTAAAATTGGCCGAGAGGGTAGAGAAGTCGGTTGGGTTGAGGGGGGTTTGTTAGGATTTGATAGTGTTAAAATTTTAAATATATTGTTTTAGTTAAACTTACATTTATTTATTTTAGTTTTTAAATTAATTAGTTTATTTACTAAAAGTAATTATATAAACATCAAGTAATGGAATATGAGTAACGGAAGATGACTAGAAAGTGAAGATTAAGATTATACGTTAACCTGTAAATACGGGTTGTCATAAGTGGCTCGAGGTTTCTCTCAATAACAAGCTGGGTTAGACTACGAAGAAAATTTTAGCCCGGTTGCAAAACTTAAAACCATCTGCGTAGTTTTGGCCCTAGCAGCATCTTAGGGTTGGAAAGTATGGCAGATGGATGTTCATCAGGCCTTTCTATATGGAGAGCTAAATCATATTATTTATATGACGCAATTGATGGGATTTGAAGATAAGCTGGAGCATCCGGAATACGTGTGTAAATTGAGAAAACCCATCTACGGTTTGAAGCAATCACCAGGGGCCTGGTTTGGTAAGATTGCTGAATTCTTAGTATAGAATGGGTACCATCTCATTATTTTAGGGGATGTAGATGAAGAGATTGAACTGCTGAAAGCAAACTTGTCAACTCGTTTTAAGATGAAGAATCTAGGGATGCTTATAACTTCCTTGGTTTGGAGCTAAAGTATAAGAAATATGCAATGGTGCTGCATCAAAACAAATACACGTACAGCCAAATTATTACATAAATTTGGTTATGCTACATGTAAACCAGCATTAGCTCCAATGGATAGAAATGCCAAGATATATGCCATGGAATGAAATAAATTAGATGATCCAACAAAAACCCGTCCTCAGTTCGGATTGCAGGCAGCAACTCGCCTGCATGAAGCCGGAATCGCGAGTAATCACCCGTCAGCCATACGGCGGTGAATCCGTTCCCGGGAATACCGGAAGATGTTGGGTAGCCTTATCTATCTCACTTTGACTAGAACCAGCGTAGCCTTTGCAGTCGGGGTTCTTAGTCGGTACATGCAGGATTCAAGAAAACCTCACATGGCTGCTGCAAAAGGTGTTTTCAAGTATATTAAAGCTACTCCGGGTAAAGGAATCTGGTTTGAGAGGGAGCTCGAACCGAAGTTCTCTGGGTTTTGTGACGCCGACTACGTGGTGATCCAGATGGGAGGAGATCGACTACTGGGTACGTTTTCTTGTTTGGGTCAAGTTCTGTTTCATGGTGCTGTAAACTTCCATCCACCGTGTCCTTGTCTACAACCAAAGCAGAATATCGGGCTGCCACTATGGCAGCTCAAGAGTGTATTTGGTTAATCGAGTTATTATGGAATTTGAATCAGAAAGTCGATTACTTGGTTCGTATGTGGTGTGACAATACTTGAGCTATTAAGTTAGCTAAAAACCAAGTATTTCATGCTAGGACGAAACACATCGAAACTGACTGTCATTTCATCAGAGAGAAGGTCCTAAAGGGTGTAATTGTTTTGGAGTATGTTGAGTCAGGTGAGCAAATCGCAGATGCATTGTGTCTCTACCAATTTAACACAACATTCTTATTGCGAAGCCTATCTAACCGTTCCACCATGCTAATCGACGATGAAAGCACCAATGATATAGACCCATTTAGCGAGTCACTCTCCAAGAAGAAATAGAGGAGTCGGATGATACATTCAAAGAACAAAAATCCTGAAAAACTGAAAGCAAGTCTAACTACTAATAAAAAAACATGACACGAAACTAGGAACATGTGATCATTCCATGCACGTAGTAAAAATCGAACTCCTTCTAGAAAGACACTGTTGGTCGTATCAATAATATATACAATTTTGATGCACTATGAAATGTACCCCATATAATGATTATGATATCAATGGCTGAATTGTAAAATCTGATAATTCTATTCAAAACAAATGGTGCGTACATATATAGTGAAGGAGAGAAAGAATAGGAGAAAAATAATGCTCTGCAACAAACCCTATTTGACCTAGTATACAATTTGAATTATTTAACAATTAAATAAAATACAACAATTAAAATTGGCGGGATATTATTTAACATTCCCCCGCAAGATGGACGAGTGGAAAGCACTACAAGAAAATCACCTTGTCGCGACCAGATCTATGGCGACGACAAGTTGTTGTCGCTATAGGTCACCTATAGCGAAGACATGTCGTCGCCAAAGAGTAGTTTGACTTTTGACTATTCTTCCACTATGACGACAATATGTCGCCATAGGTCCTTTTTTTTCTTTTTGATTTATTTAAAATAATGCTACTGATTAAAATAATGTGTGACCCCTATGGCGACGATATGTCGTCGCCATAGGTTCTTTTTTTTCTTTTTGATTTATTTAAAATAATGCTAGAATGATTAAAATAATGTGTGACCTCTATGGCGACGACATGTCGTCGCTATAGGTAAAAACATATTTTTTTTCCTTTTTTTTTCCCGAAATAAGTTGGAGGGAAATAGTCCCGCCAATATGAAAACTCTATGGCGACGACATGTCGTCGCTATAGAGTTTTATGATTTTCTTAAATATTATAATAATTAATAATTATAATAATTATTAATTATAAATATTATTATTAATTATAATAATTATTAATTATAATTATTAATTTTAATTATTATTAATAATTATAATTAATAATAATAATAATAATAATAATAATAATAATTAATAATTAATAATTATAATTATAATTATAATTACAAATATTGTTAATTAAAATTATTATTATAATTATTATTAATAATTATAATTAATAATAATAATAATAATAATAATAACAATTCTATAATAACCATTCAACACTGATCAATACTATAATCCTCTCTCGTAGGTCTCTTGAGTCTAGCTAGTAGATTAGCAGCTTCTCTGATATGTAGTGTAGCAATGCTAGACATGTGGCAGACACTCTATTGAAGGCATTTTCAGGATCTAAAGGCCATATTGCACATGACCTCTTAAGCTCACTTGCTGAGTTGGCATAATTCCATGGTAGCATGGTAATTTATGGGAAATGATTCTTATTAATTTACCGGAAATTATGCTTGTTAATAGTAGATTAAGTTCATTTATACTTAGTTATCATCAATGAGTGTCAAATAAGTTCGGTTATGATAATTAGGGTGGATTGCATACGTCAAATGCTAACTATGATCCAATTATGATCATTGGTAATTTAAGTTTGTTTATAATAATAAAAACAACAACAATAATAATAATAATAGTAATAATAATAATAATAATAAATAATAATAATAAATAAAACGGTAATAATAATAATAATAATAATAATATAATAATAATAATAATAATAATAAATAAATAAATAAATAAAAAAAAATAATAACCATCATTATAATAATTATAATAAAAGACTAATAATAATAAATAATAATAATATAATAATATCTTTAATAAAAAAAAAATAATAATATAATAATAATAATAATAATAATAATAATAATAATAATAATAATAAATAAATAATAACCATCATAATAATAATTATAATAAAACACTAATAATAATAAATAATAATAATATAATAATATCTTTAATAAAAAAACATAATATAATATAATAATAATAAATAAATAAATAATAACCATCATAATAATAATTATAATAATAATAATAATAATAAATAAGTAAACAATAATAATAATACATCCTATGGCGACGAAATGTCGTCGCCATAGGGTTTTAGATCCGCGGGTACGCCCCCGCCCAATTATTTGCCAAAAAAAAAAATTAAAAAGACCCTATGGCGAAGACATGTCGTCAGACGCATTCGAGTCTTACAAAACCGATCTGCTTCGTCTCTTTCACCCAAAACACCCAATTTTCTTCTCTAAAACGTCCAGGCGACCCACAAGCTGCAATCCTTCAAGTTGAACCCGTCCACCACCATAATCGCACCTCCTTTTTTGTCTCGTTACCCTCCTACCCCAAGATTGAAGCTAGCCACCACCATAATCGGTTCTTTTGCAGTCCACGGAGGCGACCACCGCCGCTCAATCAGCCACCAACACCAAGATTAGCAGTCCACACAACGTTTTTGGGTTCTAGCCACCATCATTGTTAAACTTTTAAGGTTTGATTATATATTTTTTAAGATTTGCTTTGAATTTTGTTGGTTGTTAGATGAATGTTTAATGTTTGGTTGTTTGGGTAGAATTAAGTTGTAGGTTGTTAGATTTGGTTGAATGATGTTGTTGGTTGTTAGATTTATAAGATAATGTTTGGTTGTTTTGGTAGAATATAGTTGTATGTTGTTAGATTTATATGATAAAAAGTGTAATTAGATTGTTTTGTTGAATGATAATGTTTGGTTGAATGATTTTGTTGTTTGTTAGATTTATAAGATAATGTTTGGTTGTTTGGGTAGAATGTAGTTGTAGGTTGTTAGATTTATATGTTAAAAATTATAATTGGATTGTTTTGGTTGAATGATAATGTTTGGTTGAATGATGTTGTTGGTTGTTAGATTTATAAGAATAATAATAATATGATTGTTTGGGTAGAATGTAGTTGTAGGTTGTTAGATTTATATGTTAAAAACTATAATTGGATTGTTTTGGTTGAATGATAATGTTTGGTTGAATGATGTTGTTGGTTGTTAGATTTATAAGAATAATAATAATATGGCTGTTTTGGTAGAATGTAGTTGTAGGTTGTTAGATTTATATGTTAAAAAGTATAACTGGATTGTTTTGACTGAATGATAATGTTTGGTTGAATGATGTTATTGGTTGTTAGATTTATAAGAATAATAATAATATGGCTGTTTTGGTAGAATATAGTTGTAGGTTGTTAGATTTATATGTTAAAAAGTATAATTGGATTGTTTTGGTTGAATGATAATGTTTGGTTGAATGATGTTGTTGGTTGTTAGATTTATAAGATTATGTTTGATTGTTTTGGTTGAATGATAATATGTTAATGTTTATGTATGTGTATGAAACAGTTATGACAATTGATAAAAGTTGGATTAAAATAAAAAATCGGACGTCTCCGGTTTTCTTAGAAGGTCTTAAGAACTTTATGGAGTATGTTAAGAAATTTGTCGACAGTGATGGCAAAACAAAATGCCAGTGTAGAGATTGTGTCAATGCTTTTCGACAGGATTTAAAAACTATTAATGCTCACATACATGATCGTGGCTTTGCTCAACATTATACGAAATGGGTTTATCACGGTGAGGCTCTCTAGTTCTTCTGATGCTGCAAAACAATTTGCTACAATAACACGTGCTCATCCAGCAAGTAATACATCAAATAATGAGATGTTTGATGCAATCGAAGATGTTATCACAGAGAATGAAGAAAACATAGATGAGGATGGAAATAGTTTGGACTCGGAATTTGATGAACTCTATAATGAGATCAACACTGAGTTATTCCCCGGTTGTAATTGGATGTCTTCTTTAAACTTTCTAGCCAAACTGATGCATATTAAAGTAATCAACAAGTGGACAAATAGTTCGTTTGATCAACTTTTAGAGTTTTTAAAGGTTGCATTCCCAAAAGAAAATCACATTCCATCCTCACACTATGAAGCGAAGAAGAAGTTGAAAAAGATTGGGTTAGGATATGAATCCATCCATGCTTGCATAAATGATTGTACTTTGTTTTGGAAAAAGAATGAAGAATTGCAAAATTGTCCGGTTTGTAAGGAGAGTAGATGGGTTGATAAAAACACAAAAGGAAAAAAATACCACAAAAAGTATTGTGGTACTTTCCATTAACTCCTCGGCTTAAACGAAGGTATAGTTCCAGGTTCACAACAAAAGATATGATTTGGCGACGCTCAACAGATGGTATTATGCGTCATTCGGTAGATGGGAAGGCATGGCAAGAATTTGATAAAAGACATTTTGAATTTGCCAAGGAGCCTAGGAATGTCCGCTTGGGTCTGGCTGCAGATGGCTTTAATCCATTTGGTAACATGAGTCAAGCTTACAGTATGTGGCTAGTGGTGTCGACAACGTATAACACACCACCCGGCTATGTATGAAAGAGTCTTTTTTCATGTTAACTCTGCTAATTCCGGTCCTAAATCACTTGGAAAAGACATAGATTTTTTCTAAGCCTTTGGTTGATGAGTTGAAGTAGTTGTGGAATGATGGAGTACAAATAAGAGATGCCTCGACAGAAACTATATTCACGATGCGTGCGGCATTATTATGGACCATTAATGATTATCCTGCTCATAGCAGCTTGTCTGGATGGAGTGGCCAAGGTTATCTTGCATGTGCGACATGTAACATGGACACACCTTCGTGCCGTGTAACTAATAAGATATCATTTACCAGTCACAGAAGATTCTTACCTAGAAGTAATAAATGGAGAGAAAGTTTGTTGTTTAACGGTCAGATGGAGTTAAGAAAGCATCCAAAAGCATTAACTAATTCAAAAATATTAGAAAAACTTAACCGCATTCCCGATCGTTTTCCGGGTAAACATCCCAACCACGGTGGCGTGAAAAGAAAACGTGATGAGTCAGAGTTGAATTGGACAAAAAAAAGTATATTCTTTGAGTTGGATTATTGGTCATCTCTTGATTTAAAACACAATCTTGATGGTATGCATATCGAGAAAAATGTGTGTGAGAGCTTGTTAGGTACTTTGTTGATGAATGAAAAATCAAAAGACACACACAAAGCAAGAGAAGACTTAAAAATTTGGGAATACGATCAGATTTATGGCTAAGTGTGAAAAACAACAAGGTGATTCTTAATAACTCAAATATCATCGGGTTAAAGTCTCATGATTGTCACATTCTTATGCAACGTTTACTACCAATTGGGGTTCGTGTAGGTTTACCTGATAATGTTTCAATAATAATTATTAACCTTTGCACATTATTTAAAAAGATTTGTGCACGATCGCTAGATGTTGATGACATGTATAAAGCACAGAAAGAAGCGGTTAATATTTTATGCAATTTGGAACTAATATATCCTCCAGCATTTTTTGATATTATGGTTCATCTAATTCTACACTTACCTGAAGAAGCTATTCTTGGAGGGCCTGTATATATGAGATGGATGTATCCTTTTGAAAGATACATGAAAAAGCTGAAAGCTTATGTTCGAAACAAAGCCAAGCCTGAAGGATCAATAGCAGAGGGTTATGTTGCAGATGAAGCATTAACATTTTGCTCTATGTATCTGGAGGGTATTCAAACCAAATTTAACCGTCCTGATAGGAATGAATATCCTGGCATTCCAAAGAGGAATTTCTCTGTCTTTTCATCACAGTGTCGACCAATGTCAAAGAAGAAAATCATTTCCCTCAGTGAAATTCTAAAAAATCATTTCAATGGTTTGTGCTGAACAACTGTGAAGAACTTAAAGTCTACATATCGTAAGTTTTTAAGTTTAATTATTCTTATTAGTTTCATTTTAGCTAAAATAATGATAAATTAATATAAATATTATATTTCACATACAGTGAATTTGAACTTGAATTCCCTGGAAGCGATGTAAAAAATGAATTTTCTTCATGGCTTAATAATAAGTTCAATACGTCTCCTTACAAAGAACTCAAGGCATTGGCTCATGGCCCCGTGTGCATATTCTTACACAGCTTGTATTGTCAATGGTGTTAGATTTGTGGTACACAGCCGTGATATCAGACGCACTACACAAAATAGCGGTGTTGTTACAGTAGGAGAAGATGGTACACGATTTTATGGTCAATTAGAAGACATCTACGAGTTGAAGTATATAAATGGCTACAGCGTTGTACTATTTCGTTGTAAATGGTTGGACACGTCACGGAAGGGGTCCGTAATTAAAAAGAATAACATTGTTGTTATCGATGTTAGTCGTGAATGGTTTGGTGACCAGCCTTGCATTTTAGCAACACAAGCTCAACAAGTGTTTTATCTTGAAGATCCTTCTAAATCCACTGGCAATTAGAGGGTTGTGGAAGATGTTCACCATCGAAAACATTGGCATCATCCAAGTATTAGTGTTGCTAATGAGATAGATGTATTGCAAGACAGTCAATCATCTGATTATAACTTGGTTGTCGATAGCAATTTTGAAGTTGGTGAATCAAGTGCACGAGTTATAAATGATGAGAGAGATGCGCATGATAATTGTGAATTAGTCGTAGACTTAAGTTCGTTGCCTGTTGCTCCACTTGTTCAAGATGAAGATTTTATTAATGATGATGAAGAAGATGAAGATGCATATCTCTCAGATGAGGAAGAATTTATTAATGATAATGAAGAAGATGAAGATCCATTAGATATTAATGATAGTAAGGACGAGAGCGATGATGATCTTGTAGATGAAGATGAATATCTTTATAGTGATAATTCAGATTGATTTTATGTATTAAGAACACTTTATTCTTTTTCTTATTAAAATGTCACATGAATATATTTATAGTGATAACACAAATTGATTATTGCAGGTTATGTCTTCGTACGTAGCAGGATCACACGGGGGTGACGGTGGGGTCGGGACCCCCACGGACATGGATATACTCTTCCTTCTACTTGCCAATCATGTAAGTTAATGTTTTAAATATATATCTTTTAATTGAATATATTTTAAATGTTGCTAACTTTTTAATTTTTTATATCAATATAGCATCAGCTAAAAAAAAAGATCAAAAGGAAGAAATCTAAACTTATATGAGAAATGGGCTGCAAACAACAGCCAACCACTTCCTGTGCAATTTGATCATACAGGAAAACAATATAAAGCTGTTGGAGAAAACAGTCAATTATTTGTCCGAGCTTTATCCAATCATGTTTCCACTGCTCCTTTTCATTATCCCACTTGGGATAAAGTTCCTGATACGTTCAAGATATCCTTGTTCAATTTTCTAGAGGCGAGTATTTATGCAGTGTTTTATTTGTAATTTGATAATCATAACTTTTATATGTTTCTAATTATTTTATTTTGCAGGAATATTTTGATCTGGAAGCTCATCGTTGCTCAGACCACTGGCAAGGTATACAACTTGGAATACATATGGATTGCCAACGAGCTTTCAGAGACAGGAGATATGACATGAAACAACATTTTTAAATCAAGGAGGCTATGATAACATTGAGCAGGCTATCAATAATCCACCTGAAGGGCAAAGTCAAGAGTCTTGGGAGCAGGTGGTTGAGTTGTTCTCAAGTGAACAACATAAACGTCTTTCTCAAAAAGGCGTAACGAATAGAGCTAAACAGCTCTATCCAAGTCTGCATGGTAGTCAATCATATGCTCAAAGACGATATATTCAGGCAAGAAAACATATATTATACATCCTATGTATTATTAATTCTTTACAAATATTATGAATATTGTTTTTAATGTTTTTAGGAGCAACAAACTGGGACCCCAAGTCACATCGAAACGTGGAGGAGGGCGCATTACAGTGAAGGTTCAGGATGGGTGAACCAGATGGCAGAAGAAGATTGGGTAAGTTTTATATGTTAAGTATGCTATTATCATGTGTTCATATGTTTATAATATATCGTGTTTGGTGAATTTGACCCAATATGATCTAATGCTATCCATATTTGAGAATTGTTGGTTTTGATGAGTTGTTAGTTTATATATTGAAACTTAGGAATTTTATGTTAGTTGCGCTTATAAATTTAAACTTAGGAATTTTATAATAATTGGGAATTTTATGGTATTGTGCTTATGATTAAACAACATGGTTTGTATTCATTTTATAATAGTGATGCTGTCAAAATTTCATAAAAATCCTAATATCATTTCATTTTAATTCTTTATAATTGCAGGCAAGAATTGAAAATCAATACGCCCAAATGCAAATGGAGGGGGGTGAGTCGCCCGTTAATGAGATGCAATGTTTAGAGTTGGCATTAGGACAAAGACGTGGTCATACGAGAGGTGTTGGATGAAAAGTAAAAAATCTCTCTCGTTATGAGCCATCAAGCGGGTCATCATCACATCGGGATGAAGAAATGGAAGAACTAAAGCGCCAAATGCAAGAAATGCAAGAAAGAATGAATCAATTTGAAAGACAAAAGCATCATCCTGATAACGATGGAGATGATGAAAACGACGACAATTAAATAGTTTGTTTGTTTGGTTTGTAAACTTAAAATATATTAGTTTGGTATGTAATTAACTAAAATTAGTTGATTTTCATTTAGATATTTGATACGTTAGTTTGAATTTCTGTGAATTTGATTTGGGATTTTGTTTGGTTTTTAGGTAAAAAAACCTGGAAAAAACAGAATTTTAAAAATTTAATTTTTAACCAGATACCATATGGCGACGACATGTCGTCGCCATAGGATAAATTAAATAATTAATTAATTTTTTTATTAACAATTATTAATTAATTTAATATTAAATAAAAATAATTGCTTACCTATGGCGACGACATGTCGTCGCCATAGGGTGCTTTTTTTTATTAATTTTGAATTAAAAATATTTATTGCGACGAGTTTGTCGCGACAACATGTCGTCGCGACAGGCTTCTATGGCGACTACGTCTATCGCGAGCTATTGCGACAAGGCTGTGACTACTCACCCTATGGCGACGACATGTCGTCGCCATAGGCTATAGCGACGACAAATATAACCTATGGCGACGACTTTTGTTGTCACGATAGAGCTGTTTTCTTGTAGTGAAGCAAGACCAACCTTGGAAATTAGCAGTTGAAAACGAGGTCTCAATATAGGTTTTGTAAGCACGTCCACTAATTAGTCGTCTCCAGAAACATGTGTAATCCGTAGAGAACCAAGTTGTACTTTTTCACGCACAAAGTGAAAATCTAAGGCGAGATGTTTCATTCGAGAGTGAAAAACCGGGTTTGCTAAGTATGTTGTAGCATTCAAATTATCACAATAGATAGTAGGAGGTATAGACATTGGATAACTGAGCTGTTGAAGAAGATTTGCAATCCATTGAACTTCGGTGGTGGCAATGCGACTGCACGAAATTTAGCCTCTGTGGTGCTTCTTGCTAAAGTACTTTGGCGTTTGGAGCTCCATGCTGTAAGATTAGAACCAAGAAATACTATATAACCGGTAGTGCTTTGATAAGTGATTTTGTCACCTGCCCAGTCGGCGTCTGTGAAGGCATGCAGATTGAGAGCTGAACCTTTCCGTATGAAAGTCCCTTAGATATTGTACCTTGGAGATAATAAAGTAAACGTTTAAGAGCTGACCAATGCTGAAAGGTGGGAGCATGCATGAACTGAGATGACTTATTTACGGTGAAGGCAACATCTGGTCTAGTAAGAGATAAGTACTGTAGGGATCCAACAGTGGCGCGATAATCCGCTGGAAGGGATAAGCAGGGGCACTAGTAAGGGTGAGAGTTTCGGAGCAGGTAATAGGAGTGGAAATAGGTCAACAATCACTCATATGGACCTTTTTGAGAGCATCAGCTATGTATTTTTGTTGGGATAGTAGAAGACCATGGGAATGTGGAATGCATTCGACACCAAGAAAATATGAAAGCGGACCTAAGTCCTTGAGAGAGAATTTAGTGGATAAGAGATTGATAAAGCGATTAACGAGGGGAGGGGGAGGTCCGGTGATGATAATATCATCAACATAGACTAAGATGTAAATAGGGGAAGAACCAGTCGTGAGAGTAAAAGAGAGAAGTCGGAAATATAGGTTTGAAACCATGAGATAATAGGTAAGTTTTGAGCTCATTGTACCAAGCACGAGAGGCTTGTTTCAAACCATAAATGGCCTTGTTCAATTTGCAGACATGAGAAGGGAAAGCAGGGTCAACGAAGCCGGGTGGTTGTGCCATGTAGACGTCTTCGTTGAGTGTGCCTTGCAAGAATGCGTTATTGATGCCAAGTTGATGAAGAATCCAGTTTTGAGAGACAACAAGAGTAAGGATTAATCTAAGAGTTGCGGGTTTGAGGACAGGACTGAAAGTGTCAAGATAATCAATGCCCGGACGGTGGTTGAAACCCTTAGCTACAAGACGAGCTTTTAACCGATCTATGGAACCGTCAAGATTATACTTGGTTCGATATACCCATTTTCAACCAACTAGATTAGGAGCATGTGTTGGAGGGATTAATGTTCAAGTGTGATTGCGTTGGAGGGCATCAAACTCAAGTTGCATAGCCGCATGCCAAGAGGGGTGCATAAGTGCATGAGCAATCGTGGGAGGTTCGGTAGATGGGTGTAATGAGATAGTGTGGAGTTGGTAATCGGAATTGTGGTATTTAAAGTTGGGTTTGGATGTTTGCGGGTGTTTGGTTTGGGTGGGGTGGAGTCGAGGATTATGGAGTGGTGGATGTGCTTGAAGTATGAGATGAGATGAGGGAAAGGGTGGGATATAGGATCTATGGAAATGAGAGGAGTGGAATTAGATGTAGAAGGGAGAACGGATCCAAGAGGAGATGAAGAAGGGGTCATGATAGAGTTGGATGAAGAGAGGGGAGGTTGAGTTTGAGAGGTAAGGGAAATTGAGAATGGGGCCCAGACATCTAAGTTTGGGGGGTTATTTGGAGGTTTAGAATTTGTCATTTTGAGAAAGGAAAAATGTTTTCAATGAAGGTAAAGTGACGGGAAGTGTATATTTTGTAAGATCTAGGATCTAAAGCATAGTAGGCACTTTGAGTTGGAGAATAGCCGACAAAAATACAAGGTGTGGAACGGGGATGAAGTTTATGAGGAGAGTATGGTCGTAACCAAGGATAGCATAAGCAACCAAAAGAGCGAAGTTTACAATGAACTAATTAGTGTGTATGAATTGATGGCGATGGTCGAACACCAAATATGAAGAAAACAAACCAATCAATATGTTACATATCAGTAATCACAAGAATAAATCATGTTTTTAAAACGTAAGTGAAAAGCAACAGATTTGAAATCTAAAATTAATCAAAATCAAACTATAATCACTGAAGAACTGTTTTAAAGAGGAACTGTTGTTGAAGATTAATCGATATCGAAGATGAACTGATGTCAAAGATGAACCGCTGTCGAAGATGAACCAATGACCAAGATGAATAGATTATAGATGTTGAAGATAGAAATATGGAGAGATATATGCGAGAGAGCAGGAAGAGAGATGCATAAATAGGGTTTATTTGGTGAAGGTGTTATTTTTTTAATCTCTACTCAATTCATAAGGTGTGGTGGAAAGTCACTTTTCCATGAATATATTAAGGATATATTTTCAATTCCATTTTCATTATGTGTCAAGCAAACATAATTTTCAAAAGATTTATTTTCAATTACAATTACATTCCTATGAATTCTATGAACCAAATATCATCTTAGTATTTGTCAACGTGTAAGTTTTAAAGTTTAATTACATCTCAAATCAAAGAATAATACAAGCGTTCGAATCTTGATATAATATAAATCAGGAGTTAATGCAGTGTTAGAAAAGTATACATCATTGGCATATGCTTATTTCATCTACGTTTCAACAAAGGTTTCATTCGAAACGAAAGTAGTCGAATAATATATATTTTATATCTTTATTTTTAGATTCATTTCATATACCTCATTCACTACAACAATTTTGACGACACCTATACCGTCGACATGTGTCACTGGTACAAGAGACCGTGTAGCGAGACATGTCGTCACTAAAAAATATTTCCATTTTTGACTAGTCAATGTTTATACTGACGGATAAATTATTATTTTATGGAAGTTTTTTCTTCTAATTGCTATATAAATGAAGTTTTATGGTTTTATTCTGTGCCGACGACATGTCGTCAGTATATGGTAATTTAATTATTTTGTGTTATAGAAACCTTAAAAAAATACATGTAGTCGCTATAGATTGTTATTTAATTTTTTGTCAAAAATTGCTCTATAACGACAACGTTAGCTACGATATGTCATCGCTAAGGTCAAAAAATTATTTAAATACAAACGTCTGTTACCTCAACTCTTATAACGAAGATTTGCTATTCCTATATAGTGAACTATACAAACGACACTTATCCTAATTGAGAATTTAGAGTTATTACAAGTGACTTTGTGCCTATGACACCTGTAACGACAACCTGTGGTCGCTATAGGCCAAAATCACCTATTGTGACGACATGTACTCGCTACAGGGAGAAATATTATTATCTCTATACGCGTTCTTCCTTGTAGTGATTATCATGACACACTTGTTTTTATCTACATATTTTCGACATAATTTTCGTTTGAAACGAAGCTAGTTCGAGTGTCTATTATTCTTTTCTTTATTTTTATATTTAGTTTTATGTGCACCAATGTGGTGTTCTTACTTTTATATATAAAATTTATTTGAAACCGACCCTGGTTAGATTCACTTTTGCATGCACCGGTTACGTGGTTTTCTTCACAAGATCGTAATTATTCTTTTTAAAACATTCAATATAGTGTTGGATCGTGATTATTTATACCTACGTTACGATGCAAACTTATTTTAAAATTGAGCCAACGGACATTAAAAACCAATAATAATAATACAAATATAAAGTTAACTCTCTCTCATATAATAATTAGGAAATTATGTAGGAATTCCAAGGAAGTAGGAACTTCTAACGCACCCTTTGTTACAAATATTTTCCTCAAAGTATTTTCGACGAAACTCCTTTGTAACAGGTGTATTCGAAACCTTTGATATATACGTATTTCCGCCAAAAGTTTGTGTAGAAAATAATTTTTCCTACTAGGGATAAGTGTTGATTATATCTTGTAATATAGATCAAACATGAAACCTTATAATGTTTATTCAATCTCAAATATAAATAACCATCAATTAAATCTTACTTGTGGGAAGAGATATTTAACGAGGATGATGATGCCATGATTAGTTGATGTGTTTCCATTATGATGTTTAGAGAAATTGATGGACGATCTTAAGAAAAGTTATTGGTGTGTTTTTGGTTATCTCTCTACTCTTATATTTATAACATCTAAGATGAAATTCTAATTATAATTATGGAGTATTTCCATCAATAACCCCCTCATACTATTAGGGATTAATTATTTTATTTGGTGAAATTTATTTAAATGATCCGTAGGGCACATGTTACGGGTTATTTCTAACATTCTCCCACTTGACCGAGTGATCATTTGTGATGAGTATACATATGTTTGGCCAAGTTAAACACTCATCAAGTTTCATATTGAAACTTATAATAAATAGTTACAGTCATTCGAATTGAAGTTAATTCAAGATCCCCAATGGCTATACTAAAGTGTCAATATAAAATATTAAACATAAAACCAAAATAACTTAAATAAACCTTAATGTACATTATTCATCTATACAAATTTGTCTATAGATCATTAAGCGCACATATAAGTTATTATTGACAAAATAAATATCTGAGGAAATCAAATTAATCATTAATGCACACTTGATATGTGCAGGACCGATACAGGGGAGTAATGTAACAGTTTCACAAGGTTGGAGAGAAACAAACAAGAACACTTAATATATCAAATAGGGAACCGGCTATGAATAGAGGAATAAAAGTAAAGAACACAAGCTAGAACGCAAGTATTTGGTTTTAAAGAATGGTGTGTATTGCTCTCAAGTGTTTTACTATTATTACAAGGATAAGTACTAAGGACTGGTACCTGAGATACTTTATACTACATCCTACAGCCCGCCATACTTTGAAGGCCAGCTGGAGCACTAATCTAGACAACAAGATCAATGTAAAGTCAAAAGGCAGATTGCATTTTGACTAGTAACTATGACATGTCATAGTTCACATCCTTATCTATTACAAAAAAGATAAAAGTACAAAGTAGAAAGTTATAGACTCTAAAACCTTAATCTACAGTTGACAAAAGTATGAAGATATCACCAACTTTAGAGATGACAGCAGAAAGTTATCCAGCTTTTGTCAAAAGCATGTTAGAGAAACCATGTCTTCTCTGTCTTCGGAAGAAATCAGTGTCTTGGCTTCGAAAGACTTTGTCTTGAAGCTTCGGAAGACTTCATCTTTGGCTTCGGAATAAATTGTCTTTTGGCTTCGGAAGATTTGACACTTAGAGAATTTCTATGTGCTTTTGTCAAATCTTTCAAAATAACTTCCTTTGTACTTCAGTGTGCATGTTGAGAGCTCTTTGGTTATATCAGCCTCTAGTTAACTCTTACAAACTCCCATAGGCTAATGCTACCGAAACTTGAGAATAACTTTGAGTCTTGATCTTCATCTGTCGATAGTAATCATCAGAATCAAGACCATTCCTTTCTTCATTAGTTGGTCCGGATTTCTCAGACACTCAAAGTATATTCTCATGTTAAACGGATCATGCAGAGAAAGGTTAAGCATGCTTTTCTAGAAATATACATCTTGACCCCCTTGTTCTCTAGGGACATACCATCTGTCTAGGTTTATAGCAAAGATCGTCCATCAATTTCTTTAAACATCATAATGGAAACACATCAACTAATCATGGCATCATCATCCTCGTTAAATATCTCTATTCCCACAAGTAAGATTTAATTTGATGGTTATTTTATATTTGAGATTGAATAAACATTATTAAGGTTTCATGTTTTGATCTATATTACAAGATATAATCAACACTTATCCCCTAGTAGGAAAAATTATTTTCTACACAAACTTTTGGCGGAAATACATATATATCAAAGGTTTCGAATACATCTGTTACAAAGGAGTTTCGTCGAAAATACTTTGAGGAAAATATTTGTAACAAAGGGTGCGTAAGAAGTTCCTACTTCCTTGGAATTCCTACATAATTTCCTAATTATTATCATGAGAGAGAGTTAACTTTATTATTTGTATTATTATTATTGGTTTTTAATGTCCGTTGGCTCAATTTTAAAATAAGTTTGCATCGTAACGTAGGTATAAATAATCATGATCCAACACTATATTGAATGTTTTAAAAAGAATAATTACGATCTTGTGAAGAAAACCACGTAACCGTGCATGCAAAAGTGAATCTAACCAGGGTCGGTTTCAAATAAATTTTATATATAAAAGTAAGACACCACATTGGTGCACATAAAACTAAATATAAAAATAAAGAAAAGAATAATAGACACTCGAACTAGCTTCGTTTCAAACGAAAATTATGTCGAAAATATGTAGATAAAAACAAGTGTGTCATGATAATCACTACAAGGAAGAACGCGTATAGAGATAATAATATTTCTCCCTGTAGCGAGTACATGTCTTCACAATAGGTGATTTTGGCCTATAGCGACCACAGGTTGTCGTTACAGGTGTCATAGGCACAAAGTCACTTGTATAACTCTAAATTCTCAATTAGGATAAGTGTCGTTTGTATAGTTCACTATATAGGAATAGAAAATCTTCATTATAAGAGTTGAGGTAACAGACGTTTGTATTTAAATAATTTTTTGACCTTAGCGATGACATATCGTAGCTAATGTTGTCGTTATAGAGCAATTTTTGACAAAAAATTAAATAACAATCTATAGCGACTACATGTATTTTTTTAAGGTTTCTATAACACAAAATAATTAAATTACCATATACTGACGACATGTCGTCGGCACAGAATAAAACCATAAAACTTCATTTATATAGCAATTAGAAGAAAAAACTTCCATAAAATAATAATTTATCCGTCAGTATAAACATTGACTAGTCAAAATGGAAATATTTTTTAGTGACGACATGTCTCGCTACACGTCTCCTGTACCAGTGACACATGTCGACGGTATAGGTGCCGTCAAAATTGTTGTAGTGAATGAGGTATATGAAATGAATCTAAAAATAAGATATAAATATATATTATATTCGACTAAACTTCGTTTCGAATGAAACCTTTGTTGAAAACGTAGATGAAATAAGCATATGCCAATGATGTATACTTTTCTAACACTGCATTAACTCTGGATTTATATTATATCAAGATTCTAACGCTTGTATTATTCTTTGATTTGAGATGTAATTAAACTTTAAAACTTACACGTTGACAGATACTAAGATGATATTTGGTTCATAGAATTCATAGGAATGTAATTGTAATTGAAAATAAATCTTTTGAAAATTATGTTTGCTTGACACATAATGAAAATGGAATTGACCCCCTTTTTCTCTAGGGACATACCATCTGTCTAGGTTTGTAGCAAAGGCCTAAGAAAAGATGGGTCTCTCAATAACAAGCGTCTCTACTTGAAGTGGAGTTGGTTGAGCAGCCTCTTCTTGATCACCCTCAGGATGTTTTGACTCATCCTGAGGTGTAGAGGTGGATGCCATGAACTTCTTTTTCTTCTTTTTATCCCTTCTTGTGGCCATCCTCTTCCTCTTTCTATACTTTAACTAAGAAGGTTCGTTCTAAGTACCAGATGTTACTTTTTTAACCTACTTAGTTGGGTCCTTTTCCTTCACATGTTCAGAAGGAGAAGGTTCAAGACCCTACTGTGGGTCAGAAGATGAAGTTGGCTGAGATGCAGCACTAGGTCTAGGTTGTGCTGTCTCTTAGGGTTCAACCTTGACCTCTGCTTCAGGTGCAGCCTAACTTGGTGGAGAATGCAAGTCTACCAGCTCACCCTTCTTAATCTTCTGCTTAATCACTCTAATGTGCTCATCCATAGTGGATGGAGATACTGGACCAAGTCTCCTTTCGAAGAACCCATACAGCCTCAAAAAGCTCACCATCTTTAATCTATCAAAAGACTTCTTCTGATTGGCTCGGGTGGTGGCTCTTGACTTAGTAGCCTCTTCCCTCATCTTCTCTTAGCAGCTTTCTTTTCAAGGGAAGAGAGATGATTTCATTAATATTGTAGTTCTTAGACACCAAATAATTCAATCTGGCTGCCATTAACTCATCATCCTTAGTGTTTGGCATAGGGGCAGCCCTGATTGTAGCTTGCATGAAGCTGGGGGTCTCACTTGTTCTCTCTCCCCTTGCCTTCCTCTTCCTCTCCTTTTTCTCCTCCTCAACCTCCTCAGAGGTCTTGATCTTTTTCCCTTTGTCAGTCATTGGCCTGTGTGACTTAGGGTGGAAAGAGCTTTGGCCTTCATCATTTAGTGCAGCACTTGAGCTCTGGCCAGAGAGAGGCTGTGAGACACCTTCACTAGATAATGTCTCATTGAGGGTACTGGGTGCTGAAGCAGTTCCTGTCTCAAGATTTACAAGGTCAGCTACTGGGCCTTCAACTGAGATTTCCCCTTTAAAGCTAATCTTAGGGTCTGCCTCAATATCCATTTGACCAATAGTTTTTCCTGCTAGCCTCTGTCTATATAGCTTTGATCTTTTCTTGAACTCATCAAGCACCCTTAGCTGGATCCTCTTAGCTAACCCTTTAGCTTGCCTGTTAGTACTTGGGTGGGCAAGTGACAGGTCAACTAGAGGAAAACTCTCATAGTATCTCAGGGTTTGAAAATAGAATACTTTTTATTGCCCCCGAGATCTAGAGATTACCAAGGCTCTTCTATCAGTGTCATACCTCTATCATACTATTGGGTTGTCAGCAGGGTAGGATGGGGTAGACATAGCCCTTGGAATTTCCTCCTAAAATAGGCTTTGAATTAGGGCATCCATATTGATGTAGGCCTGAGGAGGTTGTTGAGTATGGACAACTACAAGTAAGGATGCTGAGGCCTCCATGTCCATACTCTAAGTAGTGTTCTCAGGTTCTACGGTTGTAGTTGAGACTTTTTCCCCCTTTCTGGTAGCATCACCCACTTGCATAGGTGAGCTAGAGGTTAGGTCCACCACATCCACCAGTTCTTGTAGACCTAATTGAAACACACCTGGAAGGCCTCTCAGCTAGCTTGCTTTTGAGATCAGTGATCTCAAGTTGCTGATTAAGGACCTGCCTTTTCAAGGTAGCCACCTGAGATTCCAAGTGACTTACCTTTGAAACTAAATAGGTGCATATTTTAGACAGCTTTTGCACCTTTAGTTGTAGACTCCCCTTATCTTCATCAGAAGAATCATAGGGGAATTAGAGAACATAACCAAAGTCATCTCCCTTACCACCAGCATATGGTTCTTGGCTGCTTGATTTCTCCAGCTCCATGACAGCTTTAAGAGAAGTGTCAAGGGGCTGGGTTGCCATGGTTGAGGTCTTAATAATGTAATCACTTTCAAAAGTGCGAGCCTCTTCCATACTGACTTCCTAAACATGTTCAGGGAAGTCCACCTCAGTAAGGGGTGGATAATGTGGGCTAGATATGGGTGTATAAGGAGCACTCATCTCTCTTTGAGAAGGGGAGGAGTAGAGAGACTCATGGTACTCACTAAAACCCATATCATTATTATTATAAAATTAGAGGTCACGGATTGGCTGGTTTAGATCCAAAGGCTAGGGGATGGTAGTTGTCCCCTGAAGATTGATCACAAAAGTTTTGAAACTCAGAGTGAAGGCTTGAGGCTTAGGCAATGAGCTCATCAGGCTAAGCATGAGGAACCTCAACACTGATCAATGAAGTAATCATAATGGTTTGCTCTTTAAGGGAAGTGAGAGCTCTTGGTTCCACCTCCTCCTGCATGGGTGAATGTATGGGGGTCTACTCAATCTGGATAGATTGAGTAGGGGTTCGCTTGGATTTTGTTTTATAGGTGATGGTTATTTGAGGCTGTTTGGGTGGTGCAAATATAAAAGGTGTAGGTTTAATATTGACTGGTGCTGTCAAGTTGTCACCTTGAGCAATTAGCTCTGACATATTTTGGACGAGGGCTATTTCTACCCTTGAGAAACCAACAGTAGTTTTTTTCATGATTATAAAGATATCTAGCTTCATCTGTCCTAGTTTAAGAGTAGCACCTGTTCCCCTCAACTGTTAGTCCATTCATAGTTGAGAATGTGTTGGACATATCTAGGGAACATGTAGTACTCCAAGGAGTCCAAGCTGGCAAGCAAGTTTGTGTAGACAAATTAGGCGTACTTGAACTTGACCCTTTGAACCATTCCATGGACTATATAGGAGAAGTCCTTAGGAATTTGATCCCATCCTTCATGTTTGTTTGATAATAAGTGGATTACAACATGGAGGAGGTACTTCTATTGGTAGGACACCTTACCCTTTTTAAAGGTTCTGACTATGAAGTCCTATTCATAGTCCATCTGCCTGAATGATTCATTCACCACAAATTTAGGAAAGGACAGTTTGCCTTCTTCATCAGCCAACCTGAGATGAGTGTTGATTGTGGCTTGGGTGATGAAAATTGTCTTCCCCTGTACTGATGTAGACAGTGCCTTTAACCATCCAAGATGACCTCTTGGTAGGTCCTCTAGAACTATGGCAGTTGTTCTTCATAGAATGGAGGGTCTATTGTGAGTGCGGTGAGGTAGGGTGATTGAGTAAGAAAGCGGCAAACGTCTAAGAAACCAGTATCTTTCTCAGACGATAATAGAGCAACCTGATTGTGTTGCCTATGAAGGTGCATGGAGAAATCTTCCTGGTTTTGGGTTTCAAGGTTGGTCATTTGAGAAAGCTTTAGGACGAAGAAATCTAAGAGCAATGAGGGTTTGTGTGTGAATGTAGGGTTATAAGTTTACAGAGGAAGAGGATGAAGAAAGAGGGGGAACCGTTGTAAGGCTATATATATGGTTGGATGTGAGACAAAGTTAATGTAGAAGGATAGACTTTGAAATCCGAATATCGGTCCCTCTGAAAAAGTGCCCCAAAAAGGTAGTTATCTTGGAAGTAGAAATTCTTCGAAGGTAATTTGTCTTCGAAAGTTTTTGAGAAAACTTTCGAAGCAGATTTGGCTTCAGAATATATTCCTTAGTTTGACAAGAATTGCTTTTATAGAAAAATACTTTGACTAATTGTGCTTTTGAGACATATTTGGTTTTGGAAGATATTAAACTTCAGAAGTTTTATTCAAAGGATGAAAAAAGCTTCCGAGACTGAATTGCTTTAGGAAGAAATTGTTCTTTAAAAGATATAAGTACTTAGAAGCATATTTAAGCTTCGGAAGATATGTCAGAATTTCTTCCGAATGTAAATTTCTTAGTAAGTAGTTATTAGTTTTGAAGAAGTAATTTTCTTCCAAAGTCAATTTAATGTCTTCCAAAAGAAGATATATCTTTAATTCTTAAAATTCTAAGGAATATCATTTAAAAAAAATTTATTCCAAGGTAAATAGGGCATATATGAGTGATGATATAGACAACTTAAAAGACACACATATATGAAAAATAATCTTGAAATTAATTTAAGAAAATATACTCAAGTTAATCATCCTAATAGCTGATATAAGATATTTAAATCCCCGTTCAGTAAAAGCTTTTGTGAACAGATCAACATATTGTTCATTTCTATTAACTTTGAGCAGTTTTATCAATTCCTTTTCAAAATTATCTCTTATCAAATGATACCTGATGTTGATGTGTTTTGTCTTTAAGTACTACATAGGGTTCTTTGTGATATAGATAGCAATGTTGTTGTCTATGTGAATAGGAGTCTACTTGAAGTTGAATGCATAGTCTAACATCTAATTCTGAATCTAAAGCACTTGAGCACAGCCACTTGCAACAACAACATATTCCACTTCAGCAGTTGATACAGACACATAGGATTGTTTCTTGCATTGCCATGAGACTATCCTTCCACCAAGGAATTAACATCCCCCTGATGTAGACTTTGCAATCATGTTGCAGCCACCATAGTCACTATTTGTATATGCATACAAATGAAGTCAAAATTCTTTAGAGACCAAAGTCCCAGCTTGGGAGCTCCTTTGAGGTATCTAAGAATACTCTTGAAAGTAACCAGGTGTGACATCTTGGGGTTGGCTTGATATCTTGCACATATGCATGAGGCAAACATGATATCAGGCCTGCTGGCTGTGAGGTACATAAGAGACCCAATCATAGCCCTGTATAGAAGTTCATCAACACACTCCCCCTCAAGATCAGGTACTACAGAGTGGTTTCTGCTATGGGTGTCTTAGCAACCTTGCACTCAGTCAGATGAAATTTGTTTAGTATGACTTGCACATACTTTGACTGGTTTATGACGATGCCATTGTCAACTTACGTTACTTGATTTCCTAGAAAGAAATTGAGTTCCCCCATGGCACTCTTTTCAAATCTATTCTTCATCAGCTTCTCAAAGCCTTTATAGTGCCTTGGGTTAGTTGACCCAAAGATGATGTCATCTGCATAAACTTGAACCAACATCAAGTCATTTCATGTTCCTTTGATGAAGAGTGTGTTGTCAGTAGTACCTCTCTTGTAATCATGTTGGACAAGGTACTGTGAAAGTGTCTCATACCACTTTCTTGGAGCTTGATGCAACCTATAAGGAGCTTTTTCAAGCTTACGGACATAATCAGGATGATCTGGGTCTGTAACGCCAGGTGGTTGCTTGACATACACTTCCTCATCTATCACCCCATATAAAAATGCTCACTTATCATTAAGGTGGTAGACCTTGAAATCTATGGATGTAGTAAAAGCAAGGAATATCCTAACAGCTTCAAGTCTTGCCACGGGAGCAAAAGCATTTGTGTAGTAAATCTCAACTTCTTGAGCGTACCCTTAAATAACCAGTCTTGCCTTGTTCTTGATAAAAGTCCTCTATCATCCATCTTATTCCTAAAAACCCACTTGGTACCTATTGGAGTCTTCCCATGAGGAATAGGGCTTAGGTTTCAAACCTTTTGTCTTTTGAATTGAAGAAGCTCCTCCTGCATTACTTCATCCTAACTTCCATCTTTTAAAGCTTCATCAACTTTCTTTGACTTAATCTGGGACAAGAAGCAAGAGTATAGACAAACATTTTTATCATGAGTTTGTCCTCTTGTTCTCACCCTAGTTTCAGCATCTCCAATGATGTTTGTGGTGCGATGGAACTTGTGGATTCTTAGTTGAAAAATCACGAAAAGTTGGTTTGACAGATCTAAACTAATGAAATTTAGATCTGGTGATTGAGTATCACCCACCACATCAGCACACTTATCAAGTGAAACTTGATCGAATAAGTGTGTGACATCATTGATGTTGTCTTCAGTGGAGAGGTTGTCAACATCATGAAATTCTTGATCACTTTCACCATCTCCATCTACATCTCCTCCAACGTTGGAAACACCTTCATTTGAGTTTTGTGCCTCGGTGCTGAAATTTATAGCCACCTCAGATGTATCAGCTAAAGAGTTTGTCATGGTTATGCTGACAGGATTTCCATCTGGAGGGTTTGTTACCACTAGAGCTAAAGGAATTCTATCACTTGGTCTTCTCAGCTCTATTTTTGGTCAAAATCTTCTGCTGATATGTTACCTGTAGATCCTGAAACATCTTCACAAGATCTGTTAAAATAGTTGGTAACTAAATCAAGATCAAATAGCCAATCAGGACTAGAATATTTCACACTAGGAGTGTGCTCATTGAAGGTCACATTGGCTGACTTCTCAACTACTCTAGTTCTGACATTGTATACTCTATAAGTCTTAGTTTGGGAAGAGTGTCCATTGAAGTGCCCATCACCTGATTTCTTAGCAAATTTGGCTATATGATCTTTGCTATTCAAGATGGTGCATGGACATCCAAATGACCCGAAGAAACCTATGAAAGGTCTCCTTTTGTGCCATAGTTCATAAGGAGTCTTACCATGAGTTTTGACTACTAAAACTCTATTCTACACATAGCAGGCAGTGTTGACTGTGTCTTCCTAGAAGGTGATGGGTAGTTTAGAGTCAGAGAGCATGGTCCTTACAGTCTTAATAAGTGTCCTATTTCTCCATTTAGCAACACCATTTTGTTGAGTAGTTTTAGGAGCACTATATTGTCTTGTAATACCCTTTGTATCATAAAATGTATCAAGGATTTGGTTTTTAAATTCAATTCTTTGAACACATCTTATGATCTTGACCTTGTGATCATATTGATTCTCTATTTTCAGAATGAAGTTCTTCAAGATTTCAGGGGTCTCGTCCTTAGTTCTAAGAAAGAAGACCCAAGTATATCTTGTGAAGTCATCTATGATCACCAAGCAGTATGAAGTTCTTCCTAGGCTTATTACACTAGTGGAGCTAAAGAGATCCATATGTAATAAGTGTAGGGGAGTAGTGACATAGTTCATTTCCTTTGGCTTGTGAGACACTTTGTGTTGCTTCCCTTTCAGACATACAACACAATGGTCATCACTGGTAAACTTTTTCTTTGGCATTCCAGTTACCAAATCATCTTTAATTAATTTATTCATGTTCTTAAATTTACATGGCACATTCTTTTATGCCAGAGGTGTTAGAGCCCTTAGAAGATTAACATTTGTCTTTTACTTTTTGTCATAGTATAGGGACTTGTTTTGTAAATATATGTTCCTTGTTCTTTTGATAGTATAAATAGGATACTTTATGTATTGTGTAAAAGAAAAAAGGGGGAAGTGAACCACTGTAATTCACCCATACACTTTGTATCCACAGCTTTTGCTATCAATAAGATCTATGAATTTTTGAAGTAATTGCCTGTGTTTTGATTTCTTAGTGTTTGAATTGATCATTTCATTACAATATCATCACAGATCGATCCATTTGAACCTGGAAAATGGTATCAGAGCTTTCAGTTCAGTGATCAGAGCTTATCATCGGCATGATTGAGCTCTTTGAATCACTTGAAATCTGTGTTGATTGCAATTTGATCCATTAATTGTTGATTTCAGTTGTGTTTCATCCATAGAAACATGAATTGAATTACAATTTGGTGTTTAATCCATTCAGATCTAAGTATTGATCAGATTTATGTGTGAAAAGGTGTTCTTCATTTTTGGACCTTAATTCAATCAGTAAACGGATTTGTTGTTATTGTTTGATCAAAATGATGATTGATTATTGTTAATCGACCTATTTACTACCTAATTGAAAGTTTTTAGATCAATTGAACAAGTTTTGAAGAATTTGATAAGATCTGTTGAAGATGATGAATTAGGTGCTTGTTGTGTGAAAAACTTCTGAAATTTTGCGAAGTGTTCAGACGCTTTACAACTATTTAGGTGTTTTATTACTGTTGAGTCATTTTCAGACTAGGCGTTTTTCAACTGTTTGGATGCATTGTGACTATGGACTTTGTTGAAACTTTAAGCAATTCTAGGCGTTTGGAGACTGTTTGGGCGTTTTAGGTTAAAATCAGAAATTGAACCAAGTACCCCAGGCGTTTCTTCACTATTTGGGCATTTGAAAACTGTTTAGACGCATCATCAGGCAGGTGTTTTAGAATTCATCTAAGGCATTACCTTAGGCGTTTCTTGTTCAAAATTAGGCGTTTCAAAAGCATCAGGCTCATCACTATTTAGACTTTTCATTAAACACTTAGAAATTTTTAAAAACTAAAATCTAAAAATATTTTCATTTGATGATTTCATTTTAAATTTTAAAAACAACAAAAAGAAGTTGTTTTCATTAAATCAAAATACAAAATGGTTAAGTCTGAAGATTCAGAGAATAGGGTTCCTAAGCTCAAAAATAGAGCTGATTTCAAAAATTGGTCTCTAAGATTAAAGCATCCTCTAAACTCCATTGACAATGACTTATGGAAGTCAATAGTGAAAGGACCACATATCCCAATTACATCCGATGGTCATGACAGAGGATTTGTTTATACAAAAGACTCTCAAGAACCTTATCCAGAGGATGGTCTGCAAGGTGATGACTTAAAGAAGGTTAAGAATTACATCAAAGCTTACTCACTGATGTGCAAGGGGTTACCATTGTAAGTCTTGACTAGACTTGAAGGTTATCAAACTGTTACACCATGTATAGAGCTTTGAAGATTATTTGTGAAGGTGGTAAAGAGATACAAGATCTCAAAAAAAGAAACTCAAAAGGCAATTGGAGTTATTTGAGCATCTTTCTAGGGAAACAATCAATCAAATGATGAACAGATTCATGCAAATAACTACTAAAATGTCAACTGCTGGTATCAAAAATGATCACAAAGATCTAAATGATAGACTTCTTAATGCTCTTCCATCTTCATGGAAACAGACAGTCACTCTGTTGAAGCATACTGGAAAGTTTCCGATGGATCTGGATCTTTTGATTGCCAAAATTGAATTAGTTGAAATTGATGAGAGCTCCAGAAACAATGATAGAGCTGCATCAATGTCTCAGTATAAGTGCGTTGCTTCTCCAGCTAACACAGTGGAGAAAGTTTTTCTGGCAAAAGAAGATAATTCTCTAGAAAATAAGGGTGATTTATTCGTTGGAGCTGGTTTCTTCACAAATTCTTCTCACTCAAGTGCTCCTATTTATACAACTCAACCTCGGTCTTCTCCTAAAACTCAAACTTCTAAACCTCAAACTAAGACTTCATCTTCTAACTCTGTTAAAACCAGCAAAGTTAAATATGTTATTAATATCCTTTTACAGGATGATGAGTCAAAATCTGCTTTTACTGCTTTCATGGAAAGTTTTCATGCTTATCAAGGTAATCATCTAACCCAGGTAGATCTTATTTTCCAGGATTTGTTTGAGATGGATCCTAATGATATGGAAGAAATGGACTTGAATTGATAGATGGTAATGATTGCTTACAGAACACAGAAACACTCATATGTTAACAGGAATTACAAGCCCAGTGCAAACAAAACTGTTGGCTTTGACAAATCAAAGTCAAGGTGTTTCAATGCAACAGTTATGGTCATTTCTCAAGGGAATGTAAAGCTCCTAGAAATCAAGGCAGAAATGGTCAACCTAGTTCTAGCAGTCAAAGATACCAACAGCAGTCTTAGAAAACCTTTCAAAAGCCTTATTAAAGTCTTCCCATGCCAGAACTTAAAGATGAATCAAAATCAACTGAAGAGCTAAAGAAAGCTCTTGTTGTAAGCATCAAAGATGGCTATGACCGGAGTGCATATGCAGAACAATTCACATCTGATCTAACATCAAGTTTAGCTCTTATTGCTACAGTTCAAAATGAAGACTGGTATGAAGAAAATGATCCTAAGGCAAATGGTGATTCAAAAAATGATGATGAAAATTATGATTGGATTGACAAATCTGACCCAAAAGAGGATTCAGAAGAAATTGCACTCATGGCTTAGTCTGAACAACCAAAGGTTGAGCATCCATCATCTGATTCTAAGACTTCTTCTTTAAGTTATCCTGAAATTCCTTTCAAAGTCAGAGAAAAAATGTGCACAAAAGCATGTTTTGATCAAGTTGAGCATTTTAGAACATATTCATTTAAAATATGTGACAAACTTAAGTAAGAAGAAGAAATGCATAACAATCTAAAAAATGATCACAAAGTCTCTGATGAAAAGATCTTATGTCTTCAAACCTCATGGAATAAAACTCTAAAAGAATTTGAACTTGTTAAAAAACAACTTGAGGAGATGTCTAAAAATTTAGAAGAAGAAAAAATTGCTACTACTGCAACACAGGTGGATCTAGCTAAAGTTAAGAGTTCTAAAACCATTGTAGAACAATTGGTAAGTGAGAGGAAAGATGAAAACAAAACAGGTCTAGGTTTCACATATGAGCCCATGCCTGAATCTATCTCAAACACTTTACTAGAAAACTTTAACACATGTGATTACTCACTTGAAAACAAAGTTAAGCTAAAAGCCTTTTAAAATAAGAAAAAGAACTCTAAAAGTGATGAAGAGAAGACTAATGTTAAGATATTTGAGGCACAAGATTCTGAAAAGATTAAAAATGGTCATCCAGTGAAAGTTAAATCTTATGAACCAAGACCAAAGAATAAGAAGATGTTTGTTCCCAGAGGATCTCATGTGATAAAAGTAAAGGAACAAGATCATGAGTATGTTGTTGAAGAAGTCATTGTAAAGAATGACAAACAAAACACAAAGAAGAAAGAGAAAGCATAACAAGATGAAGCAACATCTGAGGATTTGTTTCCTTACGGATTTAACAATCCAACTTCATCAAATGGCAGAAAGAATAAAAAGAGAAAGAAACTACAAAAGAGTCTTTCCTAAAGATATTCAATCCCAAAGCAAGTAGTGATTATCGAGATCAAGAAACCAGAGAAGGAGAAGGAAAAATGCTAAAGCTAAATCCTCTCAGAAGCAAAGTCAAAACAATCAAATTCAAAGCACAAATCAATCTAATCAGTTTAATCCAGTGAAGTTTGTGTCTGCGGGTACTTTTGATATGAACACAATTCCATAAATCAAATCAAACTCAAAGAACAAATATAACTCTGATCTGAAAACAGGTTTAGGTCTAAAGTCTTCCATTGTCAACAAAAGATTTGTATCTAAGAAATCTAGGAATAGTGTTAATAAACAAAAGTCAAAACCCAAATTTCAAAAGAACAAACTCTCAAATCAAAAACAACAGATTAACTTTGCAACTTCTAAATCAAAACAAGGATCAAATATGGCTTCAACATCTAAGGTTAATCAATAGTTGTTTAAATTTCAACAAAGGTACTGTGAAATATGTGATATGTATAATCATAAGACTACTGAATGTTTCTTTAACAGGTATTGTCACATTTGTGATAAAAAAAACCATTCAACAGCTGATTGTTATTTCAACATGTATTATACCATTTGTGATGAAAGATATCACAAAACTGAGAATTGCTACTTCCGAAGGACCTCGCCAAGGAATGGATATGTCAACCCAAGATTTCAAAGAAATCAAATGTTGGTTTTCAAAGGATGACAAAACAAACATCCTTAGGCTTGAGATCTTTCTAAGGATTGATTCTGATTATGATGATTCTTATGTTGTGCAAACAAAACATTATAAACAAGGAAAATTCGTTCCACGATCTGTGAGAATGAACAATGGAAAGTTTGGTAATCAAAATTTTTCTGAAAATGTTCCTATTGATGGTTTAATTTACCTTGAAGATGATCTGGAAAAACGTTACCATGCTTTACGGATTAAGCAAATCAAAGATAATAAAAAATTTGTCAGAAAAGGAATTGATAAACTTAAACAGCAAAAGAAGGCTGATTTGAATAAGCTTCATTTTAAATAGTTTACCATTGTTGAGAAATTTGGCAAGCCCAAGACCATATCGGCTTTGGTTGATAACTCAACTTAAATCTCTTTGAAATGCAGGTACACCCAAGAAGACCTATTAACACGTGATATGTTGATAGTGGGTGTAGCCGGCATATGACAGGAACCCATGCCTTGCTGCAAGATTTTAAGTTAAAAGATGGTACTCATGTTGTATTCGGGGGTGATGCAGGTGGTAAGATAACAGGTGAAGGAACAGTGTCCAATGGGATTATTAGCTTTGATAAAGTCAATTATTATTCACAGCTGAACTTTAATCTTTTAAGTGTTTCCCAAATTTGTGACAAATCTTACTCTGCCTTATTTGATGATTCTTTTTGTTATATTTTGAAGCCAGGTTTTTAGATAAGCAAAGAATGGGTAGTTGTTAAAGCTATACGTGATTGAGATGTATACAAGTTAGATATGTCTCAAGTAGATCCATCTGTAGAAACAACATGCCTAATTGCTCAAGCATCAAATGTCGAAAGTCAGTTATGGCATAGACATCTCGGGCATTCTAATTTCAAGAACATGAACAAGCTTGTAGCAGGAAACCATGTAGTAGTAATTCCAACAAAGAAGTTCGTTACAACAGATCACTGCACAACATGTTTAAAAGGAAAGCAACACATAGCGTCTTATAAGCCCAAGCTGATAAACTCAAATTCCAAGCCTCTCTAGATGTTGCACATGGATCTATTTGGACCAACAAATGTGTAGAGTATTGGAAAGAAATATTATTGTTTGGTTATCATTGATGACTTTACAATATTTTCATGGGTTTTCTTTTTGCATGCTAAATCTAAAACTACTGAATTGTTAAAAGAATTCATCATTAAAGTAGAAAATCAATTAGAACAAAAGGTGAAAATTATTACAAGTGATAATGGAACTGAATTTAAAAATGCTAATGTTGACATGTTTTGTGCAGAAAAAGGAATTGCTCGTCAGTTCAGTACTCCTAGAAGTCCACAACAAAATAGAGTTACTGAAAGAAAAACAGAACTTTGATTGAGGCCACACGTTCCATGTTAGCAGATGCTAAGATTCCAATCACTTTCTGGGATGATGCCATATCCACTATATGCTTTGTGCAAAATCATACATTTCTTGTGAAAGATAATTAGAAAACTCCTTATGAGTTGATGTTTGGCAGGAAACCTAATATAGATTTTCTTAAGTCTTTTGGTTGTCCAGTTTTGATTTTAAATTCAAGTGACCAGCTAGGAAAATTGGATGCAAAATCTGATGATGGATTTTTCGCTGGATATTCGTCAGTCTCAAAAGCCTTTAGAGTTTATAACTCTAGGACGAATGTTATCCTTGTAACTTTTAATGTTAAATTTCTTGAAAACTCTTTTCCATCAGTTGCTAATGGTCCAGCTTGGTTGTTTGATTTAGATTCTTTGTCAAACTTTTTCAATTCTAACTTGTTTGAATCTCCAGGTGAGAAAAAGAAACAAGGAGGAGATCTCGGATCTTTCAGTGATGATTCTGAGTCTGATGATATGGATGATTCTATCCCAGATTACCCATTCTTTTCATTTGTTAAAGATCCTGTATTTCTTTCTAAAACTCATGATCAATCTCAATCTCAACAAGCACAAGAACATCCTATTTCTGAAAATTCCAATGTTTCACAACCAATTCCTAATGATGGTCCTAAAATTGTACAACTTGAGTCTGGAACTTCATCAGTTTCTGATGATGTAGTTGTTACTGATAATCTTGATTAGTTTATCAATTCACCGACTCAAGTTTCTAATTTCAATCCACATACTTCGAACTTATTGCATCAACTTTCCAAATTGAACCAGTCTAATCTGGATGTTAATGTTTAAGAAAATGAGATCACAACGTCTCGTGTTCACAAGAACCATCCTACGTCTCAGATTATCGGTCAATTGAATGAGAGAACGATGAGGAGTCATTCAGAACAAGCAAACCTCTGCTTATACTCATGTTTTCTATCTCAAATTGTTCCTAAAAACATCACAGAAGCGTTACAGGACAATAGTTGGATTGAGGCAATGCAAGAAGAGTTATTGCAGTTTTGCAAACAGGAAGTGTGGAAGCTTGTGGATTTACCTGAAGGAGAAAATGCCATAGGCACCAAATGGTTGTTCAGAAACAAGTCAGAAGATCGGGGAATTGTTGTTCGCAACAAAGCGAGACTCGTTGCACAAGGTTACACCCAAGAAGAAGGAATAGATTATGATAAAGTATTTGCTCCACTTGCAAGACTTGAATCAATTCTTCTCTCCCTGGCTTATGCATCATTTATGAAATTCAAGGCGTATCAGATGGAAGTTAAAGGTGCTTTCCTGTATGGACCAGTCACTGAGGACGTGTATGTCAAGCAACCTCCAGGTTTTGAAGATTTAGAATATCCTCATCATGTGTACAAGCTTAGTAAAGCATTGTATGGTCTTCATCAAGCCCCTAAAATTTGGTATGATATGTTGTCACAGCATTTGATTCAGCATTTGATTCAACATTTTAGAACATATTCATTTAAAATATGTGACAAACTTAAATAAGAAGAAGAAATGCATAACAATCTGAAAAATGATCACAAAGTCTCTGATGAAAAGATCTTATGTCTTCAAACCTCATGGAATAAAACTCTAAAAGAATTTGAACTTGTTAAAAAACAACTTGAGGAGATGACTAAAAATTTAGAAGAAGAAAAAATTGCTACTACTGCAACACAGGTGGATCTAGCTAAAGTTAAGAGTTCTAAAACCATTGTAGAACAATTGGTAAGTGAGAGGAAAGATGAAAACAAAACAGGTCTAGGTTTCACATATGAGCCCATGCCTGAATCTATCTCAAACACTTTACTAGAAAACTTTAACACATGTGATTACTCACCTGAAAACAAAGTTAAGCTAAAAGCCTTTTAAAATAAGAAAAAGAACTCTAAAAGTGATGAAGAGAAGACTAATGTTAAGATATTTGAGGCACAAGATTCTAAAAAGATTAAAAATGGTCATCCAGTGAAAGTTAAATCTTATGAACCAAGACCAAAGAATAAGAAGATGTTTGTTCCCAGAGGATCTCATGTGATAAAAGTAAAGGAACAAGATCATGAGTATGTTGTTGAAGAAGTCATTGTAAAGAATGACAAACAAAACACAAAGAAGAAAGAGAAAGCATAACAAGATGAAGCAACATCTGAGGATTTGTTTCCTTACGGATTTAACAATCCAAACTTCATCAAATGGCAGAAAGAATAAAAAGAGAAAGAAACTACAAAAGAGTCTTTTCCTGAAGATATTCAATCCCAAAGCAAGTAGTGATTATCGAGATCAAGAAACCAGAGAAGAAGAAAGAAAAATGCTAAAGCTAAATCCTCTCAGAAGCAAAGTCAAAACAATCAAATTCAAAGCACAAATCAATCTAATCAGTTTAATCCAGTGAAGTTTGTGTCTGCGGGTACTTTAGATATGAACACAATTCCATAAATCAAATCAAACTCAAAGAACAAATATAACTCTGATCTGAAAACAGGTTTAGGTCTAAAGTCTTCCATTGTCAACAAAAGATTTGTATCTAAGAAATCTAGGAATAGTGTTAATAAACAAAAGTCAAAACCCAAATTTCAAAAGAACAAACTCTCAAATCAAAAACAACAGATTAACTTTGCAACTTCTAAATCAAAACAAGGATCAAATATGGCTTCAACATCTAAGGTTAATCAATAGTTGTTTAAATTTCAACAAAGGTACTGTGAAATATGTGATATGTATAATCATAAGACTACTGAATGTTTCTTTAACAGGTATTGTCACATTTGTGATATAAAAAGCCATTCAACAGCTGATTGTTATTTCAACATGTATTATACCATTTGTGATGAAAGAAATCACAAAACTGAGAATTGCTACTTTCGAAGGACCTCGCCAAGGAATGGATATGTCAACCCAAGATTTCAAAGAAATCAAATGTTGGTTTTCAAAGGATGACAAAACAACCATCCTTAGGCTTGAGATCTTTCTAAAGGATTGATTCTGATTATGATGATTCTTATGCTGTGCAAACAAAGCATTATAAACAAGGAAAATTCGTTCCACGATCTGTGAGAATGAACAATGGAAAGTTTGGTAATCAAAATTTTTCTGAAAATGTTCCTATTGATGGTTTAAATTACCTTGAAGATGATGTGGAAAAACGTTACCATGCTTTACGGATTAAGCAAATTAAAGATAATAAAAAATTTGTCAGAAAAGGAAAACAGCAAAAGAAGGCTGATTTTAATAAGCTTCATTTTAAATAGTTTACCATTGTTGAGAAATTTGGCAAGCCCAAGACCATATCGGCTTTGGTTGATAACTCAACTTAAATCTCTTTGAAATGCAGGTACACCCAAGAAGACCTATTAACACGTGATATGTTGATAGTGGGTGTAGCCGGCATATGACAGGAAACCATGCCTTGCTGCAAGATTTTAAGTTAAAAGATGGTACTCATGTTGTATTCGGGGGTGATGCAGGTGGTAAGATAACAGGTGAAGGAACAGTGTCCAATGGGATTATTAGCTTTGATAAAGTCAATTATTATTCACAGCTGAACTTTAATCTTTTAAGTGTTTCCCAAATTTGTGACAAATCTTACTCTGCCTTATTTGATGATTCTTTTTGTTATATTTTGAAGCCAGGTTTTTAGATAAGCAAGGAATGGGTAGTTGTTAAAGCTATACGTGATCGAGATGTATACAAGTTAGATATGTCTCAAGTAGATCCATCTGTAGAAACAACATGCCTAATTGCTCAAGCATCAAATGTCGAAAGTCAGTTATGGCATAGACATCTCGGGCATTCTAATTTCAAGAACATGAACAAGCTTGTAGCAGGAAACCATGTAGTAGTAATTCCAACAAAGAAGTTCGTTACAACAGATCACTGCACAACATGTTTAAAAGGAAAGCAACACATAGCGTCTTATAAGCCCAAGCTGATAAACTCAAATTCCAAGCCTCTCTAGATGTTGCACATGGATCTATTTGGACCAACAAATGTGTAGAGTATTGGAAAGAAATATTATTTTTTGGTTATCATTGATGACTTTACAATATTTTCATGGGTTTTCTTTTTGCATGCTAAATCTAAAACTGCTGAATTGTTAAAAGAATTTTCATTAAAGTAGAAAATCAATTAGAACAAAAGGTGAAAATTATTACAAGTGATAATGGAACTGAATTTAAAAATGCTAATGTTGACATGTTTTGTGCAGAAAAAGGAATTGCTCGTCAGTTCAGTACTCCTAGAAGTCCACAACAAAATAGAGTTACTGAAAAGAAAAACAGAACTTTGATTGAGGCCACACGTTCCATGTTAGCAGATGCTAAGATTCCAATCACTTTCTGGGATGAAGCCATATCCACTATATGCTTTGTGCAAAATCATACATTTCTTGTGAAAGATAATTAGAAAACTCCTTATGAGTTGATGTTTGGCAGGAAACCTAATATAGATTTTCTTAAGTCTTTTGGTTGTCCAGTTTTGATTTTAAATTCAAGTGACCAGCTAGGAAAATTAGATGCAAAATCTGATGATGGATTTTTCGTTGGATATTCGTCAGTCTCAAAAGCCTTTAGAGTTTATATCTCTAGGACGAATGTTATCCTTGTAACTTTTAATGTTAAATTTCTTGAAAACTCTTTTCCATCAGTTGCTAATGGTCCAGCTTGGTTGTTTGATTTAGATTCTTTGTCAAACCTTTTCAATTCTAACTTGTTTGAATCTCCAGGTGAGAAAAAGAAACAAGGAGGAGATCTCGGATATTTCAGTGATGATTCTGAGTCTGATGATATGGATGATTCTATCCCAGATTACCCATTCTTTTCATTTGTTAAAGATCCTGTATTTTGTATTAAAACTCATGATCAATCTCAATCTCAACAAGCACAAGAACATCCTGTTTCTGAAAATTCCAATGTTTCACAACCAATTCCTAATGATGGTCCTAAAATTGTACAACTTGAGTCTGGAACTTCATCAGTTTCTGATGATGTAGTTGTTACTGATAATCTTGATTAGTTTATCAATTCACCGACTCAAGTTTCTAATTTCAATCCACATACTTCGAACTTATTGCATCAACTTTCCAAATTGAACCTGTCTAATCTGGATGTTAATGTTTAAGAAAATGAGATTACAACGTCTCGTGTTCACAAGAACCATCCTACGTCTCAGATTATCGGTCAATTGAATGAGAGAACGATGAGGAGTCATTCAGAACAAGCAAACCTCTGCTTATACTCGTGTTTTCTATCTCAAATTGTTCCTAAAAACATCACAGAAGCGTTACAGGACAATAGTTGGATTGAGGCAATGCAAGAAGAGTTATTGCAGTTTTGCAAACAGGAAGTGTGGAAGCTTGTGGATTTACCTGAAGGAGAAAATGCCATAGGCACCAAATGGTTGTTCAGAAACAAGTCAGAAGATCGGGGAATTGTTGTTCGCAACAAAGCGAGACTCGTTGCACAAGGTTACACCCAAGAAGAAGGAATAGATTATGATAAAGTATTTGCTCCAGTTGCAAGACTTGAATCAATTCTTCTCTCCCTGGCTTATGCATCATTTATGAAATTCAAGGCGTATCAGATGGAAGTTAAAGGTGCTTTCCTGTATGGACCAGTCACTGAGGACGTGTATGTCAAGCAACCTCCAGGTTTTGAAGATTCAGAATATCCTCAACATGTGTACAAGCTTAGTAAAGCATTGTATGGTCTTCATCAAGCCCCTAAAATTTGGTATGATATGTTGTCACATCATTTGATTCAGCATCGATACACACGAGGGAAAATTGATCCGACTTTGTTTATAAAGAAGGATGCTAATGATCTCTTATGCGTTCAAGTGTATGTTGTTGATATCATATTCGGTTCTACAAGTCCAAAATTGTGTAATGAATTTGAAGAAATCATGAAGTCTAGTTTTCAAATGAGTTCTATGGGAGAAATTAACTTTTTTCTTGGTCTTCAAGTGAAACAGTCTGTAGATGGAATTTTTATTAATTAGGAGAAATTCATTGAAGAAATCTTGAAAAAATTTAAACTACACAATTGTCAATCAATCAGAACTCCAGCTGAAGTCGATACCAAGATTGAACATGATCTGAAAGGAAAATCAGTTGACCAAACTCTATACAGATCTATGATTGGATCTTTGATGTGTCTTACTACGTCTAGACCTGATATAATGTATGCTGTTTGTGTTTGTGCCAGGTACCAATCTGACCCGAAGGAATCTCACCTAATCGCTGTTGAATGAATATTCAGGTATCTCAAAGGAAAACCAACTTTAGGGTTATGGTATCCTTATGAAGGAAACTTCAAGTTACACGGATATACAGATAGTGATTATGGGGGATGTTGCAAAGATCGTAAATCTACGACTGGTGGTTGTCAGTTTTTGAGTCCCAGATTAGTCTCGTGGCAATGTAAAAAACAAACAAATATCTCTATTTCAACTGCAGAAGCTGAGTATATAGCTGCTTCAATAGGATGTTCTCAAATCCTTTGGTTACAAAACCAACTGCTGGATTACGGGTTTAATTTTCTTAAAACTCCTATTTACATTGATAACACTGCTGCTATGTTTATTATAGCTAATCCTATCCAGCACTCAAAAACAATGATATCGAAATACGATATCATTTTCTCAGAGATAACTCTGAAAAAAGTGTAATCATTTTGATTCAAATCTCAACTGAAAAAATAGTTGGCTGACCTATTTACAAAAGCCTTTTTACTAGGTCATTTTGAGTATTTGGTCGAGTCAATTGAACTTATTAACCATGTTTAAAAACTGGTTTTGATAGTGTTAAGAGTCTTTTACAAGGTTGTTTTGCTCACTTGATCGAGTTTATTTTAGTTGTCGGAATCATAAAAATGAAATGATCCCTCCCCTAGCTAAATAAGAAAAATAAAAAAGAAACTGTCAAAGTTAACTGCCTGATTGTATATATTGTGTGTGCATGCTCAAAAGAAAAAGAAAAAGCAAATAAAAAAATAAAAAATTGCAAAAAGAAAAGAGAAAATTATAAAATAAAAACCCATAAAAATAGAGTTTATTTGTTAGTTTATTATTTTAGGAATGAATCTGCCTTTGCAATTTGTGAGAAATGATAGATACATTGGTTCTGATCGGTTGCATACTCCGCTTGATAATAAAGTCTGACGTGATCAGATATGATGTGTAGGTAAGCTCATGCAATTATACTTAAAAAGTAAATTCTTGTGATTAAACTAAATCAATTATGCTTTCATGTTTGTCCATCTTAGTACCCATGAGTAGTGTTGACTTCTCTAATTGATTGCTTGTAAAGTCACAAACTCACACCTGGTGGCTATATGAATAACCATGAGATCTGTTTAAAGCATCTATTCACTTCTCTGTTATGAGTCATCATAGACCTGAATTGATGAGATATCCTTTGTTGTAAGTCATTACAGACCTGGGTATTCTCACCTTATGCAAAAGATGCCAATGTGCACAACCTAAACATGAGATCTGGTTATATGTATATATCAGGTTAATAAGTTGAGAAAAGTGCTCTCTTGCATATCTTGATGAGAGTTAAGCTCTCTAAGTCTAAGTGTGAGTTACATAATGTCATATCTAATCGAACCTTAAGCAATCTAAGAATTAAAAAAGTAAGTGTGCTGATTATCTTGCCAAAAGCACTCATATTCTGTCCTTAGATCTCGTGTCTCCTCTGCTGCGGGCGCGGTGACCTGGAACACACTTGATCAACATTTAATCACTATCTATGACTATCCACCATTTTATTTTATTTTAATGCGCTGATCTTAACTAATATGATCTCACTGCAGGCATGTGATTCAAATATGTATAGTAGATTTTTATTCTGTATGCAGACATATTGATACTGATTTGTTTGCTCTACTTGCAAAATTATAGAAACTTATAAGTTTGTGAACTTAAAATTTTAGGGGGAGTAAAACTGTAAAAGAGAAAATCAATGGAAAGTGTCAAAATATGAAAAAGAAATAAAAAATAAAGTGCTTTGGATGGAAAGGATGAAGCTAGAAATTTAAGCATGTGTGTCTTTGATATGATGCAAAAGTGAACCTGAAAAGAATTCAAAATAAGTGGAAAAGCTTCTTGCAAATAAAATAAAAACAAAAATGAGACTATTTGTGTTGTAAAAGTTTCAAAATAGAGACTAAAATGACGGGATATTGTTTGAAAAATCAAAACTAGTTCAAAGTTGTCTTTCAAAATGTGCTTGGTTGGTGTTTGAATTGAAAAGTCATGTTTAAAAATGAAAATATGAGTTTCAAATAATTTCTGGTGATCTTAAACAAAAACAATTTGATATTGTTAAATTTGAGAGTAATTAATGTTCATCTTGGGTGATAGTCAAAAATTTGACTAAGTGTTGAGATAATGTGCATGAACAGTGGTAACGTGCATGAACAGTGGTCAGATGGATGTTGTGAAAGTTTCCAAGTGTCAGACTCATGGAAGGTTTCCCATGCGCCTGAACAGTGTTAAAACTTGCAAACTGCTCAGACATCTGGTGAATAAGCTCACGGTTAAGAATAGATACCTGTTGCCTCGAATAGATGATCTGTTCAACCAATTTCAAGGTGCAAGTTGGTTCTCGAGGATCGATCTTCGATCGGGTTATCACTAGCTAAAGTTTAAGGAACAGGATATCCCAAAGAATGCGTTTCGGATGAGATATGGGCATTATGAATTTCTCGTGATGTTGTTTGGTCTAACCAATGCTCCTGCAACATTCATGTATTTGATGAATAGGGATTCACGACTGATGCTCGACAAATCTGTGATAGTGTTCATAGACGATATCCTAATCTACTCGAAGAATGAGTGAGACCACGCCTATGACCTCTACAAGGTGTTGGAAACTCTAAGAAGGGAGAAGTTGTATGGGAAATTCTCCAAGTGCGCATTTTGGTTACGCGAGGTGCAGTTTCTAGGTCATGTGTTTAACCCAGAGGGAATCATGGTTGATCCTGCTAAAGTGGAGGCGGTGATGAAGTGGAATTCACCTAAAACGCCATCTGAAATCCGAAGCTTCCTCGGATTGTTGGGTTATTACCGGAGATTCATCCAGGATTTTTCCAAGATTGCCTCGCCGCAGACCAAGTTGACGAGGAAGGATGTGAAGTTCCTATGGGGCAACAGTCAAGAGAATACGTTCGTGGAATTAAAGAGAAGATTGACACAAGCTCCAGTGTTAACGCTACCAGAAGGGAATGAGGACTTTGTTGTCTATTCCGATGCTTCTTATCAGGGGTTAGGGTGCGTGCTAATGCAGCGAGGTAAAGTCATAGCGTATGCATCTCGGCAGTTAAAGGTTCAGGAGGTGAGCTACCCTACCCACGATCTGGAGCTGGCTGCTATGGTATTCACGTTAAAGATATGACACTACTTATATGGTGTCAAATGTACGATTTTCACGGACCATAAAAGCTTAAAGTATATCTTCGAGCAGAAGGATCTTAATATGAGGCAGAGATGATGGTTGGAACTCATAAAGGATTACGACTATGAGATTCATTATCACCCGGGTAAGGCTAACATGGTAGCTGATGCCCTAAGCCATAAGGAGGACAGGGAACCAATTCGGGTGAGATCATACAGTTGATTGTGACTCCTGATGTGTTAAGGGAAATCTGCAAAGCTCAGAAAGGAGCCCTAAAGTCCGAGCATGTTAATGAAGAAAGGATGAAGGGGTAGATCGCGAACCTGGAAGAAAACGCCAATGGTGTCAAAACTAGGTTTGGGCACATGTGGATTCCTAGACATGGAGGTTTGCAAGAGAAAGTGTTTAATGAAGCCCACAAGACTCGCTACTCCATTCACCTATGAACCAACAAGATGTACCATGATCTAAAGAAGAATTACTGGTGGTCGGGAATGAAAGCCGACGTAGCAAGGTATGTAGAAAGGTGCTTGACCTGTCTCCAGGTTAAGGCCGAGCATCAGAAGCCATACGGGAAAATACAACCCTTGGAAATTCCCGAATGGAAGTGGGAGCATATTACTATGGACTTCATAACGAAGCTACCTCGTACAACTAAAGGTTACGATGCCATATGGGTCATAGTTGACAGACTGACAAAGAGTGTTCACTTTCTACCCATCCGAGAGACGTATAACTCGGAGCGGCTTGTTGAAGTGTTCATCAATGAGATAGTTTCCTGTCATGGTGTTCCAGTGTTGATTGTCTCCGACAAGGATACGCGGTTTACGTCCAAATTTTGGAAGAAGTTTAATGATGCGATGGGAACTAGATTGCACATCAGTACAACATACCACCCACAGAAGGATGGTCAATCCGAAAGGACTATCTAGACCTTGGAGGACATGATTCAGGCATGCATCATAGACTTTAGCTGGAGCTGGGATAGTCATCTACCATTGACAGAGTTCTCATACAATAATAGCCACCATCCCAGTATTGGTATGCCCCCGTATGAGATGTTGTATGGCCAAGGTGTAGGACCCCGATATGCTGGGGAGAGATCGGTCAGAAGGAGTTAGGGAGTATTGAGGTCATCGAGACGACCAATGAGAAGTTGGGCAGGATTAAAGCCTACATGAAAGCCGCTAAAGATAGACAGAAATCCTATGCTGACAAACGTCGAAGACCAATTGAGTTTAACTTCGGTGATAGAGTGTTACTAAAGGTGTCACCTTGGAAAGGAATCATTCGATTTCGAAAGAGAGGAAAGTTGAGCCCTCGATTTATTGGGCCTTTCAAGATCATAGCCCATGTGGGGTCAGAGTCCACATGGGAATCCAAAGATGAGATTAGATAGCATTACCCACAGCTGTTCGAGAGCTGACAGGTTTCGGGGACGAAACCTCAATAAGGGGGGTGGACTTGTAACGCCCGAAATCTCAAGAAAAAGAAAGCAGGTAGAAGGTTTTGCGTGAAAGGAGGCTCTCGTGTGAAAGTTCATGAGAAAGGAAGTTCTCGCGCGAAAGGGAGTTCTCAAGCGAGAACCCTGGGTGAAAGGTGTTGCTAGGTATAAATAGCTGAGAACACCCAGCCAGACTCTAGTTCACGAGAGAAGTACTGCTGCTAGAGAGAAAGCGGCTGCGTAGAGACAGAAAGTAAAGAATCCAAGTGTTTAAGGTATGTAACTCGTGTAGTAACTTGTGTTATGTACTAAGAATCGATTATTGATGTATATACTGCGTGGTTATGTAGTTTTCGCTCGGTAAAGGCTTCGGGAAGGTTGTTGGTGTGCTAGAACTTCATGAGGTGAGTTTCTAGCCCCCTCTTTTACGTGTTTTATCATGTTTTGGGGCTAATATGCATACTTAAATGAATGTTTTGTAAAAGAATGATGTTTATAACTGTTATTGCATGTTTTGGGTGTTAAGTGCTTAAAAGGGTGATAACTTATGGATAAGGTTGTGTACAGCAAAAAGTTATCGCGCGAGAGGTAAGTTCTCGCGTGAAATGATGTTCTCGCGTGAATGTGAGTTCTCGCGTGAAGGAGGAGTTGTCACTCGAAGTAGGAAGTTCTCGCGCGAATGTGGGTTCTCGCGCGAAAACTTTAGACTGTTACGTGTTATGTTACCCCGTACGCATGCGTTAATAACGACTTAATGATGAACTTATGCTAATGAATTGAAGTACATATTTAGATATATTATATATCATGATAGTTAAAGGCTAAAGAACGATGATAATTCACATGTGAACGCTAAAGAACAGTTACCCTGTTACCCGATAAAGCATAGCTGTGAAAACGTTAAAGCGCTAAAGAAGTCTTGCAAGCAACTGATAGGAGATATGCTTGGTGCATTCTCGCATAAGAACTACACGTCGATGTGCTCACATTTGGGTATGTCCATGCCGTTAAAGGAGATATGCTTGGTGCATTCTCGCATAGGAGCTACACATAGGTGTGCTCATATAGGGGTATACTTTGGGTATGCCCGTACAGCTAAAGGAGAAATGACATTTGTTGTGTACTCACCTGGTAAAGGAACTAAGCTTTGTGCTAAGTTTAAAAGATAAAGTGAACGATTAAGATAAATTAAAAAGATAAAGTATGGGTAACGCGATGCTAAAGTGATTGTTAGTGTGGGGGTAACGTAACGATAAAGGGAAAGCTAACGTTAAAGTTTGGTTATCAAACGAGTTCGATGACGATGTTGATGATGAACGAGGTTAAAGTTTTTATGATGTTAATGTATGATACAGTCTTGTTAAAGTAAACCTAGAGCTCACTCAGCATCGCTGACTTTTGTATACATATTAGATTGACAGGTATGCTGTACATTTTTGGGGGTGAGCTTGGCATGGATAGGAGAGAGCTACCTGGCACGTGATCGAGACTGGCATCCTGGCATATAGCTTTAGTTAGATAGTTAAAGTGATCTTTTGATGTAAATGTTTAACGATAGAAATTTTTGTACGTTTCGCTGCGTATATTAATGAAATTTGATGTTCGAGAACTTGTGTTCTGATGTCCAAATCGAACTGTGGGGTTTCCCAGAATGGGGCCTTACAGCTAGAGATGATGCAGGAAGGAAATTTGTTAGAGGTTTTATCACCAATTATCGTATGATTGAGGTTTTAGAGCAGTCGATTAGAGAAGCTCTAAGGCTGGGTGATAATGATCCTCAAGATATGGCTGAACTTACATTTGATGAGTGTAGAGACACATTTTTGGCTATGGGACATCCATATCACATTCTTAAGATATAGTTTCTTAGAGATAGAGTATATAATCACTGGAAACTCCTATGTTATATCTTTCAACATGGTATGTCCAAAAGGAGTGCAGGATGGAACTCATTTCCTGTAGACATTGCTTCTCTAATTGTAGCTGTTGCCACTAACAGAAGGTTTAATATGGCAAAGTGGATCATGAATGGCTTTATTTTTAATCTGGAAAGAGGAATCAAGAATAAATACTTAATGTGTCCCAGATTTCTGCAACTGATTATAAATGAAGAATATCCTAATCTTCATGCATATGGAGTAAGTAGAGAAAGATTGATATTGGAGCACATGACTGAAAATGTGTACAAAAGACTTGCTATTATGATGGGTGATCAGAATGTTCAGATGTTTGATTATATAAGAGCAGTAGCAAGAGATGAGGTGAATATAGATGAAAATCACCTTCATTTGTTTGATGATGCACCAATTGATCCAAATGATTTAATTGAAGAAGTTCCTCAAGGACTTTCTGAGTCTGAATCTGAGGATGATAATGAAAATAATAAGGATGATAATGAATCTGAGAATGAAGAAAGTTCTTCTTCAAGTGATGATAGTGATGATGATGATGATGTTGGATGTAATGAAGTTAAAGTTGTTAAAGAAATTGATAAGGAGATTGATAGTGACGAAACAGAATCTGATAATCAGAATGAAGATGCTAATGATGTTGATGATTAAATGATGTGAATGAAGATATTGATGAAGTAAATGAACAACAACAAATGGAGTTTGATTTTCATAATGTTGATGTAATTAAGCCTGTAGTACAAGGTAGATCACTTGTTGTAGAATCACCAAATTCGACATCACAAGATAATGTGATTGCCGAGGAGTCTTCCCTCAAGGTCATCAAAGCTGTTGCTGGTTCACCTATTCATGTGTTAGATGAAGGTGGAAACTCAACACAATATGCTACAGTCCTTTCTGAGAACTTGAACGCTAAGCAGATCATAGAATCTTTGAAAGAAGAGAATATATGTTAGCTTAAGATGATTGAGAAGCTGAAAGATGAAAATGATCAAGAAAGCTTTGTGAGAGTTGGAACTCTACAAAGAGAAGCCAGTGTTCAAGATCAAAGATGAACTAGAAGAGTTCATGTTGGGCTGAAGACAATGCCAATCTTAGGGGGAGTATTGTTAGCCCTTAGAAGATTAACATTTGTCTTTTACTTTTTGTCATAGTATAGGGACTTGTTTTGTAAATATATGTTCCTTGTTTCTTTTGATAGCATAAATAGGTTCCTCTATGTATTCTGTAAAAGAAAAAAGGAGGAAGTGAACCACTGTAATTCACCCATACACTTTGTATCCACAACTTTTGCTATTAATAAGATCTATGAATTTTTGAAGTAATTGCATGTGTTTTGATTTCTTAGTGTTTGAATTGATCATTGCATTACAATATCATCATAGATTGATCCATTTGAACCTGTCAAGAGGAAAGACTCATCACTATTGGCTTTAGATAGAAAGCAAGAGACTTCTCCTGATGGGGATGCTTCCTTCAAATCCATCTTGTACATGTTTTTTTTCCTGAGAACTCTGAGCATGATATGCTCTTGAGGAATGACTACCTCGGGCTTGAGAACAATGCACTCATGCTCAGTGAAGAGCATGTTATGTCTCTAGTCATAAAATTAAGATACACTCAAGAGATTGTATCCAAGATCTTTAACATAGTTTTATCTTCGCAATGCTAAGCTTCCATTGGTGACCATTCCCCTTCCTATGATGTAACCACCTGATTCTTCTCCAAAAGCAACTAGCCCTCCATCAATTTTCTCAAAGTTCTAAAGCAAAGAACCATTGCCTGCCATGTGCCTTGAACAACCACTATTAATGTTCCATACATTTCTTTTGGTCTTTAGCTATTCTACACATGAAAAAGCGATGGTTATTTACATTTGAAAACCCAAGCCTTATTAGTCTTAGGCTTATCAAGATGAACTAAAAATAGTTCAACAATTATTGATCCTATATGCGGGCTTTGAAAATCCTTAGTTGTTATTGATGAAAATACACCAGAAGTTTGTACTATATCCAATGAAAATACACTTTACTACTTTATCATCTAACTTCTTTCTTTGTGGACCCATTTTCAAAGCATATGCAATTGACCCAAACACTCTTAAATAACTTACAGATGGCTTGAATCCAAACTATGCTTCAAAAGGCATCTGGGTCTTTACTGCTTTTGTCGGTGACATGTTTAATAAATAAACAAAAGTTGCCACAGCCTCACCCCAGAAGTTGTTATTTAACCCCTTTTTTTTAGCAAACATCTCATCATTTCAACAACTGTTCTGTTCTTGCACTCGGCCACACCGTTCTGCTGAGGTGTGTACGGGGCAGTTAATTGTCGGGATATTCCATGCTCCTCACAAAATTTTTTGAATTCTCCAGATAGGAACTCACCTCCCCTATCTGTTCTAAGTGTGATAATCCTCATTCCTGACTCATTTTCAACTTTAGACTTGAATACTTTGAGTGAAGTAAAGCTGTCAGATTTCCTTTTTAGAAAGTATACCCAACTCATTCGTGTAAAATCATCAGAGAACAAAAGAAAGTAGCTATTACCTCCCAGTGATTGATGTGGTATGGGCCCACATAAATCTACATGAACAAGTTGTAGAGGTTCTGATGCGCGCCATGCATGATCAGGGAAAGAATTTCTTGCTTGCTTCCCTAGAATACAACTTTCACATATAGGAATGGATCCCACCATGGGTAGACCAACAACCATCTTTTTCTCACTAAGTAATTTCAGTGCATGTTCATGAAGGTGTAATATCTCTTATGCCAAAGTGATTCATCTTCATACCTCAGTTCTGCCAAGGCTGTAACTTCAGTTTGTGTTAGATCCAAAGGAAAAACATTATTATTTGACATTTTTACTTTGCACACAACCTCGTTTGCAGCCTTGTGTTTGATGACACATGCCTCATCAGCGAAGTACAATGTGTAGCCGTTTCTCATCATCTGCCCAACACTCAACGGGTTATAGCCAAGTGCGGGGGCAAACTGAACATTATCTATCACTTTAATGTTCCCAGTAGGCACTTCGAGTTTGATTGTTCCTTGACCTTCAACCCCAATTGCTTTTCCATTTACCATTCGAACCTTTAGCTTCTTCGTTTCATCCAATTTCTTAAACACTTCTTTATGCCCCGTCATGTGATTTGAACAACCACTGTCGAGAAACCACACCTTATGCATGTCTGGTTCCTTCTCATCCCCAATTGCCCTAAACAAATGACATTCCTCATCTTCTTGATCATTCTCTCCCATGGTAGCTTGAATCTGTGGATCAGACCAGCACTCGAACTTGATGTGACCATAGCGGTTACAGTTGTAACATTGGATCCGGCCTCTACCACGTCCAAATGAGGTTCTCCATGACCTCTCCCTCTCCCACGATTAGGACCACACCCATGATCTCTCCTAAAAGAGGTATCATCCTCTTTTGCCTGCAACACTTGCCCTTCTTGATCTCCACCATCAGCCTTTCGATTGATCTGCGTTTCATGGGACTGTAAGGATCCCATTAATTGATCAAACTAAAGAGTTACCATATCTATAGACTCTTCTATAGAAGTAACAACGTGATCCCATCGAGGAGGCAGACTTGGTAAAACTTTCTCTACCACGCTCTGATTAGAGACCTCTTCACCATAGGCTCTCTTTTGATTAACTATTCTCATTGTCTTGACAAAAACTCAGCAATCACCTCTCCGTCTTTCATCTGGAGGGTCTTAAATTCTCGTCTTAAGCCTTGCAATTTCACCGTTTCACTTTTGAATCTCCTTGAAACTCAGTTTGTAATAACCGCCACGCTTCTTTTGCTGTTGTGGTTGCTGCTATGCGTGCAAACACACTATCATGAACTCCTTGCTGGATTATCGCAAGAGCCTTTGCATCCTTCTTCTTGTTTTCTCGAGCACGATCCTGGTTACCTTCATCGGGAACTCCTTCATCGACGAACTCCCAGAGATCCTTTGAACGAAGGATGGTTTTCATGCGTATATGCCAGAACTCATACCCCTCACCCTTAAAGACTGGAACTTGTGTTTGATGGGATGTTTAACTTGCCATCTTACGTACTCTTGAGATCTGCTCAAAACCTAGGCTCTGATACCATATGTTGGATATCAGGGCACACATATAAACACAAACTGGAATTCTCTCTTGGTTAATTTGAAAGAAAGTACAAAACATGAACTGAAACTCACTGGACAAAGACGTGACCCAGCAAAAACAAGAAATAAACTACCTACTACATGACCCACGATGTGGACCACTCATCCACACCTTTACACTACATAATTTACCACATAAACTAAAATAAAGTAATAAAAGACAAAAGACAATCTCATGCAAAGATTGCATGTAGATACGTACGAACATAGAGAATCCAAAAGCATTCCTTTAGTAGACTACCACCTTACTTTGATGTTGTTGAATTATTTCTTACAGGTTCAAGGGTGTGACCGCACATATATTCTACAACCATATTTTGTTGTGATGTTAAGAGAAGGGCAAATAGGATTAGTATCATAACAGTGTGCTTCTTTGCACAGGTTGTGGCCACAAGATAAAGGAAATCTGCATCCTTCCTCTAGGCCGCAAGGTATCTGCGAGTGGCGCACGACGCAATCTTTCCATGTGAAAGGAGCATCGAGGTCGATAAGGTAATAGGCTTCTGCATTGGACGTTGGTTTCTTGAACGACAACGGAATTTTGTGAAGAGATGTGTCGGCATCCTTAATCACGGGTATAACCGAGGTGTTGAAAGGTGAAGAAGATTGGGACAGGACTTCATCAGAGAATGATAATAGGATACAAAAAATTAGTATGTTTACAAGATGCATATTGTGATCAAAACAAAAGATGATGATGGGTGTGGCTTAAATGGTGATAAGGGTTTGTATATATATATAGAAGATTTACACATACCATAGTTAGTTCATTAATTGTACTTTAATGTAATAACACAAGAAGCTTCATCATGAAAATGTGATAGAAGTGGTCGAATAATGAAAGTATTCTGTTAAATATATACATAATCATATAAATCTACATGATTTAAATTTAAATCTATAACACTCGATTGGTTTGTCTCCACTTACACTAATGCACGTGCTCTTTTGACACATAGTACATGACAAATATTTTAAAACTAAAGCCGCCTATCACATGATCACCTTGTGAAAACCAAGTAGAACACTTCCAAAAGTTCATTATATATTAAAGTATAATCCTTATTAATCCGATAGATGTGTGAAAGCTGGGGTCGGTTTTTAAAAGAATAGAGCCAAACCGAAAGAATCCAAAGAGTGGGTAAAGAATGAAGATGGATAATCCCAAGTTTGGAAAAAAGGTGGAAGATTGGCAAATAAAAACAAAAAATATTATCAAGTCTTTATATTCAAGTTAGAGATAATATTAGCGATTAGATTTATTATTTGTTGTTTATAATCATGAGTTAGAGTTGAAATAGGATACAAGTTATTGGATTATAAACAGGAGTTTAATTGTAAAGGTTTGTAGTGGTTTTTCGTTTAGAATATATAATAGACTTGTGACAAGTGATTTTATGTTGGAATTTTAATGTTATTCACACACATTTTAGTGTATTGCATTAATTACTTGTTAGATCTAGAAATGATATTAGTAATTAAACGAGTTCAATGTCACGGAGTGCGAACTTGATTTAATTCTATATATCGTTTGAGATACTAGACTTGGGCTTTACTCATTATTTAATTAGACTCTGTAATTAGATGTCCATTAGTTGTGGGGGTCAAGGGTAACCTTTGTAATAATGGAGGGGGGTTGTTTGTAATTGTGTGAAAGTTGTTGCTTGAAAGATAGACTATAAGTGTCTATAACTACCTGTAACGAATTGAAAGAAGGCAAGTAATTGAGATCTTCTCCGCCTCTCTCTAGTTTCTCTCTCTATCATCTTAGTTACATCTGTGGTATCAGAGCTCTCGATCCTCGTCGGAGCTTCGGTGATCATCCAATTATGGCTAATAAAATAAGGAATCAAGAGATTGACAAAACTTTAAAGGATCATGATAGAGCTTTTGTGGAATTGAAAGCTTCAGCGTTTAAAACCTAACTTATGGTAGCAGAACTTTGATAAATAGTGGAAGACAGGAGGAGATTGTGGTGTTGGTTTCAAGCCCAAGATCATACTCAACTCTTGCATTCATTCATACTTGAAAACTTACATTATATAGAAAATAAACATGCACTCCTAAAAACAAGTGTCACTACTCCACTATCTCTAATACATGCCCACTACTTGCTAACTACTAAGACTAATTCAAATTAAAAACTTCCTGCATACTCTAAACAAAACATGACTCAAATACTAGACCCGTGACCCGTAACTTGACCCGACTTGACCCGATCAAGATTAACCTAACATTCACCCCCTTAATCTTGATTCGGTTCTCGGTTCTCTTGCTTCTTTCTTCCTGCTTTCTTGCTTATCTTGCTCTTTCTTTCTATACCCGGTACCGGTTTTCTTGCTAATCTTGCTACTTTCTTGCTTTCTTGCTTAATTCGAATCTTTCTTGCTTGCTTACTTCGAATCATCTTCCTTGCTAACTTGCTTACTTTCTTGTTATCCGAATCACAAAGATACGGTCTTGCTACTTGCTATCTTTCCAGCTTGCTTTCTTGCTACTTGCTACTTGAACCTCGTAGGTCCATTCTTTTAGTTTTCTTTTTAATCATTTTCTTTCTTCTACACCGTGCTCATAATTAATTTAGCAACCTGCTTGTGTGGCTACTTGTTCAAATTAATTAAGATGCTTGCCTGCTTTCATTCTTGCTTGAGCATTCTTTCTTCGAAATGGTTTTGACCTTTTGACGTGCTTGGTTGCTTACTACCTTTGAATTAATTCCAGTAGGTTACTTGCCTACTTGTCTTTGAAATCAGATCCTGCTTCAATCATTGAGGTGTGTATCCGCCTATTTCACATACCTTTTCGCTGATTTAACCGCCTCGTTCTCAAATGACCTGTTGTTTCTTTCTTCTGCTGATCAACCTTGCTTTATTTCTTTTTTTCTCTTATGGTAATCACCACCACAAATAAAGGCCGCTGCTCCTCTCCTGCCTGAACGATCAGGTCTTCAATGACTGCTGCTTATAATCGTCTGCTGTTATATTCTTGCTTGATTACCTTCTGCTTCTTCTCGTTCTTCAGCCCTGCAGCCAAGGGCTGCTTCCTCTTTCAAAAATCGACTCTCAAAACGGCTTTCTTTTCTAACCTTGCGCTCTGATACCAAATGTTGGTTTCAAGTCCAAGATCATACTCAACTCTTGCATTCATTCATACTTGAAAACTTACATTATATAGAAAATAAACATGCACTCCTAAAAACAAGTGCCACTACTCCACTATCCCTAATACATACCCACTACTTGCTAACTACTAAGACTAATTCAAATTAAAAACTTGCTGCATACTCTAAACAAAACATGACTCAAATACTAGACCCGTGACCCGTAACTTGACCCGACTTGACCCGATCAAGATTAACCCAACATGTGGTCTGGTGATGAATGGATGTTAATTGTGGTATGGTGATGAATGGAGGAGATTGTGTGGAATACAGGAATCAATATTGTGATAGTCCACATGTAACCTGGCAAGCTTAAACAATTGATACAACTAAAACTAAGTTTACATTTAAAAATTACAACACTATGAGTACAATAGCATTATTTATTTAAGATATCAAACACCTAGGAACTTCTATGGCTTTGGTTCCGGTGTAGTCATATTATTCATAAGGCTATCTCACTATTAACCTGTGATATGTGTACTGAAAATGATGTCAATTATATCAGCTATATACTGATACACTCATGTTATACAGTTTATAAAAATATAACAATTGACATGCATACAAACAAAGGCTATGATATTTTAGGTTATAAACGACGCATGCCAACCATTACATTTTCACAACCATCAGAAGTGGCTTTGTTTGACCCCCTCCCCCTCCCCTGTCCATATCAATAATTGCACATTATCTCTATAATTAAAACAGAGGAAATGAATAGTAAATATTGAAATCTTAGTCGTCCGTTTACTAATCTACGGTGGGAACTTAATTAATATTTTTGGCTCTACACGTGTTGCCTCAAAACCGCTTCCTTCAATTCCGTTCATACAGTAGATCGAGGAAAATGAGAGAAAGAAGGAGAAGAGAAGAAAGAGACATGGAGAAGACGCATCTTCAGAGAAGTACTACCCGTCGGCCGAAAACCCCTTCCCTTTCCTTTTGAGTATCTCGGCAACTGTTTGAGTTTCCAATTATATCAAAAAGAGAACGAATAAGTGACCAACTGGCCATTAATCAACTCGGCAACGGTAACTATTACTTTACTTTTTCTGCACATACTCCAGAAATTCATAACTTTACTTTTGTTTTGTATATGTACGTTCTTAGCAATACTAGAAGCGGTGTTGTTTATACATGGCTTACCATACATGGATTGCTTATTACGCTTTCAAGGATTACAAAGGTTATTCTTTCTCCAATATACCCCAAGTTTAGGGTTTAGATCTTTTTGTATCACTTGAAATGCACTTTTTGTGTTTTGCACTTTGCTAGATCTGAACAAAATCAGAAGCTTGACGTGAGGGTTTAGGCGGCGCTCGAGTGTTCATGGGAGGGTAGTTAAGCCGACGGTGGTGATTAAAACGTTGTTTTTTTGCTTTGGTTGAGGGCGATCATGGTGCGATCTTCCGTACAAATTTGGGTATTGTTTAATTTTTTTTTGTTTCTTCAAAACATTCTTTGAATCAATTGATGCTTTTTCAGGTTTTTCGTTTTTTTGATTGATTTTCATGTGAGATTGTTGTTGCATGTGTTTGGTTATTCGTTTTATTCCTCGATTTAGCTAGTGTTTGTGCCAGGATTAGGACGTGTAGGTTAGTTAATCCTTTTAATTTTGTTTCTATAATATTAATTGAATCGATTGACGTTGAGTTAATAGTAAAAATGTTAAACTACCAAAATGATTATAGTTGTAACTTTCTACGATACTCCTTAGCCAACAAGAGAGACTTCCCTTCGTAACAAACCCATGACATTTTCTATCAACCACGGTGTCATGATTTGTGAATTTGGTGAGTATTCAGTCCTTTTTTTGATTTCCCGGCACCGGAGCTGTTTTTTGGACCAGTTAATCCACGTATTAGCTACTAGATCTGTTTTCTATCATTTAAGAATCTTGTCCGCTAATCAGTGGTCCAGTTTTAAGTTTGTGCCCAAAATTCCATCACCAATTTGTTTTGGTGGAACAGATACTCTGAGCTAGGAAGAGGAACAAAAGAGAACAACAATTTGCAATTAAGGTAACCACTATAGACTGCACAAAGCATACTTAATTACATGCAATTGAAGAAGTTTTTGTTTGGACAACATCATTGCACCAGTATATTCTTGTTGTATAATTGTTGTTTGGTCCGATATACTTGCTTTTTGATACTAAATAGAAGCTATTTGGTTAATAGCTTTGTATACTTTATCCTTTTATGTTCCAAGCATTACTATTTGGTATAATATTTAATGGATCCCCACTTGATGCAAATAGATGGATGCACCAACAAAAAAAATAATTAAAGATAGTATGTGGAATGTGATGAGACGACTTTTGGTAAGATGATGTCATATATTTTACAAAATGAAATGGAAAACCTGAATTTGATTTCCTCACTTCAACCTGGAATTTGTTTACTTGATTTTTTTTCTTCAAGCATTACAATTCAATGTGCTACAATGTTAATGGGTGTGTGCTTGAAAGTTTGATAAATGCACATATGCTTTGTGTGATGTCGTACACATGCTTCTAGAGCATGATGATCTTATTATAGTCTTTATCTATTAATCTTTTATGTAGTCTGGAGCCTTCCTTTTCATTCTTGATATTACGTATAATGTGTCAACTTTAACTTTATAAACAACCGTTCTAAATCATTTCTTAACCAATTTACGTATTCATACTTTTTAGCTGTTAACTCTTTGTCAATCTCACTAACTTATTATATGATTTATATTTTACATATGTAGGATTCTCTATTATTGGCGTTACAATTCTAGCACCTTTTTTTCTAAAGGCCTTTCGTGAGGTAAGGAATTTCAAATTTCTCTGTGATTATGTAACTTATTCACTGCATTAAATGTTTGTTTTGAATCATATTGCTTGACATTTAGTCGTTTTTCTAACATGTAGTGTAAATATCAAATCATGTTCATTTTTTTCTGGTGTAAATGTGGTATTTGTTTCTAAATCTTTTTGCTTAACTTTATGTTGCCTTATACTTCCTGAGAATTTGTTTTCCTACAAATTTTAGCTGAAATATTTTCTGAGGGTAGTAATACATTGGTTATTTTTGCATGATTTGTAATTTTAGAAGTAATAAGATAATGACAACCAATATTTTGTTAACTTCAGGAGGATTCATATTCAGTGTTCGAAAATGAAGTGATAAATGATTAACGATGGATAATACAATAGTAATAGCTTGATAAAAGTAGGGTTTATGGTGTAAGAATGAAGAGGTTGGGTTGGTGTAAAAGATGTGATGAAGATGAAGATGTAATCTAGCACTGGATGGATACATCTTAGCAAAAGCCACACAAGTTATGTGAATCTTTTAAAATTTTCAAAATTGGTAGTAATTATGTAGGTAAAATATTCATGGGTCGTATCAGACCGGTACGAGAATACCGTGAAGATAACAAAAACAAAACCCCGCGCAACGCTAGCGGAGAATAAATCTAGTTACAAACATTCTTGTATATTATCAGCTTAGACTAAACGAGTATATAATCAAAGTTTTATATATGTTGCGCGCGAGGAATAAATCTAGTTACAAACATTCTTGTATATTATCAGCTTAGACTGAACGAGTATATAATCACAGTTTTATATATAATCATGATAACTCATATTTTTAAAAGTTATAGTTGGTAAAAATTCCTAGTACAATCTAGTGATATCTTAAGATCTATACACAGTTTAAAATCTTAAGTTAGGTAATGATACAACTAATTAGTTATTGTCATGATTTGATATTTTCTAACGGTCTTGTTTAAGCATGGGTGATCGTTCCATGCCTAACTAAGGCAATGCTACTCAAAACCATCCCCTAAAAATAACCCTAACACCTTATAAAATACTAATACTAATAATACTCCTAATAATAATACTAACATAAATAAAACTCAACTTGACATAACGTAAACAAGAACATACATTAAAACTATCTACAATAGATTGTTGTAAAGTCACCATATTCGTACTCCAACTCAAGCTCCAAAAATGACGAATAACAACACCGAACGGAGTATCGAGAGCTCAAGATTATGTTTATACTAAAGTGTTCCTAAGGAAAACTTATACTAAAAACACCTATGAGCTTCTATTTATAGTTAGTAGGCAGGCTACTCAATTCTTTCTTCAGAGCGATTTTAGGCGATGTGGAGGCGAGATGTAAAGTGATCAACCTACTTGCTTGCTTACTTGTATAATTAATTTATCCTCTTCATTATCTTTTATTATAACTTTTTTTAAATATAGTGTTCTATAAAACTTCGAATATATCACTGGGATGAGTTCTTTCTCTTTACTAGTCGACCTAAGTTTCGCTAGAAATAGAGTAAGGTGGAAAATAATATATTTTATTATTATTAGATGATCTCCTAAAATATTAAACACCAGTCGAAATATCTTATCTTTCAAATAGTAATCTTACTCGTTACTTACTTGTTCGACAATATATAAAACTAGTTTTATATCCGTCTGGTGGTCGGGCACATTAATCTTATAATTCCATTACTATATTAAATCGCATTTCAAAAAATATTTTGTTTAAGAGCAAAGTACAAATTATTAACATATTTGGGGCATTACACCCCCCCCCCCCCCCTTTAAATAAATTCCATCTTTATAATTTGGCTTTACTTATAGATGTGAGGGTATTTTTCTTTCATTTTATTTTATAATTCTCATGTATAGTCGGGTCCATGACGTGTATTTCATTTGACCTTCATGAATGGAATTTCTTTTCTTCATAACTTTTTAATCTTTTAATCTTCAATCTGTAGTGGTTTTTCAATAAAGTTAAGCTTTTCGTCAATATGTACATCTTCCAATGGTATTTGTTGGGCTTCATCTACTAGACATTTTCTCAAATTTGACACGTGAAAAGTATTATGTATCCCTTCTAACTTCTTAGGGATTTTTACTCGATATGCCATCCGTCCTACTATGACCATTATATCAAACTTCCAATGCATCACGGTTTGAGCTTTTCTTTTTACCGAAATCGGATCACGCCTTTCAAAATACCTTTAGCATTATATTATCCCCTATTTTTAAATTCTAGGGATTCACCTCTGTGATCTGTATAATTCTTGTGTATAACTTGAGCGTTTTTCATCCTTTCTTTGATTTGCTAACTTTTCTCTATGGTTTCCACAATGGTCGTGATAGCTGACTTTTGCCTACGTCCATCCAGCAGATAGGAATTCAAAATTTTCTCCTATATAAAGCTTCATAAGGTGCAGCCTTGATGCTGGCATGATAGCTATTATGGTAAGAGATTTTGATGAGTAGCAAATGATTATCCTAACTACCACTAAAATCAATTACACATGCCCAAAGAATGCCTTCTAACATCTAAATAGTCTAGTCACTCTGCCCATCTTTCTGCGGGTGATAGACCATGCTTAGGTTTAGCATAGTTCCTAACGCCTGTTGAAAGCTTTGCCAAAACCTAGATGTAAAATAACTATCTCTATCTGATTTGATTAATACACATAATCCATGTCATGAGACTATTTCTTTGATGTAAATTTGGGCAAGCTTATTGATGTTGTAGACATCAAGAATCGATAGAAAATGTGCAAACTTGACGGTCTGTCCATAATTACTCAAATAGGATCATAACCATGACTTGATCTTGGAAATTTTATAATGAAGTTTATGGTTATTTTCTCCCATTTTTATTCCGGAATCTTTGGCTACTATAGAAAACCTAATGTTTTTTGATGTTTTGCTTTAACTTTAAGGCAGGCGAGACACTTTTCTATATATCAAGCGATAGATCACTTCGTTTCTTGACCATAATTGATTGTTTCTTAAATCATTATACATTTTGTTATTATCAGATTGCATGTGTATTTTCACTTATATGTCTCCTCTAGTATCTTATCTTGTTCTCTTATAACCTTTTAAATATAGCATATTATAAAATTTCAAATATATCGTTGGGACAAGTTCATTGTTCTGTACGAGTCGACCTAAGTTTCATTAAAAAAAAGTAAGGTCGGATATAATATATTTACTTATTATTAGATAGTCTCCTAAAATAATTTTTAGGTCTAGAACTCATGTATAGGTTTAGATGATCAATCAACTTTGTAATTATTATTTGAATGATATGATATGAATGATTTTGATTACATTTGTGTTTATGAATTGAACAATATAATGTTACATCTCATTATATATGTTATAAATATATGATATAATGTATTTCATAATGTATGTGTGAATGTGTGTAGTGAACATCAAACTGTGTCAATTTGGAAAATTGACCAAGTGTTAGAACAACTACGGATGAATAAAGTGTTCTTCCGTAGATGTTCCCAGGAATACAACTGAAGTGAACATCTGTAGATCTCCTGCGGAAGAACAATTCCAGCTGAACAAGTCAAAAGAACAAAGTGAAGCTACTGAAGGAGAAATTCTCATGGAAGAACAAGTTCAAGAACTCCTACGAAAGCACAATCGCAGAAGAACAAGCAATGAAGATCAAGTGTTGTTGTGGAAGACTAAGTTCCTGCGAAAGAAGAAACTCCTACAGAAGACTGTTTAACACTTGTATGATTTCACATCATCAAGTATTCAACTAATAGAAAGTTAACAAGTCAGCATGGCAGAACAACAACATTAATGGTGATGGAAGACATATATTTCAAGCGAATATTCCACGTCACATCAACAACATTATATGTATTTATTTCATTGTAAATATCGAACTCCTATGTCGATAAATATGGTGAGGATTCAGATAACTATAGTTAGCTGAATTATAGTAACAAGTTAGCAAAGATTAGCAATGGATTAGAAACATAATAGAATAAGATCTCTATATAACATGAGATCAAGATCAGATGTAGATAGACGATCAACATACGATCAAGCAACATAAGCAACATTTACATCAAAACATCAATGCAACAAGAAAGCATTATGATCATCATTCGTTAACACTCATGGTTTGATTATTCTTATATTCTGGTTGTTATATTGTTTGATTGATTTCTAGTTTGATAATCTCTTAACAACAAGTGTTGATAATTTCGCGATCAATACTTGTTCAAATCAAACCTGATAATTCCTGAATGATCCTTGGATTCACAGGTGGTATCAGAGCTTGGTGCTCATTGATCCAGATCAATTGATCTATCAGCTTTTATTTGTTTAATCGATTACTGCTAAAACAAAATTGTTGCTTTCTAAATAAAAATTAATTATCATGAGTAATTCAGTTGTTGGTGCTTATCAACCTCCTAAACTGGAAAACAAATCTGATTTTAAAACATGGAAAATCTGGTTCAGGAATCATGTCAATTATACAGATTCAGACCTATGGGCTTTGATTACCTAAGGACCTTATATTCCACCTGCTTTTGGTGCAGACTATAAGGATAAAAATCAACCCATAATTCTAAAGAATTTATCACCTGATGATGCTAAGAAAGTCAAGATTGACATCAAAGCCTATAGTATGCTTACTATGGCTTTGCCTGAAGAACTCTTGATCAGGTGTGAATCATATAAAATAGCTAACTCGTTATGGAAAATCCTACACACTTTTCGTGAAGGAAGTGACGAGATTAGAAGCATCAAAAAGGATACTCTCTGTGCATAATATGAAACATTCCATCATATTCTGGGTGAGTCAGTTCCTCAACAATTGCATAGATTCATGCAACTTGTTACAGAGATGAACATACTTGAGCTTGAGTACAGCAATGAAGAGCTGAACAAAAAGATGCTTCATTCATTGCCTGAGAACTGGACACAAACTGTGTCTATGTTTAAGAACACTATTGACTTAGAAGCAATAGGACTAGACACTCTAGTGGCAAAGGTAGAAGTATTGGAGCTGGATGAAAAGACAATAAACAAAAGTGTGAAAGCACCTGTAGCTCCTTATCAATTCAAAGAATTGAAAAGTACTGGAAGTGCATTCATCTCCAATGAAGATGAAGACAACTCTTCTGATGAGAGTGAACATGAAGAAGAGACAAGTTTCTATGCTGCAAAGTCTTCAAAATCAAGTAATCATAGCAATCAGAATAAAAAGACTAAAGGAAAAGCTGATGAGTCCAAAACCAAAAAGAATAACAATCAAACAGATCCAATTACTATGGTTCTGGAGTCTGAAGAACAGAAAGCTGCCTTTACAACCTTCAGTTCAAGCTTTCAGGCTTATCTAGGAAGTACTTTGACTCCTGCTCACTTTTGTCAACAAGATCTAGAAGAACTTCATCCTGATGAGGTAGAAGAGATGGATCTGTAATGGTAAATGGCAATGATCACCTATAGAGCAAGATGTACATGAAAAGAAACAAAGGACTGTCCGTGGGAGGAAGATCAACAAAAATCGGTATGGACAAGACCAAAGTAAGATGCTTTAAATGCAACTTATATGTTCGAGCGAGTGCAACAGAAATCAACAGCAGTCAACTGACTCAAGACAACCTAGTCAAAAGAACTTTAGACAACCTCAATTAACCAATGCATCCCTACCAACAACAAACAATAAAACAAGTATCATAAAAGCTAAAGAAACTGGTCTAATTATTTTGCAGGATGGTACTTGTGATTGGAGCATGTATGAAAAGGAAGTACTTGCAGAGAATCAAGCTTTAATGGCCAACATGGAAAACAAAGTTTCTCCAATGGTCGCTGAGGTAGAGAAAGGTTGTGTTCTCCCATTTGCATAGATGAAGTAGAAAGATATAGAACACATTCTCAACAATTGGCTGATAAAGTAAAAGAAACACTGCTTTTAATGCATCTCATGTTAGAGAACATAAACTTTATCAAGTCAAAATTAATTCTTTACAAAAGGATTTAGATAAAATTGTATCAGATCAGCATCTACTGAAAATTACAACCTAAAAGTACAAGTTGAGCATCTGACTACATCTTTAACCAAGTCTATATCAGATCATGCATCTACTGAGGCGAAATTGCAGAAATTCCAATTGTCATCATAACAGTATGAGAAACTATTAACCTCTCATATTGAGTCAAATAACAAGTCAGGATTGGGATTTCATGCAGTTCCACCACCAGTGAATGATAACTATACTTCTTTGCCCGAGTCCATTACCAACAGTTTATCTAATCACATTGTGTCCAGTAACATGTGAGAGTCAACAGATAAAATAATAGTAATCTAACTAATGACACTGAATTAATGAATCAGATTCATCAGAATCAGAACACTCAAATCAAAGTAAATAAGAATTTGATTATGATAACTATGATGACTTGCATGATGATGATAAGTCTGATAATGCTGGTTTTTATAAGGGTAAAAATGTTTTAACTAAATATTCAGTCCCAAAGGTACTGAATGAACTTAAACTTCCCTATCCACCAAAACAAAGAAACCTGCTGAAGACAATCCACACAAGGATTGAGCAACTAAATGAAGGCATACATGCATTCAATAAACTTAACAAGGAAAAGCCAGCAAATAGAGCCTCAAAAGAAAAGTCTGTGACTTCAGCAAATCATCTGCGGAAGAAGTCTGTGAGATCACAGAAGTCGTACGGAATTAGCAAGAAATTGCTCAATCATTAAGCAAAGACAAAGCTCAGAAGAAATACTTACAGGCTAAACAAGAACCCTTTGACATCATGTCAGGTAGAGGTAAGATATCATCAGCAGCAAAGTTGTACAAAGAACTGAAGAACCATAAGGTTTCAACTAAGAAAAAAGCTAAGGCTGCATCAGACAGCAATGCTGAAGAAAAGTACTGTAAATGGTGTGACATGCATAATCACAGTACAGAAGATTGCTTCTTCAACAGCTATTGCTCAATATGTAATATGAACAATCACATGACTTCAGATTGTTCCTTCAACAAATGTTATGCAATATGCAACAAAAACAACCATTCTACCAAGGAATGCTTTTTCAACAATAAGAACAAAACAAAGATCCTCAAGAAGAAGTATGCAAAGTCCAATGAGTCAGAGTCAAAATCTTCTGAGGATTATCATCCTAGAGGTCCAAAACAAAAGAAACAACAACAAAAACAGAAAATTCCTAAGCAAAGAAAACATTTGCTGAGGTGCAATTAAAATTAAGAAGGAAAAACAACAAGTGCAAAGGAATGCACCACACAAAAAGGTAGCTCTTGAAGAAGATGATGACTTCTTTGATGATTTTGACAAAGGCAGTAGTAAACAAGATGAAAACACCTTATCATTATCACAAAACATCCTCACCCAAAGAACACATAATGAATTAAATGACATCAAAACTAAGTTAGAAACTTCAAGACTCATTCATGATAAAGTCACTATATTAGATAACAATGGCAAGCCCAAGACCATCAAGGCTTGGGCTCCTAAGTCTAGCTAAGTTTATTCTGTTTACAGGAACATCCAAGGATGAGAACAAATGGTATGTTGACAGTGGCTGTTCCAGACACATGACAGGAAACTGTACCCTCCTGCAGGATTTCAAACATAAAAATGCTTCATATGTAGCATTTGGTGGGGATAAGAAGGGAGGTAAAATTACTGGTGAATGAATGGTAACAAATGGAGTTTTAAAGTTTGATAAAGTTAATTTTTGTGAAAACTTACAGTTTAATTTACTAAGTGTATCTCAAATCTATGACCAACACTATACTGCTTTCTTTGATAACTCTGATTGTTATATTCTTAAGTTAGGTTTCAAAATTCCAGAAGACTGGATCCTTCTTAAAGCACCAAGAAAAGGTAACACCTATGTGTTAGACATGAACAACACAGCACTAACAAGCAAAAAAACATGCCTGATTTCTAAATCATCAGAAGATGAAGCACAAATGTGGGACAGAAGGATGGCTCATTCAAACTTGAAAAACATGAATAAATTGGTGAAAAATGACTTAGTCATTGGTGTTCCAAAGAAAGAATTTTACTGTTCTAATCACTGTTTATCATGCTATAAAGGAAAACAACATAAAGTCCCACATAAGAAACAATTAACACAAACACAACACCACTAAAGTTACTACACACGGACCTCTTTGGTCCAACTAATGTGTTAAGCATTGGCAAAAGGCAATACTGTTTGGTGATTGTTGATGATTTCACTAGATTCACTTGGGTATTTTTCTTAAAACATAAAAGTGAAACATCAAAAACTTTAATGGAATTCATCACTAAGATAGAAAATCAACTTAATCTAAGAATCAAGATACTAAGAAGTGATAATGGAACTAAATTTGTTAACTATGTTTTAGATACTTTTTGCAGAGACAAAGGCATAGCCAGACAATTTAGTGCACCAAAAACTCCACAACAGAATAGAGTTGCTGAGAGGAGAAACATAACTCTAATTGAAGCTGCAAGAACAATGCTAGCTGACTCACAGCAATAACATTTTGGGCAGAAGCTGTGAACACAACATGCACTATTTAAAACAGAACTTTGATTGTCAAAGAACATAATAAAACACCCTATGAACTACTGTTTAAAAGAAAACCTTTTATAGGATATCTTAAAGCTTTTGGGTGTCACGTATCTGTATTAAACACAAAAGAACAGTTAGGAAAATTTGCTGAAAAAGCATATGATGGTTTCTTTGTTGGTTATTCATCAATATCTAAATCATATACAATATACATTCTACATGATAACATAGTGGAAGAAACTCCTAATGTATCCTTTGATGAATCCTTATTTCCACTGTCTGTGAAAGGATCATCTTGGCTGTTTGATATAGATGCATTAACTAACTCATTTAACTCTGGTTATCTTAATGTGACAGGTGCTGCTGATACATGTTACCCCTATGTTCCTCTAAATATGGGTGTACCATTGACAGTTGATCCACCCAGAATTGTTCCTCCAGAGTTCCAAAGTGACAATGATCCAGATGCATCAGCTCAAACAAGCAAAGATGGCTCGGATGATCTTACACCATGCACATAAGCAAAAGTACCATCTACTTCCACAGATGATGGTCTGAAATACCCCAAGGACCAAATCACCACAAACCACCTTACACCATTGCCACATACAGATATATCTACTACAGATAATACATCTGATCATTTGCATGCTACGAAAGGCATGTCTACAACCCCGGAAGGCATACCTATTCCTGCGAAAACCCATTCAGCTGCACCAGAAAATGAGATGGACTATTTTGTTGACTCTCCATCACAACTGACCTCATTACCCACAACCAACATCACAAACCTAGACTCATCCATACAAGTTAATGATGTACCAACAGTTAGAACACATAAGTATCACCCAATTGATAACATGATAGGTGACCTCAACAGCAGAACTACTAGAAAACAAGGGGGAGCAGGAAACATCTGTTTGTTCTCCTGCTTTCTTTCACAAGTAGTTCCATCCAACATAACAGAAGCCTTGAAAGATAACAGCTGGATTGAAGCAATGCAAGAAGAACTTCAGCAGTTTAGGAAACAGAAAGTGTGGAATCTAGTTGATCTCCCTGAAGGCCAATATCCTATTGGCACAAGAGGTTATTCAAAAATAAGATAGATGAAAGGGGAATAATCATCCGAAACAAAGCAAGACTAATTGCATAAGGCTACACACAAGATGAAGGCATAGACTATGATGAAGTCTTTGTACCAGTTGCAAGGATTGAGGCAATTAGAGTGTTCTTAGCCTATGCTTCATATAAGAAGTTTACAGTTTACCAAATGGATGTAAAATGTGCCTTTTTATATGGTAAGATTGATGAAGAGGTCTATGTCTCTCAACCACCAGGCTTTGAAGATCCAGATTATCCTCACAGGGTGTATAAGCTTGACAAAGCTTTATATGGTCTCCATCAAGCACCAAGGAAATGGAATGAAACATTGTCCAAGTTCCTACTGAAACATGGGTACAAAAGAGGTACAATTGACCAGACACTCTTCCTTAAACATGAACATCAGGATCTCTTACTTGTACAAATATATGTTGATGACATCATATTTGGATCAACAAACAAGAGACTGTGTGAAGAGTTTGAAGCCTTAATGCAATCTGAGTTTCAGATGAGTTCAATGGGAGAATTTACATTCTTTCTAGGATTACAAGTTCATCAGAAAACAGATGGCATTTTCATCAATCAAGAAAATATCTCCTTCAAACACTTAAGAAATACAACTTTGCAGAATCCTCCTAATACAAAACACCAGCATCTACTATGGACAAAATTGTACCAGATCCAACAGAGAAGTCTATTGATCAAAGATTATATAGATCTATGATAGGATCATTAATGTACTTAACTGCTAGTACACCTGACATAATGTTTGTTGTGTGTGTTTGTGCTAGGTATCAAGCAGATCCAAAGGAGTCTCACTTGAATGCAGTAAAGAGAATCTTCAGATACCTCAAAGGGAAACCAGCACTTGGTCTCTGGTATCCCAAAGAAGGAGATTTCAAACTTTACTCATATTCAGACAATGACTACGGTGGCTGCAACAACAACAGGAAATCAACAACTGAAGGATGTCAATTCTTAGGACCACGGCTTGTGTCTTGGCAGTGCAAAAAGCAGACAAATGTTTTAGTATCCACAACTGAGGCTGAGTACATAGCTGCTTCAGCTGGGTGCTCTCAGGTTCTATGGTTGCAAAACTAATTACTTAACTATGGTTATAATTTTCTTCAAACTCCAATATACATAGATAACTTAGCTGCTATGTTTATCACTGCTAATCCAGTTCAACATAGTAAAACTAAACACATTGAAATCAGATACCATTTTCTGAGAGATTGTTCAGAAAAGGGCCTAATCAAGTTGATCAAAGTGGACACAACAAATCAACTTGCTGATTTGTTCACTAAAGCCTTTGATTCAGTTAGATATAATTTCCTAATTGAATCCTTAGGCATGCTCAACCTAGATTAGTTCATTACAACAACAGCAATATTTGTCGATTACCTGTAATCATATGAGAAAGGCAAACAGTTTTCTCAAATAACTACCTAAGGCAGTTGATATTCTAAGGATATGATAGTACACTATAACTTGACATTCACTCCTGTTCTTCAATTAACAACTACCTACTGATCAGATGTGTTTGATATGTGAATAGGTTTAGCTTGAGTGGAAACTTAACAATGTCATGCACAACATAAAGTCAAGGTGACTAAGAGTGGACAAGTCATTGAGAGAAGCATTCAAGTAAGTCTAATATAGATGTGATCAGGATAACACCCATGCACACTTACTATGTTGTAACACCTTATAACCTCTATCTTTTTGCATCATGACCCTCTGTTTTGCATAAGCAAAGACCTGGGTCAACGGGCACCTCTGTTTTACGTGAGTAAAGACCTGGTGACCGGATGCTAATCATCAAACGTTCTAAAAGGAACTGGTCTCAAAGAATCAAATGTGATCATTTATTGCAGAGCATGCAAATCATCTCAGCATTAATAAGATTTCAAAGAAATCTTAAGATAGAGCTTATAATCTACGGAACATAGTTTCAATGTGATAAAGTGATAACTTGACTAACTTCTGGAGGACTAACTTACATCTTAATGATGAGTTCATCTTTGTTACCTTTAATTCTTACCAAAACATGATAAACAGCATGATACGTTAAACTACACTCTTGACTGAATTTCTGCGGATCCACATATTTGCAATCAGCACTAGATCAAGTAAATAATCTCACACAATATTCAAGAAAATGTTTAGATTATCGTATGATCCCTGTTTGCCTGTAACAAGCTATGAACATCATTTATTTTCTCTATGATTATTAGTTGGACAAATTAATTGCTGTTCATGCTATTTTCTTAAATTTTTGATAAATACATAATTCTATGATTAATCACAAATTTAGGGGGTGTAGTCAAAGTATGAAACTGAGATTCAAATAAGTTTAACTAATTTCAAATACAATGATATGAAAATAAAGAAAAATTAGAACTTGAGCACTAACTTAGCTGCAAAGGATATCTGAAACAGTCAATTACTTATGCACAATTGCTATGATGCAATGACATAAGGTCCAACAGTAAAACAACAAATGGATTAACCATGTGTTAACTTAACCATGTGTTAACTCATACAAAAAGATCAATAACCTTTGAAAGTTATGATAATTAGTTCATCCATAGATGTTCTGTGGAAGACAGAATGAATCATCTTCCATAGATGTTATACGGAAGAGATAGAAATCTTTGACTTCCGTAGATATTATACATTGCCTTGTATGAATAACTAGTTGTTTGAATATTAACTGGTTATAATTAATAACCACAGATTTGTTCCTCCGCAGATGAAGACAGAATGAGCTAACTTCTGTAGATGTTATACGGAAGAGAACAGGCCTTGCCTTACATGATTATTAATTGTGTAGTATATTAACTGTTCTGATAACTCTAATAATTTATAATTAATACCCTAGAATGGGTAAAAAGTGTAAATGGGTCCTACGTGATTAGGATAAAGGGAGACAGCCTGGTCTAGAAAAGGCTAAAAAGGCACTTCGACCGTTGGCCTTTCTATTCACTTTAAAATTACCCTCAACCTAGAAATCTCTTGATCCAAAACCTATATCACCTTCACCAAAATCAATCACTTTAAGCTAACAATCTTCACACTTCTCACTAAATCATCTCTTCCGTCATGGCAAACAGATTCGTAAAGGACCATAATGTCTGTGTGTTCTTAAATCTGGATGTAAAAGACGAGTGTAGAGTCATCATCTGCTACCTGAGGAGAACACGACTCTTCTATGCACTAACTACTGACCCACTCATCTATCTATCGCACATGACAGACTTTTGGAGCTTCGCAAGAGTAGGAGATGAAGGTGAAGGATCTATCATCACTGCCACCATTGGGAATCTACCACTATGGATAGATGAAGGCACAATACGTAATGCGTTGGATTTGGGAGAAGAAGAAGAAGGTCATCCTGATGTATTCGATCATGAATACATTCAAAAGGTGTTTGCCCTGATGGGCTATGATGGTGACTACCACCATGGAGAAATCAAAAAGGGCAGTTTGTGCAAGCCCTATCGTTTTTTATGCCACACTTATCTTAAGTGTATATCCAACCAGAAGTCTGGGTTGGATAGATTTTCAAGGCATATTTTGTTTGGGATTATTGGGATATTCGAGGGTAGGAAGTACAACTACTCCAAGTACATACTCAACTGCCTGTGTGACCACATAAGAGAGCAGAAAGAGAACAAAATGTTCATGTTTCCAAGATTCCTTCAGGTGATCATCAATGACCAACTACCAACAATTGAACGAGATGGTGATGTTTGTGTGCAAACTCACCTAGGAAGATCTCTCCTCAATAAGCTAAAAGGGCATTATGAAGGAGGAGGTGTGGATTTATTTGCATATGTGGTAGATGAAACTGAGAACATCCAAAAGAACTCCTATGTATTGAAGAACCTTAACACCAGAACACTCCAGTTGAATCCCCTGTACACTCTCAACAATAATCACCAGCTGCTGAACCAGCTACTGCCCATCACTAAGAACCACAGCCACAATCAACATCAATAACTCACTTGATCTCCTCTTCTAGTGAACAGACACAACCAATCTCCCTTGACCCATCACAAACAGCTATCAATACTGCTTCAACTGAAGTATTTGATGAGGAGGTGACTCAGCCAACACCCACACATCCAAGACAAATTGAACCAATTGCCTCACCAACACCTACTAAACCAATCACCTCACCAACACCTTTAGAACCATCCACTTCTCTCACACCTACTGAATCCTTAGAAAGCCCATCCTCAACTGAAGAATTCCATCTAGAAGAGGATGAAGAAATTCTAGAAGGCACTACTAAGGAGATGTGTATGGAGGCTGAGGAAGAGAAGGGTGAGGAGGTGCTTCAAGGAGAGTTTGTTGAGATTGAATCTTATTATGAGGATGACCTGAAGGATGAGGAGATAGATGTAAGTAATTGGTATTTAGTAGAAAAATATAACAACCTCACCTGAAGGGAAACAAGACCTGGAAAAGCTAAGAAGATTAAAGAAGGAGCCGAAAGAGAAAGACAAGCTGATAGCTGAGAAAGATACAACAATCATTCAACTAGAAGGTAGACTGAAAAAGCTGAGAGAAGATATTGTGATTGATGAGATGATTGATGCCCCGAATCGTTTTGTAGATAAACAAGAAACTCAACTGAAAGAGAAAGAGATTGAGATTGTGAATTTGAAAAGGAAGTTGACTGATGCTGAACAGAATAAAAGTGGATCAGCATTGATCACCTATAGCAGGAAGACGAAATACTTGGGGAAGACAGCTGATGCAACTGGAGAATCATCAAAGAGATCTAAACCAGATTCTCCAGAGCATATAACCCCATTAATGCAAAGTGTAGAAGAAAGTGACTTTGAATGGAAAGAGCTGACCAAAGAAGAGTCTAAAGAAGCCAAACAAGGAGAGCTACTGACAACTGGTGACATAGTAGAGGAAAGACCACAGTCATCCATGTTTATGCAGTTGACCAATCATGGATTCCCATATGACTTGGTAGAAAATGTGACCTCTCGTATTTTTATTTAACGTTTGTTAAACATCGTTATCTCTTGTAAGGGCTTGTTTTGTTATTAATGCAAGTACGAGGACCTATTTGTAATTTCTTGGAATTATTATAATTGGTTATAATTAAATAATTAAATAATTAATGATAATAATAATAATAATAATAATAATAATAATAATAATAATAACACAAGCGTAAGAGAAAATGTTAATATTAATAATAATAATGAAAATAATAATAAAATGATAAAATAATATTACTAATAATAGTAAAAAATTTAATATTATTAATAATAAAAGAAATATAAGGTTTATATTATAAAAACTTGTAAGTATTAAGTTTTGGGCATGAAATAATAAACTTTAAACCACAGGGGCCAAACTATAAATTGATTTTAATTAAAACCCAAAACCATGGATTTAAATTGTAAACTTTAAAACCAAAGGGACCTAAGTGTAATATTTTTAAAACCCAACCCCCATCCCGATTTTCCGGCCACAACCTCCGGCCATGGACCGGCGACCACCAAAACCCCCGAAGTTCATTGATTTTAATCAAATTAAACCGTCTTCTACATACTCACACCATTTCGAACCTCACAACAGCTTTAATTCGGATTTTTAATCAACCGTTTCACCTTTCAAGTCGAAACCGAACCCGCATCCAAACTTAGAGCCGTTTCTACACTTAATCATAATAATAATGCAATTAAACGAGAACACATGTTCGCATAAACAATTAGGCTCATTAGTGGGATTATTTCCAATTGAAACTGTAGTGTTTATGTTCAAATCGCACCTGTAACCCCCCGAACTAAATTCGAGCTCGATGATCATGAAAAAGATCAAATTGGGACTATAAAACAGAGGGCAAATGTCCTCGACACTTTCTTTTCACTATCTGAAACATCAATTTCACCGAAACACGCACGCATCAAGTATTTGATTCAAGAACACAGTCGTGGTTTTGTTTGAACCCTAAATCCACAAACCCAACACCAACCAGGTAATTAAAGGAATATTTTGATTCGTTTTTACATGGGGAATAAAAGCCCCATGGTTAATCTGAGTTTAACCGACGAATTGATGTTTTATTTGATCAATTTCAATTCTAGGGTTCTATTGAATTTGTGGATTTTTCTGAAAATTTGTTTCAAATTTTGTTTTCTGTCCATAACACCAAACAGGGCTTTAGCCCACCGGTTTAACTCATAAATGTTGTGCAGGAGGTCCCGGGTTCGACCCCGGGCACCTGTCACAATTTTTCTAAAGTGTTTTTAGCAATAATAAAAATTCTGACAAATACCTAAACATTATTAATAGTCATTTAAAAATTATTTTTAACCAGAAAATCTATAAAATCATTTTCTCTTATATTTTCTTAAATAAAAAAATTTAATTAAGAAATTTCCCTTTCTTTTATTTTTTTAAAAATCACAAAAATTATACAAAATACCCTTTATTTTTAATCTTAAATAGTAATGAGTTTCATTTAATTCTTAGTAAATTTATTTGAATAAATTCTTTATTATGACAAAATGAAATTACAATTTATTCATATTTATGAAAATAAATATATAAGTACATATTTAAAATGTACACTTATTGTAACTAATATAATTATTTAAAACATTTTAATCCACAAATTACTATTTAAATAGTAAACAATAACCATTTGATCATAAATGTCTAACTTCTATTAATAGTGATTATCACCAAAATCCTTATTTAAATCATTTAAATACCAAAACAATGATAAATGACATCGATTTAATAATTTAAAATCATGGACTAAATGGTTTATAAATATACCACTATAATCACCATGATTAACTTAATATGACGTTTCATTTAGGTTGAACATTAACGAATCCTCGGCATTATATACAAGACTTCTTATTTGCTCATCCTTATTATCCATGTGAGTTTTCATACCCCTTTTTATATTATTTCACACTTTTGGGTTAAACATGTTAAACGTATCTTAAACACACTTGTAACCACATTTCTAATCTTGTAACACTTGTGCAATTCATCTTATTTTGTCATGGTTATTTGAAATCTTGTAACTATCATGTGATGACCCTTGTAAGATACAATCATTAACTATTGCTAGCCTGACGACGTCATAGATCTACGGGCCCGACAAGCCTATTTGGTGCTAAAGCCGAGGTGATTGCCGGCTCCTAGTGTCGTATTCTTGAGCACTATGGGAACCAAATACACTTAGCTAATCGTTTAATCTTGTAATGGTCATATTTGTCAAGGTTTGATTGTTACATTTGTTCATCCATCTTTATTTACTTTATTGAATAACTTATGACGTGAATTGCCATCTTTTGATATATATACTTATGTATGATAAACCTATGGAAACTCACCAACATATTGTTGACATTATTTTTAACATGTTTCAGGAAATGGTACTGCATAACTTGCTTGAAGACTTGTTCACATCTAGGATTGGACCTAGATAATAATAAAATGATGTTTATGTCACATGACACTTTGGGGAATTTTATTTTTGTTTTGTTTGAAACTTATGTTATTTCTTTATTGTATGTTACGAACCTTAGAAATTAATATTATTGACACTTTGAATTAGCGTTGTGTGGCATGAACAATCTTAACCCTCACATCTCGACATTTCCGCCGTTAAGGTTGGGGTGTGACAGATTGGTATCAGAGCCCATAACTATAGGGATTTAGGTTATTAGAAATGGTGGCCTAGACTATGGTTAAACTAGGGACCCTTTACATAACATTTGCTATAATCTTGTAAGTATGCTTATATGCCTATCTCATGTTACATGATCAATTCCTTATGTGCTATTTGTTTACATTTAGAAAATAGTGCCTTAGGAATATGCTTTAAACCTTGTTTACCTCAACTTCCTAATTATCTTCTTATGCCTTTAAGTTCTACCGTGTCTAATCTTTTCTAAATCTTATTCTCGACTACGTGTGGAATAATACGCATCTTATCGAGTGGAAAAATTCCTTAGACGATATGTCTAAATCTTGAAAAATATCATCGAGGTTTTAATTCTAATAGCCTTAGGGAAGTGTGTGACACATAAACTCCTGTATTCTGGATTTCCTGGCAAAAGGCCCTCGGACTAAGGCAGGTATTTCGTATAAATCTCATTGTGAGACCTGTTATGCTTACCTGGGGATTTTCAGGATGAGTGTAAAATTATGGTCAACACACACATCTTCCTCAAGGTAATTGGGATTAAGTCACCTTGACGTGTCCATGTACCTATTGGCTATGTGGTACCAAATGGAACCATCCGGTTATTATTTAAAAAAAGATATATATCAAAAATTCTTGATTTCTTGAACTGGTTTATCACCGAATTCTAATATTTTTCTTTATTTTTATCTTATGGAATGTTCTCGTTATTATTGAACTCGTTTTACGCCTCAATTCCTTTGTTTAAACATTATTAAACGTTATGTGTCTCATGTGACTATCTCTATACCTTAATCACTGCGTACATAAATCTTAATATATATTTAAAGGCATTGTGTGCCTAAATCGAATGGTTTTCAAATTTTAAATTGTTACTTATGGTTTTCAAATCTCCTTAAAGCGTGTCCCATAACTGAATTCATGCAATGCTGCAAAAGTAGGATACCTGTATCTCGGGATGTTTTATCAAGGCAAGGTATCCATATTAGTCCAATTCGACCGATGGGTCTGTTTACCTTACCTAGGAACCCATGAGGTGAGTGTCCGCTTATAGGTACGCATGTCTTCAATAAAGTTGTGGTTGACCTAACACTTTGAGAAGTCAATGTATTTCCTTTGGTTTGCGAAATGAACGCTTACATTTGGAGCATCTCATTGTTGTTTTGAATCGTTTGTGTCATTGATTTTTTTTTCTAGATTTATACCGTTCAAGCTTTGAAAACCTATCACAATTGATTCAGTAATTCCAAACTGTAACCTTAATCCTAGCAAGCATGATCTTCTTTATCCTGTTAATGTTACATTGAAGTAATTTGAAGTTTTCTAAATTTCTAACCGATATTTTTTTTCTTTTCGGTTGCTAAGTCGAGCTTTGTAATAATATTGTGTGATAAAATCTTTTAACCGTTTTGCACCGTAGGAAATGCAAGAGTTTGCAAGTCAACTTATGACTAAGGACACTCGTATCTCCTAAAGGAAACTATCTCATCAAGACAGGAGTGAATTTCTTACCTTGATGACCATTTCCTTCTTCTTGTTTTTATGAATTCGTATTTTACCAATGGAATTACCTCATTAAAATAGGAGTGAATTGTCGTACCTCGATGATGGTTTCAATTTTTTTTTTATTGTTTGTTTTTATGAAATTTCATCCATTGGATAGGGGTGATTTTCTTACCTTGAGGACAAATTTCACTTATTTTTATCATGGACTTGTATTTCACGAATGAAATGACCTCACCAAAATAGGAGTGAATGCCGTACTTTGGTGACAAATTCCAATTCTCGATTGTTTTTTTTTTCTTAATGAAATTCCATCATCAAGATAGGAGTGAATTCCATACCTTGATGATAATTTCACTCATCTAGATCTTATGGATTTGTATTTCCTCAATGAAATGACCTCCTCAAAGTAGGAGTGAATTATATACTTTGATTTTGCTATATGTTATTTCTACAAAATTTCACCGTTAAGATAGGAGTAATTTACTTACCTTAATAGCAATTTACCTCACCTTGTTCCTGTGGATCCTTAATAATGAGTTAGGATCAAGCTCTCATTTTAGTAGCTAAGAGTCATGTTTTGAGAACTACACCACCAAGCTAGGAGTGATACCCACACCTTGGTGACTGTTTCCATTCCTTGATTTCAATTTTACCAAGGTCTTAGGATTTCTATTGACAAGAAACATGTGGTAACTTGAAAGGGGGAATATCATTACCTGATTTATCGGCGATAGTATTCCAACCTATCAAGTCAAAGCATGATTCTTGAACTCTAAAGACTTCCTGACCACCTTAGGATAATCTTAGTTCCAAGACTGGAACATTTAAATCTTAATCGAATTTTCTCACGCCCTTATGCTTCAATCTGTCGTTTGGTCTAGCTTTATGAACCTTTTATTTCTTACTTACCGATCATCATTCGGGTTATCATCAAACTTAATTGCACGATGATAACACTCCTAAAATAATCTTTCATACAAGATAAAGTCATTATAAATTTATGTCATGCCTTTCTGGTTATACCAATGTTCGGCTATGTTCATGGGTTTGCTGAACCACGTGTGCAAGTCGTACTTGAAAATTTATTGTGATTGTCTATATCAACGATGTCCTGAATTATTCAAATTTTTAATCCGATCATGAACGACATCTTCATTGATCCTTGAATCTAAAAAAAAGTGCAATTCCTATTGTTTGCGTTACTTTTTGGGTCGTCTTTGAATTTCTAATCTTGAAAATCTCTAAATCTCTATCTTGATTGTGACTTACAAGACTCGTTATTACATTAATCTCGATGCGGATAAAAAGGTTCATAAATTTTCGCAATTAGTATTCATGGTTTGGCATAAAGGAAAAGAAGGCATAGCTTGGTATATGTCCAAGTGCCTCACCTTCTCAAAGTCAAAGCCAAACATCTGTATTTCTATGAATCTTTTGTTTAACTTGAAGAGAACATTTATCGATGGAGTTCATCACCAATTTGCCTCTTATTTCTATACATCATAATAAAACTTCATTTATCATTGATCGAATGACTAAACCGGTGAAATTCATATCGATTCTTGAGGAATATTGAGTTGAGAGATTGACTCGTATCTACACCAACGAAATAGTCAGCCACTGTGGTGTGTCTTAGAAAATCTTTGATCGGGATGGTCTGCTTATCTTTCGAAAACACAAGACAATCTTAGTACAATTCATCATTCGCTGACCAAAGCGGAAAGAACGATACAACCTTTCAAGGTCTTTCTATTTAGCATCAAAATGTCATCTCATGTCGTAAGTTCATTCAAAATGCTTGAGTGTATTGAGAAGGTGGCTTATAAGCTTAAACTGCCCTAAGAATTCAGCATTTCTTATCCAACATTTCATGTGTCAAATATCAAAATTTTATCTTGTCAATGATAACTTTCGTATCCTACTGTAGGAGTTCAAATCGCATGCATCTTGTCGAGAAACCTGTAAAAATTCCATAATTCGCAAAGTGAAGTAACTTCCCCGTAACCGAACACCAATCACAGTTCATTAGAATTCTAAACGTGCCCTAAAAATTCGTATGGGAACGTGAAGACCAAATGAAATTCAAGTATCAAGATGGCACCATTCGAGGCTTTATATGGTCGTAAATGTCTTTCTCCGATTTGTTGGACTGATATTGGGGAGAATTTCATTACTGATCCTGAACTTATTCAAGAAAAGACCAACAAACTCTCCAAAATCCGAAATAACCTTGAGATGGCTAGAAGTCGTCAAAAGAGTTATGCCGATAAAAGACGCAAACCGTTGGAGTTCCAAGTCGACGACATGGTTCTTCTTAAGGTCTCACCATGGAAGGGTGTTGTCCGCTTTGGAAGAATGGTAAGTTAGCCCCACGTTTCGTAGGACCTTTCAAAATTTTGAAAAGATTTGGAAAGTGACTTATAAACTGGAACTACCTTCTGAACTTAGCAGGGTTCATCTTGTTTTTCATGTCTCAAAATTGAGGAAATGCTTAGCCGATGAAAATTTGCATGTTTCTTTGGAGAAAATCCAAATTGACGAGTCATTACATTTCGTTGAGAAACCTGTCGAGATCATGGACCGAACGCTGAAGAAGACCCGAACCACTACCACACCGATCGTCAAAGTTCGTTGGGAAAACAAACGTGGAGCTGAGTTCACTTGGGAACACGAGGATCACATGAGGAAGAAATATTCCTATCTTTTTGTTTAGCCTTGTCTTTAATTTCGGGACGAAATTCCTTAAATTGGGGAGACTGTGACCTCTCGTATTTTTATTTAACGTTTGTTAAACGTCGTTATCTCTTGTAAGGGCTTGTTTTGTTATTAATGCAAGTACGAGGACTTATTTGTAATTTTTGGAATTATTATAATTGGTTATAATTAAATAATTAAATAATTAATGATAATAATAATAATAATAATAATAATAATAATAATAACAATAATAATAATAACAACAAACGTAAGAGAAAATGTTAATATTAATAATAATAATGAAAATAATAATAAAATGATAAAATAATAATACTAATAATAGTAAAAAATTTAATATTATTAATAATAAAAGAAATATAAGGTTTATATTATAAAAGCTTGTAAGTATTAAGTTTTGGGCATGAATTAATAAACTTTAAACCACAAGGGTCAAACTGTAAATTGATTTTAATTAAAACCCAAACCTTGGACTTAAATTGTAAACTTTAAAACCAAAGGGACCTAAGTGTAATATTTTTAAAACCCAACCCCCCATCCCGATTTTCCGGCCACAACCTCCGGCCATGGACCGGCGACCACCAAAACCCCCAAAGTTCATTGATTTTAATCAAATTAAACCGTCTTCTACACACTCACACCAGTTTCGAACCCCACAATAGCTTTAATTCGGATTTTTAATCGAACCCGCATCCAAACTTAGAGCCGTTTCTACACTTAATCATAATAATAATGCAATTAAACGAGAACACACGTTCGCATAAACAATTAGGGCTCTTTAGTGGGATTAATTCCAATTGAAACTGTAGTGTTTATGTTCAAATCGCACCTGTAACCCCCGAACATAATTCGAGCTCGATGATCATGAAAAAGATCAAATTGGGACTATAAAACAGAGGGCAAATGTCCTCGACACTTTCTTTTCACTATCTGAAACATCAATTTCACCGAAACACGCACGCATCAAGTATTTGATTCAAGAACACAGTCGTGGTTTTGTTTGAACCCTAAATCCACAAACCCAACACCAACCAGGTAATTAAAAGAATATTTTGATTCGTTTTTACATGGGCAATAAAAGCCCCGTGGTTAATCTGAGTTTAACCGACGAATTGATGTTCGATTTGATCAATTTCAATTCTAGGGTTCTATTGAATTTGGGGATTTTTCTGAAAATTGGTTTCAAATTTTGTTTTCTGTCCATAACACCAAACAGGGCTTTAGCCCACCGGTTTAACTCATAAATGTTGTGCAGGAGGTCCCGGGTTCGACCCCGGGCACCTGCCACAATTTTTTTAAAGTGTTTTTGGCAATAATAAAAATTCTGACAAATACCTAAACATTATTAATAGTCATTTAAAATTTATTTTTAACCAGAAAATCTAAAATCATTTTCTCTTATATTTTCTTAAAAGAAAAAAATTTAATTAAGAAATTTCCCTTTCTTTTATTTTTTTAAAAATCACAAAAATTATACAAAATACCCTTTATTTTTAATCTTAAATAGTAATGAGTTCCATTTAATTCTTAGTAAAATTATTTGAATAACTTTTTTATTTTGACAAAATGAAATTACAATTTATTCATATTTATGAAAATAAATATATAAGTACATATTTAAAATGTACACTCATTGTAAATAATATAATTATTTAAAACATTTAAATCTACAAATTGCTAAGTAAACAATAACCATTTGATCATAAACGTCTAACTTCTATTAATAGTGATTATCACCAAGATCCTTATTTAAATCATTTAAATACCAAAACAATGATAATGGCATCGATTTAATAACTTAAAATCATGGACTAAATGATTTATAAATATACCACTATAATCACCATGATTAACTTAATATGACGTTTTATTTAGGTTGAATATTAACGAATCCTCGGTATTATATACAAGACTTCTTATTTGCCCATCCTTATTATCCATGTGAGTTTTCATACCCCTTTTTATATTATTTCATATTTTTGGGTGAAACATGTTAAACGTATCATAAACACACTTGTAACCATGTTTTTAATCTTGTAACACTTGTGCAATTCATCATATTTTGTCATGGTTATTTGAAATCTTGTAACTATCATGTGATGACCCTTGTAAGATACGATCATTAACTATTGCAAGCCTGGCGACGTCATAGATCTATGGGCCTGACAAGCCTATTTGGTGCTAAAGCCGAGGTGATTTCCGGCTCCTAGTGTCGTATTTTTTAGCACTATGGGAACCAAGTACACTTAGCTAATCGTTTAATCTTGTAATGGTCATATTTGTCAAGGTTTGATTGTTACATTTGTTCATCCATCTTTATTTACTTTATTCAATAACCTATGATGTGAATTGCCAACTTTTGATATATATACTTATGTATGATAAACCTATGGAAACTCACCAACATATTGTTGACATTATTTTTAACATTTTTCAGGAAATGGTACTGCATAACTTGCTTGAAGACTTGTTCATAACTAGGATTGGACCTAGATAATAATAAAATGATGTTTATGTCACATGACACTTTGGGGAATTTTATTTTTGTTTTGTTTGAAACTTATGTTATTTCTTTATTGTATGTTACGAACCTTAGAAATTAATATTATTGACACTTTGAATTAGCGTTGTGTGGCATGAAAAATCTTAACCCTCACACCTAGACGTTTCCGCCGTTAAGGTTGGGGTGTGACAGAAAAGATGAACATGGGAGAGATGGTCCAAACTTTGAAAGAATTTGATGCTGTCAGAATGATGATCCCTGTGTGCAATTATGACACCTTCTCCAAGTTCAAGGCTATGGAGAAAATCAAGAAGGATTTAGGACATTGTGATACAAGACAGCTCATAAGGTATAACATGATCTGTTGGCTGCAAAGTCACAATCATGAACAACATGAATTAAAAGGACGAACAACAAGAGAGTTAAGGGCAATGATGGAATACATGATGAAGGTAGAGCTAGACACTAGTGTAAAATTCAGATCCGGAGCCCCCAATCCTGCATATCAACAACGATCAGCACAAACCTCTGTTGAGCCCACTGTAGTTAAAGCAAAAGATATGCATTAGGGAAAACAGAAACTGATCAGAGAGCCAAGGGATTTAGTTCCACACAAGATCTGGCCTCTAGGCACTGCTGTGAGAGAGATCACTGAGCAGAAAGCTACATTGATTCAATTCTTTGATCTAATCACAACACCAGAAGAAGCAGAAAACCATCACATAATAGCATAGAAATATGATGGAGAATGGGACTAGAGTCTAAACCTAAGGGGGAGTATTATTAGGTCTAGAACTCATGTATAGGTTTAGATGATCAATCAACTCTTGTAATCATACTTTGTAATTATCATTTGAATGATATGATATGAATGATTTGATTACATTTGTGTTTATGAATTGAACAATATAATGTTACATCTTATTATATATGTTATAAATATATGATATAATGTATTTCATAATGTATGTATGAATGTGTGCAGTGAACATCAAACTGTGTCAATTTGAAAAATTGACCAAGTGTTGGAACAACTGCGGATGAATAAAGTGTTCTTCCGTAGATGTTCTCAGGAATACCACTGAAGTGAACATCCGTAGATCTCCTGCGGAAGAACAATTCCTGCTGAACAAGTAAAAGAACAAAGTGAAGCTACTGAAGGAGAAATTGTCATGGAAGAACAAGTTCAAGAACTCCTACGGAAGCACAATCACAGAAGAACAAACAATGAAGATCAAGTGTTGCTGCGGAAGACTAAGTTCCTGCAAAAGAAGAAATTCCTACGGAAGACTGTTTAACAGTTGTATGATTTCACATCATCAAGTAGTCAACTAACAGAAAGTTAACAAGTCAACGTGGCAGAACAACAACATTAATGGCGATGGAAGACATATATTTCAAGCGAATATTCCACGTCACATCAACAACATTATATGTATTTATTTCATTGTAAATCTCGAACTCATATGCCGATAAATATGGCGAGGATTCAGATAACTATAGTTAGCTGAATTATAGCAACAAGTTAGCGAAAGATTAGCAATGGATTAGAAATAGAATAGAATAAGATCTCTATATAACATGAGATCAAGATCAGATGTAGATAGACGATCAACATATGATCAAGCAACATAAGCAACATTTACATCAAAACATCAATAGCAACAAGAAAGCATTACGATCATCATTCTTAACACTCATGGTTTGATTATTCTTATATTCTGGCTGTTTTATTGTTTGACTGATTTCTAGTTTGATAATCTCTTAAACAGCAAGTGTTAATAATTCCGCGATCAATACTTGTTCAAATCAAACTTAATAATTCCTTAACGATCCTTGGATTCATAATAATAAACGCTCATAACATATGTCAACTTTCAAATAGTCATTTTACTCGTTACTTAGTGGTTCGATAATATATAAAATGCAAGTTTTATATTTTCACACATTTATAACTATTACATTAACATTTGGTGTATTACAAGTATCAAATGACTTGATTGAGGATACTGGATTTCCCAAGGTTTAATGGAAAATTAGTGAAAGGACATACAAAGTCTTATTGTTTATGTTAGAGAACTATGACATGATACTAGGAGTTCAATGGTTGCTTTGCTTGAATGACATCTTATGGAATTTCAAGAAGATGACTATGCAATTTGTAGTTGATGGTGAACCTTCCAAATTGAAAAGGATTGATGACAATAAGTTGTCTTTATTCTTAATGAAATCATTAGCTAAGCTATGGACCAAGTGAACACCATATTCTGCATACTTATGCAGTTTGCACATTCTGATGATTCTAAGGTTGTGTGTTCTAAAATATTACATGAAAGGTTTAGTGAGGAATTGCTCTCCTTGTTAGAAAAGCTTAGTAATATTTTTGAAATTTCTTAAACTCTTCCTCCATAATGTGCTTTTGACCACATAATTCCCTTTAAGGAAGGTGCACAACCATTAATCAAAAACCATATCGTTACCCAGTGGCTCAGATGGATGTTAATGAAAAGATGACAAATGAGTTGAAGGAATCAGGAGTTATATGAGATAGTCACCGTGCATTTGCTGCACCAGTGGTCCAAGTTAAGGATGGTTAATGCACATGTGTATGGATTATAGGCATTTGAAAGATGTTATTATTAAACATAATTTCTCATTCCTTTCATTGAGGAGCTACCGGATGAATAAGGTTAGTTGACGGTATTCTCTAAGCTTGGCCTTTGCTTAGGTTATAAACATATCAAATCGCATGTTGATGATATCCATAAGACTGCATTTTGTACACATGAAGGGCATTTTAAGTTTGAAGTCATGCCTTTAGGCTTGACTAATGGTCCGGCTAAGTTTTAGTCCCTTATGAATCCATGTTTAAAACTCTTTAAGGAAGGTTGTGTTAGTTTTCTTTGATGATATATTAGTTTATAGCAAAACTATGTATAAACATATTGTTTGCTTGAAAAAGTTCTTACACTATTGCGTGATAATTAGTTTTTATGCTAAGCAGTCAAGGTGCTTATTTGGGGCGCTAGCAGTGGAGTATCTAGGTTACGTGATATCTACAAATGGAGTTCATATTGATCCAGGGAAGGTTGAGGCTATAAAGAATTGGCCAATTCCCACCGTTCTTAAACAATTACGAGGATTCCTTGGTTTAGCTAGCTATTACCGTCATTTTATTCTGATATTTTGGTATGATTTCTTGACATTTGACTCATCTGTTAAAAAAGATGCAGTTACAAGGCCAAGAGAATGTTATTCTTGATGTTTTGGCTAGGGTGCAAGGTATTACTATGGTTACAGTCAATGTTTCTAACATTGAGCCACTCCTGCTATAACGGGTTATTAACACTTGGTATTGTGATCCAAATATATTAAAGTAGATTCAAAAGTTCTCTAAGGGACAAATTATTCTTCAATTTTCTTGGGTTGGAAATGCATTGTATAAGAGTAATAAGTTTGTGGTGAGGTTTTACTTAGCTCTTCGAAACAACTTTATTCTATTATTTATGCTTCTCCTATGGAAGTGCATTCAAAAGTTCATGCTACACTTCAAATAATTCATGGAATTTTCTATTGGCAGACCCTTTCTAATATGGTAAGGCAATTTATACTTAAGTGTGATGTGTGTAAAAGGACTAAAAGTGAGAATATGGCCTAACCTAGATTATTACAACCCTTGCAAGTGCCCATAGTTTTCTTCGTTGATCTTTCTATGGATTTTGAATGTTAGTAAGACTATAACTACTTGTAAAGAATTGGAAGAAGGCATCTAATGAAATGAGTTTCCCCCTAGCTTCTCTATCTATCATTTCAGTTGCATCACACTCATTATTTAAGTTGGACTCACCTATTTTCAAGACTTGGGCTCTTGGGCTGATTTTAATATGGTGTTAAAGTGACCTAAAAATGAATCCATTCAAGAATGCAGAACAAACCATCAAACATTGGTTTCTTTTTGTTCTTGAATTTTATTTTAGTCATTTCTTAATTACAAAAAAAACTACTTCAATTTATTGGTGGTCCATATTATCTCAATTAAACAAAAGAGTTTTCTTGTACCACTTTTTGCTCTGGTCAAAATACAAAAGAAAGAAGACCAAGGATTTTTTTGAAGAGAAAAGATAAAAAGGGCATACGGTTACAAGGTTTTCTCTTGGTTTTAATTAAGAACAAATCAAAGTCTCTTTATTGCATCATAAAATCTCTGTTTAGTCCGATAAACTATCATAAATGTAACCCATAAATGGGTTTATCTGACAGTGGTCCATGATTCCAAGACACATTGAAGTGATTTTTGTATTTGAAGAAGAAATCTGACTCTGCTACTATTGGCTCGATTTCTTGTTCTAGACATTGAAATTCTACAAAGATAAACCTATTTTTGATACTTTTTCAAATTGGATACGAATTAATTTGAAAACTAGCTCTGTTTGTGGTTTCTTGATTTTGTTCGACTCTGGTCCCAGGTTCCGTTTAAGTTTTTGTTCTTGGTTTGCATTTGTATTCGCAAGGGTTTGAAAGTGGTCGGTGTTTGTTCTTTTTCCAAGATTCAAAAGAATTGATTTGGCTGAAAATATAGTAGGTTATTATGTTTTGTTTATTAAGATACAATTAAACATGGAGAGTGGTGAACATGGAAAGTGGTGAATCTGTTCATGATATGTCTAGCAAGTTTACTAAGTTAGAAAAGTTTGAAGGACGAGACTTTAGACGTTAGAGGAAAAAGATGAATTTCTTGTTGACTTTTTTGAAAGTTGCTTATATGCTATCAACACCGTGTCCCGAGATGGTAGATGATGAAGCTTTAGAACAAACTAGAAAGCATTCCAAGTGGGAAAAAATGACTATATATGCTAACACATCTTGAATGGCATGTCAAATGCTCTGTTGATATTTATGAAAATGAGGAATCAACTATGCAATTATAGGATTTTTAAAAATCAAAATCTATGACTGAGAATAATTGAAGTAAAGAAATTCTTTGTTAGTACTTGATTAATTATATTATAATATGTTATATTCTAGGCCAGTAATAAAACAATAAATTGACTTGTTGCATAGTTTGGGTCAATTATCTTAACAAGACATGAAGATGGATGAGTCTATATTAGTTTCTAGCATCATTGATAAGTTTCCACCATGTTGGAAGAATTTTAAGCATATGTTAAAGCATCAAATTAAAGGAAGACTTGTCTTTGGTTGAATTGGGTAGCCACATTCAAATTGAAGAAGAACATCGTGGTCAAGAGATTGGAAAAGGAAAAGAAAAGTTGCAAGCTTCATCCAGGAAGTTCAATAAGTTTAAGGGTAATAAAAGGATGTTTAATCAAGATAATGACCGATTCAAAAAGAATCCAAAACTTTTTTGTTGGAGATGTGAAAAATCAGGACATCGCAAGAAAGATTATCAAGTAAAGATTGTTGGTTAAAACAGGTATTAAGTGGCAGGTCCTAGTGGGTCAAATGACCCAAATGTTCCAAAAGGTACGCTTACTAATTCTAAATTAAATTTCACAAAACCTATGAGTTTTGTATCAATAATTAATTTAAGGCGTGTTAATTATTTACAAAATATAAAAATTGTATTTGAGTTAAAGAAAGAAAGTTTATTTTATAATTTGAATAATAAACAAATAAAAGGTTATGATTTAAGTCAAATAAAGTTAACACTAAAGGTGTTTATTCACATAATCAAATGGGGTTGCTGGGTCACGATTCAAGTTACAATCAATCCATTGGATGTTTACAAGTCGGGAAAAACCAAATGGGTTGTTAAATAGTAGAACCCGGTCTTTGGGTTTAATTTTAGATTCAAAAGATCCAATGGTTGGTAAGTAAATACTGTTAAGAATTATATCTTATTTATTTTTAAATCCATTTATGTATAGGATGATATGCTTGCATGATGGGTAGACTCAAGTGCTATGAGTCACGTATGTACGGATCTAGAATGGTTTGAAGAATTTAAACTAGTTGAATATGGATCAATAATAAGGATGGAAAATATAGCAACTAAGCCTATCAAAGTATTTAGCAAAGTTAGATTTTATTTACTCTGAAAAAAATTAATGTTAGATTGTATTGTCTATTCCAGCTATTTGGAAGAACTTGTTGTCTGGTATTATGTTTAATAACTATGATTATAGACATGTCATTGAGTCAGATAAGTTTATCTTTTCTAGACATGAAACCTTTCTTTGATTTGGATATTTATGTAATGGCATGTTCAAACTTAATATTAATGTCTCGTTTGGAGTGGGATTCATTTGTAAGGCATTATCATCTTCCAATAAAGTAGATTATGTCTCAAACTTTTGGCATGCTAGATTAGGTCATATGAACACATCTTTTAAGGAAATGGTCTATTTCTACATGGTGAATTGCTTATCTGAGAGCCTGAGATCATCTATGTTCAACACTTGGGCTCATTTCAAAATGGTATTAATTTAGCACAAAAATGAGACTAATCAAGAATGCAAATCAAATAATCAAAGGTTGGTTTCTTTATTTTCTTGAATTCTTCTTTCTTTGTCTTTTCTTAACTGGAAACAAAAAAAACAACACTTCTATTTATAACTCTTGGTTGTCCTAATTATCTCGATCAGAAAAATAAACAAAAGGGTTTCTTGTACCCCTTTTTGCTCTCGGTTAAATATAAAAGAAAGAACACAAAGGGTTTTTTCAAAGAGAAAAGAAAACGATCATATGGTTACAAGGTTTTCTCTTGGTTTGAATGAAGAACAAATCAAAATCCTTCTACTCCATCATAAAATATCTTTCTAATCCGATAAGCATTTGCGAGAGTAACATACAAATAGGTTATCCGATATCCAAGTAATATTTGTGCTTGAAGAAGAAATCTGACTCTAGTACGTATTGGTTCATTTTCAAGTTCTAGACTTTGAATTTTTACTATTCATTATAAAGTTTAGTGTTATTTGTGATTGCTCGATCCGATGTTTCCAACAATTGGTATTAGAGCTTGGAACTAGAAGCCACCAATGAATTCGAAAAAATAAAGAAACTAACATTTGTTGATTTGATCTGCATTCTTGAGTGGCCTCATGTTATAGCAATTGATCTGCATTCTTGAATGGTCTACTATTATGAATGCTATGTTGATGTTATACTATTCAGATCAAGAAAAGAAAAAAAGAAGGAAGCCAGCAAAGAACCCGATCATGTTATAGTATCAAGAATAAAGATATGATCAAGTGATCAAGTAAGAAGATCAATAGGAACTGGAAGCATGTGTAAGGTGATCAAAAGGAACCAAACAAAGAAAATCTATGAACAATCGTTTAAGAACTTATAGATAGCATGTGTGTAAGAATTCTACTTAGAGGCTGATGCAACCAAAAAGCTCTCAGCATGCACATGTGAAGTACATGGAAAGTTACTTCGGAAGATTTGATGCAACTCAATGAAATTCACTAAGTATCAAATCTTTCGAAGCCAAAAGACCATTTCTTTGGATGCCAAAGATGAAGTCTTTCTAAGCTTCAAGAAAAAGTCTTCCGAAGCCAAGAGACTAATTTTTTTTGAAGACAGAGAAGACATGCTTTCTCTGACTCACTTTTGATAAAAGCTGAACCACTTTTCGCTGCCATCTCTGAAGACTCACAAACTTATACAAGTTAATGAAATGTCCAGACTTTTGTCAACTATAGATTAAGCTCTCAGAGTTTGTAACTTTCTACTTTTGTACTTTTATCCTTTTTGTATTAGATAAGGATGTGAGCTATGGCATGTCATAGTTTCTAGTCAAACGGCAATCTACCTTTTGACTTTACATTGATCTTGTTGTCTAGATTAGTGTTTTCAACTGGCCTTCAAAGTATGGCCAGCTGTAGGATGTAGTATAAAGTATCTCAGGTACCAGTCATTAGGAGTATGTCTTGTAACATTTATATAACACTTGAGAGCAATATACAAAATTCTTGAAAACCATCTTATTGTGTTTATTATTTCAATATAACTGGTTCCCTATTTGATCTGTTAAGTGTTCTAAGTCTCTCCAACCTTGTGAAACTATTGCATTGATCCCCTTCAACGGTCCTGCAATTGGTATCAGAGCATTTTAGGCTCTTGATTGTAAGATCTCACTATCTTTAATCCCTTCAGTTTCACAAAACACTAACCAGCTCAAATGGCAGTTCTCACAAAAGCTAATATGGAAACCGGTACCATGATAAATTCTTGATTGATCACTCTTGATGACTTTGATACTTGGTTTCAACGTATGGATGGGTTCATCAAGTCTCAAGATAGTAGGATGTGGAGATCTGTTGTCGAAGGACCTCACATCCAAGCACCTCTTCAGCCCCTGCTAGAGGTGGGATGATTCCAAAGGAAGTGGCTGACTATTCTGAGGAAGATTGGAAGAATATTGATATAGATCAGAAGGCCATGACCGTTCTCTAAATTGCTCTTCCAATCTCTATATATAGAGGCTTCAAAAAGTGCAAAACTGCTAAGCAGCTCTAAGATGCACTGAAGCTTATGTATGAGGGTCTGATGAAGCCAAAGAAATAATAAAGGCCTTATGAAGCACCAGTTTGAAAACTTCACCTACAAATCAGGTGAGAATATGACTCAACAATACTTAAGGTATGATGAGATTGTAGATACTCTCATGGATTTTGGAGTTAAGCTTAAGAATAGGGACATTATGAGGAAGTTCATGTTGTCTCTTCCCAGACAATGGACTCACTACTACGTTGCCATCAAGAGAACTGAAAACCTCTCCACCCTTACTCTCATAGAGCTATATGATATCCTTAGTGGCTACCAGATGGAGATGAACATACAGAATCCATCAAGCAGTTCTTCCAGTAATCAACAGAGTTCTACCCTCCAGTAGTTGAAAGGGATAGTAGAGAACCATAACATCATCTTATCTACTACCCTAAAAACTCACAAAAGGGCCTTTTCATCACCTTCCTTGAGACATAAAGGGAGAGCTACATCCAAGGAAGCCCATTCCAAGAGACAAGCTCATCTCAAGCCTTCGTGTCTGCTGATGAAAGTTGTGGCAGCTTTCTCTTCACTTTTAAAGACTTGGATTGTATCCATTCAGATGACATGGAGTATATGGACATAATCCAGCAAATGGCTCTTCTCACTTATAGAGCCAAGAAGTTCTACAAGAGAACCGGAAGAAAGTTTCCCAGTAATGTATCCAGTGGAAAGTTTGGACTGGATAAAAGCAAAGTGAAGTGTTATAACTATAACCAGATGGGATACTTTGCTAGGGAGTGCAAGGCACCAAGGACTAATGGGGGGCCAGCACAATCCAGACCAAGCTACACTGATGCAGCTCCCAGATCTAAGAAGTCAAGCAAACCATAACAATAAGCTCTTGTTGTTGTTGTTCAAGAGGGAGTCTTTGACTGGAGCTTTCAGGTAGAAGATATTTCTCCTAACCAAGCACTGATGGCTGACCATGAAGAAGCCAAGGTATTAGAACATCTCTGTACACCTAAATGCATTGCTAAAGTAAACATGTATAGGTCCTATAACCAAGAAGTAAGATCTGACCTTGAGACTTTGAATATTCTAAAAGTTGATTTCAAAAGAGCTGGAAATGACTATAAACATAAAATAGAAGACTTAGAGAAAAAAAATTTCAACTCTTAAGCATGAGGACACAAATTATAGGACTCAAATCAAAGATCTCATTACCAAGTTAACTGAATGCCAGGTTCAGCTTATGATCAGCAAAGCCAAGGCAGAAAAATATGTTCTTGAAGAGGAAAACTTCAAGAACATTATATCTTCATCCTTTCATGCAAAGATTTTTTATCAGAATAGACACGGATTGGTTAAAGTGATATAGATCCTCCACACACTTTACTATCTATAAGATCTTTAAGGTGTAAAACTAGTAAAGATGAGCTGCCCCTCATAGACCCTATCTAAGAAGAAGATGAAGATAAAGAGGAGATAGTGAAGGATGAATCTGTAGTGAGTGAGGAGGATCAACCTAAGAAGGGTCACTATGCTCCTGAGAGAAGAAAGAACCAAGGATGACCAAGTCAGCAAGGAAAAACTTGATCAGGGCAGCCAAAAGAAAATCAAAAAAAGCCTAAGAAATCAAGGCCACTTTCAACTCCAAGCAAAAACAAGTCTTTATCTCTACTGGGTTTGAAGTGGTGAAGACTGAAGACTCAACATGGACTCTAGTACTAGGAGTCATAGTTCATGTTCAAATCATCTTGGTCAAGAGAAGAAGGTTGATCAAATGTGCACCACTGCTGCACAGCCTAAACCATCCAGTTCCAAGAGCAAGATTCATCCTAAGAAGCCTGTTGCATCATCTATGAAGATGAATAAGAAAGTGGAAAGAGATCAAGCTCAGCCTTCTACTTAGAACAAGACTCTCAGAAGTATGCTAGTTGAATGCATCATGTGTGGTGGTACCTCTCATGTTGCTAAGGATTGCATCTACAATCCTAAGAATACCATCCATATGTCCATGAAGAAAACTTCTGAGGAGAAGAAGAAGAAGGTAGCTTTGAAGGGAAAATCTCTTTTTTCTGAAAGCTCCAAAGTGAAGAAGAAGATAGGTGGAAAATTACCTTCGGCAGAAATTTTGGTCTCGAAAGAAAGGAATGCTTTCGAAATACTGAAGTCTGCTGTAGTGGATTTAAAAGCTTTTGAAGGTCTAGTATTCAAAACTACCAAAGTCACTAAAACATTTGAAGTCTTGAAGGTCAAGTTTAATTTTTCAAAGATGGTGTGGAAGATGAAGGATGACCATATGAATGAAAGTTCTTCATCATCAACAACAAATGATCCTTAGAGTTTGTATTTAAGATCAATAACTGTTGAACTATCTTCAGTTCACTTTGATGAGCCCAAGACCAATAAGGCTTGGATTTTCAAATGTAACTAACCATCACTTTATGTGCAAGAACAGCTGAAGACCAAGGGAAATGTATGGATCATTGATAGTGGCTATTCCAGGCACATGACAGGGAATGGCTCTTTGTTTCCGAAAGAAAATTGATGGAGAGCCAGTTGATTTTGGAGGAGAATTAGGTGGTTACATAATTGGAAGGGGCAGAGTCATAAATGGTAAGCTCAACATTGACAAGGTAAACTATGTTGAGGAGCTTGGGTATAATCTTTTTTAGCGTATCCCAATTTTGTGACCAGAGACATAACATGCTCTTCACTGAGCATAGTGTATTATTCTCAAGCCCAGGATGGTTATTCCTCAAAAGCATATCCTGCTTAGAGCCCCTAGGAAATGGAACATGTACAAGATGGATTTACAGGAAACCTTCCCATCTTGAAAAGTTTCTTGTTTTCTATCTAAAGCCAATAGTGATGAGTCTTTCCATTGGCATAAAAGAACGTGCCATGTAAACTTTAAGAACATGAATAAATTAATTAAAGATGATTTGGTAATTGGAATGCCAAAGAAAGAGTTTACAAGTGATGATCATTGTGTTGCATGTCTAAAAGGAGAGCAACACAAAGTATCTCATAAGCCAAAGGAAAAGAACTCTATCACTACTCCCTTACACTTATTACATATGGATCTCTTTGGCCCTACCAGTGTAATGAGTTATGGAAGAACTACAAATTGCCTAGTGATCACAGATGACTTCACAAGATATACTTGGGTCTTCTTTCTTAGAACTAAAGATGAGACCCCTAAGATCTAGAAGAACTTCATTCCGAAAATTGAGAATCACTGTAATCACAAGGTCAACATCATAAGATGTGATCAAGGAACTGAATTCAAGAACCAAATCCTTGATACATTTTATGATAAAAAAGGTATTACAAGACAATATAGTGGTCCCAGGACTCCTCAGCATAATGGTGTTGCTGAGAGGAGAAACATGACACTTATCGAGGCTGCAAGGACCATGCTCTCCGACTCTAAAATGCCCATCACCTTCTGGGCAGAGGTAGTTAACACTGTCTGCTATGTGTAGAATAAAGTTTTAATAGTCAAGACTAATGGTAAGACTCCTTATGAACTATGGCACAAAAGGAGACCTTTCATTGGATTTTTTAGATTATTTGGATGTCCATGCACCATCTTGAATACCAAAGATCAGATAGCCAAATTTGCTGAGAAATCAGATGATGGACACTTTATTGGATACTCTTGTCAAGCTAACGCTTATAGTGTATATAATCTTAGAACAAGAGTAATTGAGGAGTTGGCCAATGTGACCTTCAATGAGCACACTCCAAGTATGAAAGGTTCTGGTCTAGATTGGTTATTTGATCTTGACTTAGTTACCAACTGTTTTAACAAATATTGTAAAATGTTTTAGGATCTACAGGTAGCTTATCAAAAGGAGACCCTGACCCAAGATTTGAGCTGAGAAGACCAAGTTATAAAATTTCTTAAGCTCCAGTGGTAACAAGCCCTATAGTTGGAAATCCTGTCAGCACAACCATATCAAACTCTTCAGCTGATACATCTGAGGTGCCTATAATTCTAGCACAGAGAAACAAAATTAAATGAAGGGTTCCAATATAGGAGGAGATGGAGATGGTGAATGTGATCAAGAATTTCATGATGCTGACAACCTCTCCACTAAAGACAACATCAATGATGTCACACACTCATTGGATCAAGTTTTTCTTGATAAGTGTGCTGATGTGGTGGAGATTTGAATTTCACTAATTTAGATCTGTCAAACCAACTTGACGTGATTCCTTAACTATGAATCCATAAGTCCCATCCCACTACAAACATCATTAGAGATATTGAGACAGGATGAGAACAAGAGGACAAACCCATAATAAAAATATTTGTCTATACTCTTGTTTCTTGTCTCAGACTGTGCAAAAGAAAGTTGATGATGCTTTAAAAGATGGAAGTTAGGTTGAAGCAATGTAGGATGAGCTGCTACAATTTAAGAGACAAAAGGTTTGGTACATATGCCCTCTTCCTCATGGGAAGACACTAATATCTACCAAGTGGGTTTTTAGGAATAAGAATGATAATAGAGGACTTGTCATTAAGAACAAGGCAAGACTAGTTGTTCAAGGGTACACTCAGGAAGAAGGGATTGACTACACAGATGTTTTTGATCTTGTAGCAAGACTTGAAGCTGTTAGGATATTCCTTGCTTTTACTGTACCAAGGATTTGAAGGTCTACCAACTTGATGTCAAGTGTGCATTTTTATATGGAGTGATAGATGAGGAAGTGTATGTCAAACAACCACCTGGCTTTGCAGACCCAAATCATCTTGATTATGTCTGCAAGCTTCACAAAGCTCTTTATGGGCTACATCAAGCTCCAAGAAAGTGGTATGAGACACTGTCATAGTATCATGTCCACCATGGTTACAAGAGAGGTACTATTGATGGCACACTTTTCATTAAAGGAATAGGGAATGACTTGATGCTGGTTCAAGTTTATGTAGATGACATCATCTTTGAGTCAACTAATCCATAGCTCTGTAAAGACTTTGTGAAGCTGATTTGAAATGAGTGCCACAAGGGAACTCAATTTCTTTCTAGGAATTCAAGTGAAGCAGGTTGACAATGGCATCTTCATATACAAGTCAAAGTATGTACAAGACATACTAATCAGATTTCATTTGACTAAGTGCAAGGTTGCTAAGACACCCATAGCCAGAAACCACTCCCTAGGACCCGATCTTAAGGGAGAGTGTGTTGATGAACACCTCTACAGGGCTATGATTGGGTCTCTTATGTACGTCACAGCCAGGCCTGATATCATGTTTGCCACATGCATATATGCAAGATATCAAGCCAACCCCAATATGTCACACCTGGTTCATATCAAGAGGATTCTTAATTATCTCAAAGGAGCTCCCAAACTGGGACTTTGGTATCCAAAGAATTTTGACTTCAATCTGTATGCTTATACAGATAGTGACTATGGTTGCTGCAACATGACTATAAAGTCTACATCAGGGGGTAGTCAACTCCCAGGTGGAAGGATAGTCTCATGGCAGTGCAAGAAATAATCCTGTATGTCTGCATCAACTGTTGAAGCTAATTACATTGTTGCTGCAAGCTGTTGTGCTCAAGTGCTTTGGATTTAGAATCAGATGCTGGACTATGGATTCGACTTCAAGTAGACTCCCATCCAAATAGACAACAATAATGCTATCTCTATTACAGAGAATCCTTTATAGCACTCAAAGACAAAGCAAAACAATATCAGGTATCATTTGATAAGAAATAATTTTGAAAAAGGATTGATAAAAGTAGTAAAAGTTAACACAAATAAATAATATACTGATCTGTTCACAAAAACATTTGATGAACAGAGATTTAAGTATCTTGTATCAGTTATTGGGATTATTAACCTTGAGGAGATTTTTTTAAATTAATTTCAAGATTATTTTTTAAATATATGCGTCTTATGTTTTCTATATCATGACTCATATCAGCCCTGTTTACCTTGGAAGAAAGTTTTTCTAAATGATATTTCTTAGAATTTTGATAATTGCAGATATATTTTCTTTTGAAAGACATTAAGTTGACTTCGGAAGAAAATTATATTTTCAAAACTAATAACTACATACTATAGAATTTACCTTCGGAAGAAATTTTGATATATCTTCAGAAGCTTAAATATGCTTCTAAGTACTTATATGTTTTGAAGGACAATTTTCTTACAAAAGCAATTTAGTCTCGGAAGCTTTATTTGTTCTTTGAATAAAACTTCTGAAGTTTAATATCTTTCGAGACCAAATATATCTCGGAAGCAAAACACTCTAAGTATTTTTCTTCCGAAGCAATTCTTGTAAAACTAAGGAATATCTTCCTAAGTCAAATTGGCTTCAGAAGTGTTCTCAAAACTTCCAAAGACAAATTACCTTCGGAAGATTTTTCTACTTCCAAGATAACTACCTATTTGGGCACTTTTTCAGAGGTGGGACCTACATTAGGATTTTAAAGTTTATCATTTTCTATTATCTTTGTCTCAAATCCTACCATATAAATATCCTTACAACGGTTCCCCCTCTTTCTTCTTCCTATTCATCAGCAAAAGTTCTAACCTTAAATTCACCTATAAAACCTCTTTGTTCTTAGCTTTCCTCGTACTAAAGCTTTCACAAATGGCCAACGCTGAACCCAAAACCAACCCGATTTTTTCATGCATCTTCACAGGCAACATAATTAGGTTGCTCTGTTATCATCTGAGAAAGATCCTAGTTTCTCAGATGTATGTCGTTTCCTTGTTCAATCCAACTACCTCACCGTTGTAACCATCATCCATCAACTATCTAAAGAACACTTGCTAGAGTTTTGGAGACCTGCCAAGAGGTGATCTTAGATTATGAGAAGGCACTGTCTTCCACAGTGCAGGGGAAGACAGTTTTCATGACCCCAGCCACAATCAATACTCATCTCAGGCTGAATGATGAAAAAGGCAAACTGTCCTTTCCCAAATTTGTTGTATATGAGTCATTCAGGCAGATGGATATGAAGGGGACTACATTGTCAGAACCTTCAGGAAGGGTA